>VWZI01021228.1:1115722-1244392 GCA_013396835.1 Psilopogon haemacephalus | reverse complement strand
CTGGAGTACTGTGTGCAGCCCTGAAGCCCCTAACACAAGAAGGACATGGAACTGTTAGAGCCAGTCCAGAGGAGGCCACCAAGATGCTGAGAGGGCTGCAGCAGCTCTGCTATGAGGACAGGCTGAGAGAGTTGGGGCTTTGCAGCCTGGAGAAGAGAAGGATTTGAGGAGATGTTGTAGTGGCCTTCCAGTATCTACAGAGGGCCTATAAGAAGGCTGGGGAGGGACTATTCACAAGGTCTTGTAATGACAGGATGAGAGGCAATGGGTTTAAACTGGCAGAGGGGAGATTTAAATGGGATGTTAGGAGGAAGTTCTTTCCAGTGAGGGTGGTGAGACACTGGCACAGGCTGCCCAGGGAGGTTGTGGCTGTTTCCTCCCTGGAGGTGTTCGAGGCCAGGTTGGGTGAGGCCTTGAGCAACCTGTTCTAGTGGGAGGTGTCCCTGCCTATGGCAGGGGCCTGGAACTAGATGATCTTTGGGGTCACTTCCAACCTAAACCATTCTATGATTCTACAATTCTATGAAAGCATTCATGTGAATGTTTGGAGTGGTTGGGCTCCTCTCCTAAAAAGCCTCAGTGGGACATCTGAGGTAAGTTTTCAGCCAAAGGCATTCCAAAGCTCAGAGTGCAAGCTTCATCCTGAACATACCCCTGTGACTGAATAAAGCTGTGAGCTCAGGAAATGAGGCTAAAACCAATGGTGGTGTAGCAGACACTTCACTGCTCAAGGGTCCCTTCCTTTCCCTGCTATCTTTAGAGAGCAGCAGGGGAAAATTAATCATGATTATTATGGTTACACATTCTGAGCCTGCTCCTGCTAACATGTGACCCATCTCTATAGTGGAAAAATTCTTAGCAGGTAAACCAGCTTCACCAAATACACTCCAACAGATGGAATCCTATATATCCAGGATTAAAATGACAAATCCCTAGAGTACCTACTGTCCAAGGAGATACAATCCAGGCAATCCTCAGCAAGTCTCCCAGGTGCCTTGCCTTACCCTCTCTACATATGCTGTGTCAGTGTAATTGAGAAGTGTCCCTTCAGGAACAGGTACATAAAAAGCCTCATTACATAGGCAGTCTCCAACAGCATCCCCACCAAATGCCCTTCCTTTCATATTGTTGGCAATCAATTATCACACACTGGGGTTGAGACAAAAAAAGAGCTACTGGTAAAAACTACTGTCTCAACAGAATAATGATTTTTAAAGCATCTAAAAGGAGCCACACAAATACATGCATAAATAGCCTCATTATCCTCACGAGGTAATTAAGTTTGTTAGGTTGAGGAGTGCACAGTGATGACTCTTCATTTTTTAAATTATAATGAATGTTTCTCGCAGGCAAACTACACAGCCCTGAACCCTCTGCATGACAGCACAGAGAAAAAGAAGCAGGATTTTCCAGAGCAGTGCCTGAAACCCAGAAAAGTCTTCTCCCAAAGGCAGCATGGAAGCCCAGGTGCCAAGGCATAAGGAAAATATCCTTGATTTTGTGTGCCTGTGACATACCTGCACTCCAGATTTTTTCCAGCTGCAATGGGAATTCAGGGTGTTAATTATTATCTTACATTTTGAAGGTGTCAGAATGTGAGTTCAGTAGCACTGCTGTAAAAGTAAGGCACTTGCTGGGGTACCAATGATGTCAGGATCAAGTTCGGTACCATTCAGTGTGCCCTAAAAATAAACCAGCTCCGCCTACTGCTGGTTTGCTTTTATCAGACTCCATTCGTTATTGTAGAGTGTGGGCATAACTCAAGGCTCTGCATGCTGTGTACTGCTGTTAATTGCAAGGAGCACTCACCACAACCTACACAGTAAGATGGACCAGTAGTTGTGGCAGTATTTATTTCCTAGGCAATGCTTGCTCAGCACCACGAAGGGGCAGTGTTTGTACATCTCCCTTCCTAAGAATGGCACAGCTGCGAGTTCCATTTTAATTAGCAACGGTTAATGCCTCCTTTTAGTGCTTGAAGTGGTTTACATTCTGTGTTATGTTTGTTTAATAAGTTACTTCTTCGTGACACAGTGAATTACAGGCCCATTTACTGCACTTTCACTACCACCAGCAGGCTACACTAATAAATCAAGTGTATTAGTGAAGGTAATTCCTCCTGTGAACTTGTAAGCCTAAGTCAGTGGCTAAGAGGTTTACAGTCAGGTTTCAATCAAAAGGCATAAACAGCTTTGCAAAATACATCTCTTCGGGGATTTTCCCCACACACCCCAAATGCATAATTTGTATCTGTGAAAACTCCACAAACTGTCCTCATACTTAGCAATTCAAATATTGATACATCATCTGCGACCTGATGCTCTTTGACGGCTGCTGATTCTGATTCTGTTTATACAAGAGACACCTCAGACAATTCACTGAGAATGAAGATAATGTCTGCTATATTCAGAGGCAAAATTACATTAATGGTGCCATTTCTTCAGGCGTATATTGTGTTTCTGGAAAACAGTTTAATCAACCTGAAAGGCTCCAGAAATAACTGCCTCTCGATCTGTGTTTCTGAAAAATACACTGGAAGTCCCACTCTCACCAGAAAGTAGTTCTTATACTGTAAGGCTGTGGCTTATTTACAGAAGGTGAAACTTTTATAGCACAGTATAGCAGAGGTATTTGGTGATCCTTACTTTCACACTCAAAGCAGGTGAGAAATGTCCGTGAAGTAGCCATTGCAGTGATAACTTATGACTGTATCAAGCTCAGCTGTATAAGACCCTATTCCAACCTCTCGTTTGGTGTCTCAGACATCCAAAGACATTCCAATTTGTTGGCTACAGGATCAGTGACTGTACAGTTCAGCTAATGCTGTTGCTGCACAACCAATTTTCCTGGCATCTCTTCAGTGAGAAAAAGCACAAGGTACATCATATTCAATTAATAAAGAATTCAAAGGTAAAAAAAAAAAAATAATCATGAGTACTATGAACAGAAGCTGTCTAGATTCAGTGCTCTGCTGTGCATCTAAGCTTATCTACACAGATAATCCAGAGCAATTAGTCCCCACTGGTGCTAGCAAGATAGAGTGGCATAGCCAAGCAACAGATACTTTTCCTACCCAACATCTAACCTTGTCCTTAATTAACTGCAGAGCCCCACAGATTTCTGCCTGATTAGCTGCTTCAACTAAAGAGAGGCTCCAGACTCAGCTAACCTGCCACCCATGGACTGGTCTTTGTGAGGGCTCAGAGCAAGCCACAGGTGCAAAAGGGTGCTGCAGAGGCAGCACAAAGAAAGACAGGGGCCTGCACAAAGTCTGCACAACTCCTCTGACTTCAGTCACACAGATTGAATGTTGTAGATGGTTAGGCACATGGGAGCAAAACCTGGCAGTTCCTGTATGGTCATTACCCAAGATATAAAATGTTTGACTTTTAATTAAGATCTACAATATCGATGTCACAAAATGAGTCTGAAATTACAAGAGCAGGAGCTGATCTGACTGTAAAAAGCTCAGCTATTCAACTGAAGGCCAATGCTCGGTCATAACCAGAGAAAAGCTGAGGTCAGGAGTCCAAGTTCAGGAGTGGAGAAAATAAGAAGCTGAAAGAAACATTATATCCTCCAATAATCCTTGCAGGAGATATGATTTCAGCATGAAAGGATGCAGTCCAGCTTTAAAGTTTCCAAGCAAAAATCATTCTACTATAACTCCACTGTGAGATAAAAGCAGACATGTGATCTAGTAATACTGGCCTCTTTCACTGGTGTTTTTATTGGTGCTGCCCTCCATATTAAAGAAAACAAACGCTCTGCTTTCAATATTAAAGATAACTCCAACAGGTCTGCTTTAGAGAACCTTTCTGTGTTAATCCACTCCTTGTAATACAGTTAGCCTTGTGTAAATTTGGAAGGTGGCCTGTAAAAGAAAAAGCAAATAGAGGATTGGCTCTTTTTAAAACTTTCACCCAGCTTTTGAGGGGTTTTGTTTTGGTGTGGGGTTTTGTTTTTTTTTTTTTTTTAATAGCAGCAGCTTCTCCTTTCTCTGTTACAGGGTCAAAAGTAGAAGAATAAATAAGGCTGAGACCTTGTATGTTGTTCTCCCATTTCTTAGCTCAAGAATAGGGAGGTTTGGATCCTTCCATGACCTGAAGTGCCTGAAGGCCTGCATAAATACATGAAAGACCATGTTTATCAAGTAGAAATATCACTCAGTTGGTAGTAGACCATGCTGGAACTCAGGAAACAAGGCCTACTGTCATCCTGCTCTGTGGCTAATCTCCACACCAAGCATTTCCTCTTTGTCTTTTCTCTGTTTCTAAAAGAGATCACCTGAAATGTACACAAATTTTGAAGTTCCTTTAGGTAAGACAGCACAGGTAAGACAGCCTTGAGATGACCACTGGAGCCCTGAAATCACCAGATGAGCTAAGGCACGATGCCCTGCTTTGTCAGCAGAACTTCATCAGATGGGGCAGGTATATTTTGGAAGTGCAACATATAACCCTGAGCTGCTGGAATTCTCCCTCCCTTCTCCCTCTTCGTAATGTGTCTGGATCCAAATGGAAAGGATCTTAAGGATGCTCCAATAGTAATAATTTTGCTCTGACTGTACTACCAGATGGTAATTCTCTTGTACTTAAATCATGCAATCAGATACTGTTAAATATTCCTTATGCCAGTTTTGTCAGCTAGTCAAAACCTGTGGCACACAAGAACAAGAAAGCAATCAATTGCTGCTGTTAATGAGTTCAAGTAAACTGAATGGACATTTTCCTGCTCACTTCCACTAGCCATGACTTTGGCTGCAAAACATCTCACAATGACTAGTACAGTATTTGTGTTCCCGAAGGCACAGAAGAGGGTGGAGCTTCTTGGTGATAGAATCAGTAGGGAATTCTGTCCTCCCAAAGCAAGAACAGACTGGCAAATCATTTTTGCTACTGATACAATTATGCTAACAATTTAAGTTATTGACTGTTACCGAATTATGAGCAGAAAACCAGGAAGCCTTGTGAACAATAACAGGTGCCAGTGTCAACAGAAAAATAAAGTGTGTTTACTGAAACAGGAGACAGAAATATCTTCCTTTCTCTCCTTAGCGAGGGTGGGAGGGTGGTGGGATGGGGGTGTGAGCTGCTTATAGCAATGGATACAGCAGCAGCATCGCTTCTCACTAATGAATACTTGGATGAGCTGCAGTGCAAGATAAGGCCACTGACCTGATCATTTCTGTGACCAATATATATGTGACCACACAAAGTTAGTGACATCCAAATTCCAGTTTTACACAACTGAGTCCTCAAGTACTACTCAAGGACAGAGTTTTACACTATGTGCCTTTCATGATACCAATATAGGGAGAAGGCAAAGAAATAGAAAATGAGAACTTTGAGGAAATCATCTCCTCTGATTTAGAGTACCATAGCTGCTGTCCCAAATCTATATCCTCCTACGGAGGGAGACGTTGGCTTTGGAAATCAGCCAGGCATGAAAACCTTCCTAGGGAATTCCTTCTCCTGAGAGGCACACGCAGATCAGAAGAAGACAGGCTGTCTAAACACAGTGAGCCTCCTCTCCCTTGCTGCGTTATTTTCTTTCTCCCTAGGGGAGCTCCAGCCAAGGGAGACTCCAGCTTCGCTCCAGAAGGTGGCTTGGTCTCCTCCCTGTTTTTATGTGAAGAACAAGCTACAAAGTTACCCTTTCCACAAAGTCCAGTTCTTCAAAGCCAAGTTCTCTGTAGTACTGAAGCATCTGAAACTCCAGTTGTGCTTTTCCCACCGTTTTATCTAGCTACTGTATTTCTTGCATGGCAGGAACAAAGGTACCTCAGTCTGACGTGTGCTGATGTCAAAGACCAAATGACATTTCTTGATTCTCTGTGCGTTCCAAGCAAATGTCGAGGTCCTCCCTCACTAACAAAACACTGTAGATATTCAGCAAGTTAGAGATGCAACCTCTGTGGACAACAGAGACCAAGCCTGGCCCTTCCAACTCTAGTGGGGGGAATAAAGGTCTCACCTCCTAGGAGCTGGGCTCCTGGCAGCTGGTTGCTGGTCTCCTGTCCACCACAGTTCAGGTGCCATGCCTGAAGGTACTTATAGGGAAATTGTATCAGCACTAAAACATCAAAATTGGATTATACTTGGATAGATGCTGGCAAAGTATTTGCAGTGGATTCAGAACAGCTGGCAATCGGCCACATCCACATAATAGTCCCGAAGTTGGATAAAATTTAAGAGCCGTAAATTAAGAAGCTTTGCCAACTCCAAAGCTCTACCTCAAACGTGGGCCAAAGCGATGCACTGGCACTCCACATGCTCCAGAAGGATTTTTCCCTTCTGCCAAAAGCTGTTGATCAGATAAGAAAGGCTGGGCTGTGGACCACAGGCAGAGGGATGCTGTTGCTGGAGAAGACTGAGCTTTGGAGAAGAGCCTTTGTGGCAAGGACTAAGGAAGTTGCAATCAAAAACTGAAAGACTTGCAGAGGGAAAAGGAGTGGGGCTGCTGGGCTGGGGCATCTGCTGAGCTCTCCGTAGCCACCACTGACAAATCTCCAGGGGAGAATGGAAAACCGAATTGCTATGGCACATACAAACATTCCTTTCAGAGAGATATTTGGATCGTCACAAGGAGGTGGGGAAGTGCTGGGGAGAGGAAAAGACAAAGAATAGAAAGTATCTCAGACCTAGCACCTATTGAGCTAAACTGTGTAATCTGTACTCATTTCAATGACGTCAGTGAAGTTGCTTACACACAACAGTGCTCCCCTTAAGCAATTACACACTGCTGCGTCTGGACACTGTAACCACAAGACCATTCACAACCAGTCTGGAGGAAAAGCACAGCCTCGCAAGAGCCCTTCCCTACAATTCAGGACTATTCAATGTGAGATTTAAAAGATTCTCCCCATCCCTTAGAAGTGAAAGATGTGGGGGGGGATCTGTCTGATTGTATCTGTGACCCTGGCAACTCTTCACAAGCAGAGACAGCTGAGTCACTAATATTTAGAAAAATAACATAATTGACTGTATTCAGCCCTGTGGAGGACCCCCGCTGGGTATTCACAGTTAAACATTAGCAACTCGGTCATTTCTGGCAGCCTTTGTGAAGGGTTGCCAGGGCTGTAGATTCAATCAGATGACCTCCAACAAACCGATTTCCACTGAAAATATATTTTTAAAAAATACATTCAATCCCAGATAAATACAATCTTTTCTCCCTCACTAAATGCCCCAAATCATCATCCATCCTCGGCTAGATGTCCTGTCTGGACGTTATGCATGCAGGGGCTCTGTCATCACTGCTGCCTAATGTGATTTAGAACTGTCTGTGAACTGCACTCTTTAAAACCTGGGAATGTGATGGTGCTGCAGCTGGATGCAGATTAGGATGCCAAATTATGCTGAAAAGGTAAAAAGATTTGCATGGATCTTCCTTTCCCTTTTCATTGGGCAAGGTGACTACTCTTTTACCACTACCTTTTTATCCTCGAGCAGCCTTTTTTCCCCCTGTTATTAGCCACTGAATTACTTTGATGTAAGAGGAACTAAGATGAGCTGCTGTTTTCTACTCCTCGTTACATACACTGCAACAGTACAATACACAGAGTTGGAATATTTACTTTCTTCTCAGTAATCTATCCTAAAAGTGATTAATATACCACTAAGGCAACGAGAAAGGAGATTTTAAAACTCTGGTTTATATGTAGGACTTTGTGGCGAGCCCTACAATAAACCAACCAATGTGGACACTATTTGTTAACACTATCGTAGTGAAATCAGCTAACACCTTCACTACATCTTGTAATCGCTTCTCATCACGTGTAAGATATTTCTACCTCAGCTTTTAAATAGCCTAATTGTATAAATTCCTGCCTATCTACTCAGACTACAACATTTCATTTAAGTCAACATATTCTTCCCCGGAAAATTGGTTCTCAGCTAAGCCTTTTTATTTGCCCTATTTTCCGCCCCCCCCCCCATCTTAAATCACTCTGAACTGCTACCAAATCCTCACCTTTCTTGCACACGTCAGTGTTTAAGGAAATACAAAGAAACAAATCAGATTCTGAAGATGTTCTTTCAGAGAGAAGCTTAACAAAACAATGTTTTAAAATAATATATCCCATTGTTTGGCTTACAATAAGATACAAATCCAACAGCAAAAAATGATAACAGGATAAAAGCTATGGTGAAAAGATTCTCCAGAAAGCCATTGGCAGGCATTTTCTCAAATGGCATTGCAATTATTCTTTGTACATGGTGCAAAATCATATCCTAGGGGTATTTAGAGTGAGGAAACTTTTCTTTACACATAGTGCAGAGACACTGCATCAAGTTTAGTCTGATTTTTTTTTTTTTTTTACCCTCAGTGTTCCCTGCTGAGCAGTGCCACAATTAATCAAGCTTTCTAGGTTTTAGTTAATTGCTGGACCCCAATAAATTGGTTTGTACTGGCATCGGTCCAGGTCTGATAATTTCACAGCCTTGGAAACTGCTGCATGTTCACACAAGAGCCTTGCAAGCAGGGAGCTGGGATGAAAAGAATAAAAGAAACTCTTGTTCTGTGAGGTTCCATTACTACTAAAAAAGCCAGCCCACTAGCAACAGTGTCTTCACTGTTTGTTTTTGTCCATGTGTTTTATACTGATGTTTTTAATGACAAAAGGAAATCCCTCCCCTTTTCTTATTTTAAACTTTTTTTTTTTTTCTTTTCTGTAGATAGTTATTCTCAAAGAGCCATTTCTAGTTTCACCAGTATCCCCTTGGAAATTTCCACTGTTCCCATCCTGTGCTGAAAATTCATTGTGGCTTTTTGACACAGTGCAGCCTATTTTTTTCCCCTCTCTACAATTTTATTCAGATGAAAGGATCACCACCTTCTGCTGAAGAAAAGATCAAGTCTGGCTCTACGAACTAAACCAGAGAGATAAGTGGTCCTGCAGTCTGGCTCTAGCACACTGCTGGTTAGTACCACTCATGATCAGTTGGATGCTGGAACCAGAGGGCAACACAGATTTTCCTTGGTGTGCAGTCACAACCAAGCAGGCTGGCATCATAGTTCAGTACAAGTCAATGCACTGAGGTCTGCTATGAGAAATACACAACATTGTTGTCAATGTGAAGACAAGTCTACAGCTAAGAGTCCATTTTACAACTGGGCTCAGTTACACCAAGGACTTTGTGTCCTCAGCTCTTACTGGTAGCAATGGGATTTGTGAGTGCTCAATCCCTGGCAGGCTCTGGCTCCATGCTGGCACACATTTGACTTTGTTCTCCCTAGAGAAGGCTCATTTGGCAAGTTCAGTTTTGCTAATGGGTTTCAAAAGCAATCTCACACCAGCAAGTTTCTGAGCAAAAGAATTACATAATACCCGAGGTGTTCAGTAACCTCCTTGTTATTGTCTTTGGCTCACCAAGGCGAGATTAGCAGCACTAATCACAGCTTTATAAAAGTCTGTTTGAATTGCAATTGGAGCCTCCTCCAGCCTGCCTCGACTCCTCCTGTCATGCCTTGGAAGACAGGACTGACTGGGTTTATCTGGTGGATCCCAGCTGTAAAGAAGTGGTTCTTTATCCTGGTCTGATCAATCTGTAAGATTTGTCAAGGCTTTCCTCCTGCAGAGCAAGTGCAAATCACCACCACTCTTTTAAACTCCTGCAGATTTCTACCAAGCCTGATTCTAGCCAACAATTCCAACGGCAGGGAAGAACCTCTGCTGGATTCACATGAACTACACCATCTTCTGCTCTATTCAAGGATGTATGGTACTGCAAAAATGTAGAAGGTGAAACTCCTTCAAGTACGCTGAAATAATCACTTACAAAGATTGTTTGATGCTGCTTTTCATTTGCTGGAAACAGTTACTAAGACGCTGTTGCACACTGTATTACCACACTACAGAGTAGTAGAAGTGAAGTGGTAGAAGAAGTAACCGTATGTTACTGATGTTTTGTGGACCTTCCAGTCCACAAAATGCTGTTCATACAAGAGACTAGAGGTGAGAATTTAGAATGAAGATTTGGACATGATTACTCAAGAAGAAAAAAAAAGTCACTTTCAAGTTTCCTCAAATATGTGGCATCAGCTAGGGATTTAGAGCTCTATTTTGAACTGCTTTATTGATGCCATGCCTACAACACCCACCACACTTCAATATAAGACAAAATAATGCAGAAGAAGTTAATTACAAGTATTAATACTAGAACAAGACAAAAAGCCAAATCTGTCATGGTGATATAATGTTGCTCTTTTAAAAGGAAATAAATCAGAAATCAGTGGTTTCTGTCAAAAATTACAATGCACCACTGACAGCAAGATGTACCTGAATTGGAAATTCAGCTCTCTGACTAAGAGGGTACAAAGAAAGGCAAGAGAGGCAGGAAAACTTTGTGGGGATGTCACAAAGATCAGCCTTTTCACAACTTCATTGTAACTTTTGTAGGTTCCTTCTGTTCTTTTGAAAGTTTGAGCAATAATTGCTCCTACATATCTTGGTAATGACACTTCATTAGTATTTCACTCTCAGTAAACCACTGAGTCCTGGTGTTTTGACACACCATGGGGACGCTCATGCAGCTCATCAACATGCCAGAACTTCTGTATTCCTAAAAACTGTCTCACAACAATTGACATTGCAAGTGTGAGAGCTACAGGATCACACATACTGTGGTGGTGAAAGGTATCAAATATCTGAAATTGATTTATTTAGCTTAGATTAGATTAGATTACATTAGAAACAGCTGCTGATTAGCACTTTAAAATCAGTACAAAATTCAGGAGGGCCTCACTTCTGCCTGCATATATATCTATCCTATACCTATACATTGATATTCTTGACACCCCACCTAGCAATGTGTCATTTGCTCTAGGTTGGAATGAATAATAGTGTGGTTCCCTTCTCCTATATCTTCATGTTTGCTCTTGGCAGCTCTTGTGACTGAATTCTCACCTGTGTATCTGGAAGTGAAACTGGGTGACATACCTTTTATTTGCATTTTTTGAAGGACAATGAAAAAACTTCAGCCACTCTTCAGTCCCAGATGAATATGTCCACATCAAGGTAATGAGGAACTAGGCTGCAGTTTGACACTGTATGTGTTGCTGCTGTTGTTATTTAGCAAACTGTGCTGAAATCTCAGCTTTACACATCCATCTGTCTCACTGCTAAATAAGTAAATTAATTTCTTGTGCTAAAGGACTGAAACTCCACCACAGATGAAGTCAGTGCTACAGAGTGAACAGGAGGGTGGAGAATGCTCATGACCCTCCTATGCCATAATCACAAAATCATGCACATCTGAAGCCCTTTTTGTTTAACAGGACTTGTGAAGATTGCTTGATGAACATCCAGAGCATATTCCCAGTATGACAGTTGGAGGATTGATCCAAACCACAAAAAGTAATTTAGAGATTTTTATAAAATCCTGGGAAAAAAATTTATCATCTTAAGATTTACTTTCCAAAGGGCTCCACTGAATGCAAGAATAAAGGAATTCATTAGTTCAAGAACTTCCTTTCATACTTTCTCCGAAGTAAAGTTTTGACCATAGATAATATTTTCTCTTGAAAGCAAAGAGAATAAAAAAGAAGACAGTGAGGTAAATGAAAGTTGGAAGCTGTGTCATGTGTCTAACATCTCTCACAGCTCAATGTCTGTTTCAATTAAGAAAACCCCACGTGGTGCATATAGATGTTAGAGCTGGCATGAATATTTTAGCTTTTTTAATTTATTTTTTTTTCCCCTCAGAAGAACTGAGGAATAATGGCAGGACACCTACATAGTGCTCAGCTCCTGTGACACACAGCACAAGGCACAAGGAGATGGACTTTTACTGTCAGTGTCACAGTTTATTAGCTGCTTAACTTCCATTACCTTGAATGAGAATTAAACAGCTAAATCTCTGTGCTCTTAAAAACTTGGGGCATCCTGTTAGGACAATCTCTAATGCTCGCTATGGGCAACAATTCTTTCCTCTCTAAACACCAGCACACAGGATACTTGAGCAGTGAGTTCTGTGTGGTAACATGAAGAATAACAACTACCTATCTGATGCTTCTCTGAAGCTGCCTGTGTCACACATGTGCAGCAGCCCTGAACTTCACAAATTACCATAATAGCCCGCTCCTGAGAAAAGCAGAGAGCAAAGTATTTGCTAAGTCTTGTCAGTGCTGTGTTCAAAGTGGAATGAGACAGACTCCTTCTCATGGGCCTGTATTAGCTGTGGGATAAGCACAGTGGACTGAGGCAAGACACAAGGAGTGTGAGCTTTTAATTGTACTTACTCCTCAGTGATACTTAGAGCTGGGAGAAGAGAAACAGCTTTGGCAGCACCAGCAGGATCCACAAGCACTGGCGAACGCAGCAAGCTCAGCAAGGGTCACTCACCAAGACACCACCTGTGAGCAGTTCATTCATGTGCCATGTCCAGCATGTGTCACACTCTCCTCTGAGCTAACAACCGTTAACACTGCTGTGACAGCACACCATGCGAAGAGGTATGACAAGAAACAGATGCAGCCTTTGTACGAGATCAAGGAAGAAGCAGATCCTGACAACTTTAAACTGTGTCACCACTCAAAAGCCCTCAGGCCTGAGCAGCAGGATGAGGACTAAGAGTAAGACTAGGACATCCTGCCCTTGGAAGTATGGGTTTCCACCATGTTGCCCATTCAGTAAATCCTAAGCTCTTCTCTGGGAGAAACATTCTCTCAGCCAACCCTCTACAATCTAAATCTGCAATGAGTGGGCAAGAGGCTCCATTTTGTATATCTCTATGTTCAGCAAAGGTCTTACATCCAAATTAGTATCTCCAGAGGCCATCAGACACCATCATCTTCTGAACAGTCTTAGAAACGCAGTGAAAAGTGCTGGCATCTGAAGCAACCTTCTCAAGGCACTCTTCAGGCCAAATAAGGAATTTCTTTCTGTAAAAGAATTCAGGTCACAGCATCTATAAAAAATATTTCATTTCTCATTACTACTACAGTACGCCTGAAGAGTACTGCAATGATAACTATTGTCTTCATCTGCACACTCTGGACTTTGTATAAGCACAGAGAAGTAAATACATGTGATGACTGCTGTCTAGAGGAGGTTTGACAGAGGTGGGGAGCTGAGCTGTGTTGGGGAAGTTGTTGTGGAGGATATCTATAGGGTAAAACTAACCTTTGCTCAGGCCTAAAGCTGCACCACCTACCAAAATCCTGCACATGTGATAAACCCAAACTATCAAGCCTGCCCTTCAGAATCTGTGGATTCCTATCCATTAAAAAGTGTAACTCTTTTCTCATCAGAATTAGAAATTATGTGTTTGGTTTTGAGCAATTCACCTTCCCCAGGATGCTTGAAGTCTTCTGAAAATGACACCATTTCAATGTTCATTTTGGCCACTACTATCCATAAAGAGAATACAGCTTCTAATCAATGACAACAGAACAAAACCCTTGCAGACTAAAGACGTGCATGGAGAACCCAACCTTCATCCAATAGTACTAACACAGGAATTCAGAAAATCAAATGGTTCTACTGTATTTTTGAGAGCCCATGCAATGTACCTTTTCTGTAAAGAAATTATGTTACTAAGGGCATTTTATTATCTCATTAACTACTCTGAAGTCTGATGTCGTACCAGTTTAGTTCCAAGACTGTAGGGAATGGATTGATTTTTTTATTTAGAGGAAAAACTTCCACATGGAGAGTCACCAGCACAACTTAAATGTTCCGTAAGCACAGTGAGACAAATGGAGAGCATCACTTGTAATTGCTGCACTAAATCCAAGAAGCATCCTTGATGATGCATTTGATTTAAACGTAGACCTATCAAAGGATGTACACAATCTACCACATCTTGCTGAATTGTTCCAGTAACAAAATCCTTTCCTTTCACAGTATGATCCTGCTTTAATCTGACTTCATTTCCCTTTGGTGTTACGCATCTCACTTCTACAGTTCCTTGCAGTGTCTGAACTTAGTTTCTGAGACAAGATCAGTGCCACTCATTAAGTGGTACCAAGGTGAGATTTACTACCACTCCCACACAGGCAAAGGCAACTCCTAAGAAAGTTCCTCCACCCTGTGTCAGTGGGAAGACTCTAACTGGCTTTGGGTCTAGCTGTTTGCAGACTGAGACAAGGGCCATTCAGACATTATCCAAGTGTATATGTTCATTCATGATGTATCTCACAGGCTAAGCCTACACAATCTAATCCTACGTTACATACAAAGAACAGCATTTCTGTGGCCTCAGAATTTAGAAGCATGTGTATACATGCTTAGTTGTCCTCTCCATGAGCATGGATATACCTCCGGAGGACCAGAATGTGCACAGCTCAGATTCTCTGCCTTCAGCTGCATACTTACTATCCTGATTCAGAGTTACTATTTTTTTAACCATTGGCCCATCCTATTTCATACAGTGGCTCTCCCAAAACGATCAGTCTGCACCAGCAGCCACCACATCCAGGACTAAAAAAGCTTTACTGATGACCTTTCCTAAGGAACATGGGTTACTGCCTCTGCATAGCAAGGCAAAGTGTCTGTGACACATAGAGCAGTATTTTCAACACACTTAGCTCCAAAACACAGTTCCTTTTTAAAATTTTTTAATATTAAGAGCTATAAAGTTGCACTTTACTAATACTTAACCCTAGTTAGTCATAAAGTCACGTTACAAAACTCTTAGTAAGTCAACGATCTTTTCCTCATGCTAGTGTAAGGTTTCACCATGCACTATATTTTCAGTATTTCGTCAAGCTGAGTTACAATGGAAGAAATGAAAAGTTCTGCTCAATTTTCAGCCTTCTGAAAATACCTACCAAGCCTGGGAGGTGTATGACCTCCCAGCAGTGCTCCCCAAACACCCTGATCCCAAACTAGGGGAAATAGGTTGTAATTTGTTTCTCTGCATGATGTCTTTTCATACCTCACCCTTCTTCTCAGATCATTTGTCAAGGGTTCACTGATCTCTTCTTATTAGTTACAGGGGCTACAAGAAGACAGAAAAAGAATGTTTGACCAAGCATATAATGTCATGAGTCATGGGTTTAATTTAGTTCCACCAGAATCTCAATGTGACCTTGAAACCTTCTAAGACAATAAATCAGACCGAAGGGTATCAGCAGAGGGTGTCTGACAAATCCCGCTGGACGCTAACTCCGCCGGGTTCGCTCCATGGGGCACCGCGCCTGTGGAAAACCTATTAAAGAGCCATCTCGGGGTAGAGTCCTCTCCCTAGGAAAACCGCCCCTAGGGCTCGGTTACCGGGGAGGGAGCAATGGCCGGAGCCCGAGGCTCTGCTTGAGCAAGCTCCCGCTCGCCGGGTGCGGGTCCTGCCGCCTGCAGGTGGTTCCCGCGGTGGGAGGGGAGACGACAGGGCAGGCGCCGAGCCCTCCGCCCCGGAGAGCTCTCCTCTCCCCCCCCGACCCCCCATCGCGGAGCAAACTCCACCCCGGGCCGTGTCAGTCACGCTGCGGTGCCGGGCGGCGGGAGCGGGGCGCGGGAGAAGAGGGGGCCGGGGCGGGAGGCGGACCGCGGCTGCTCCACTGCTCCTCCCGCCGCTCCAGTGCCGGCGGGGCTGCGGGGCAGGACCCGCTGCGAGCATCCTGCGGCCACGGGGCCTCGCTGCGCACCCCGCTGGGGCAGGAGTGGCAGGTGTCCCAGGCCGGACAGCCCGGGACCTTCCGGACCGCCCGCCCCACCGCGGCTCAGCGGATCCTGCCGTCCATCAGTCGAGGGCTGCCGGTCGCGGCTGCCGGAGGACATCTCGGTCCGCTTCTTGCCCCCTCATCACCGCCACTGCGGGAGCGAAGCGAAGACCGAGAGATTATGGCAACGTGAGCGGGAAACGGAGCCGTCTGGCCGGAGCCCTCCCGTAGCCCGTCGCAGCGGAGCGAGCGGAACGGCACGGTTCCCACAGCCCAAGCCACCGTCGGCGGTGTCCAGGGTCCGCGGCTAATCGGAACGACCTCCAGCCCTGCCCCAGGTTTGTGAGCTCTTCTTTCCTAGGCAAGTCCCAAGGAAAGCTCAGTCCCGTTGCCGGAGGCGCTGCCTTGGCGGGGGCCGGGGTCGCGGCACAGGCAGCCCCACGGGGGTACCCAGAGCTTCCCCTACGGTCAGCCTGGCTTGGCTTGCCCTGCCATGGCGGGGACCGGCCGGGCTCCTACCCCCACCGCCGGCACCTATCTCGGCCAAGCGCGGCGGTTCGGATTAGTACTTCGCCGACGGCAACCCGCGACCTCAGCTTCTCTCCCGACTCCGGGAGGGGCTACGGGGCGCTCCCCCGGCTCGGCGCCCGAGGGCCGGCTGCTCGGCTAAAGCGGCGGAGCCAGGAGCCTCTGGCCGCCGCTCGCTTGGAGCCTTGCCTGCTTCCAAAGCACCCCCCGACGGTAAGGGCTCGCAGCCTGGCCTGCGGGAATAACGGCTCGGGGAGAGCGGCGGGAGGTGCGGCGCAGGGACAGCCCACCCGGGCCCTCTAGTCCTGACCGTGTGTCAGCCGGCCGCGGCTGGTGACACTGCTGAGGGCACTGCGTCCTGCGGCGAGTGTCCCTCGCTCTTTAAGGGTGGGAGTTTTGCATTCATGGGAAAACGTGGCGAGGTCGGGCGCTGCCACTTGTTCTAAAGTGGCGTTAAAGCCAGACCCATGTGCCTGATTTCAGGGAGCGGCTGCTCTTAGGAGTGAAGCGATTTCATTGTTTCTGCTTAAGCACTGAGACACACCAATAATTAACAGGTTAATCCTAACTGAGATTATTTAAATTCAGGAATATTTTTAGGACATTGCCCTTTGGGGAAACGAAGGGAGTGTGCTAATAGTGAGAAGTATGCGTTTATATTTGGGGTAACAACAATACAGAAATTAAAGAGAATTAAGAAAGACATCAAAAGTCTCCGTCCCGTTTCTGCTATTAACTCCTCCGATTCCCGTAGTCGTGCAGCATTTCTAAACCTAAGCAGTCCAGGTTTTAAAGTGTGCTTCCTTTTGAAGGCCTGACATGTGAAGCGGATGATGTCTGAGCCTTTCTGACTGAGTTAGCCAATCTAGAAAACCGGTAAAGTGCTACAGAAAGGATAACTGTGCTCCATTTAGAAATATTGTTTGCTTAAGCAACCCCCAAGAAGGCCAAAATATTTAAATATTCACGTATCTGCTAGTCTTAGGGATGTGCTAGTGTTGCTCTCAAAGCATGGAACTAAGAACGACTAGGGCTTAATTCTGAACAAGTGTTTAAAAGGTTACTTGGCTTAAAAGTGGCCTGTGTTATTTGAACACTTTGAAAGGAAAAAACAAATGACTTTTCTTCTGAAATTGGAATATTATTCTCTGCTTCCAAAATACATGGAAGGTTGTACTTTGTTACTGCACAGGGAGTGTGCTTTTAAAATAGTGGGGGTTTTGGAATGTGTTCAGATGCAACTCGTGTTATTTTGGATGAGTTTATGGAGTATGGGCAGAACAGTTGCACAGATTTGATTAGCTAAGGGAGATGTCCACTTTGGTTGTGGTTTGGGAGAGTAGAGAACCCTTAAACAAGAGAGGCAATAAAAACATTGATAAGATCAGATCACCCACCCTTTGTTACAATACCCTGGATCTCCACAGTGTTAATGGGAAGATTTTCTTGTTAAGTGATTGTTAACTTACTCTTTGGTTAAATTCTGTAAATCATCCACCACTTAATTCTGACTATAGGTATACAAAATATTCTCTCTGCTTTGGTTATCTGTGAGTTGAAACACACATCTATTATTTCCATGAAATCTGAAGAGGTCAAACTAGTTTACAAAGCAGATTGTTTATTTTTCCAATAGTGAATATATTTCTTTTTTTTTTAAAAAAAAAAAAAACTTTGTAAAGCTAATTGTGAATCAGCACCAAGGCTTTTGAAATCAGCCCCAAATACTCCCAACACTGTAATTACTGACAAGTGTGCTCTAGGGACATAACACTTTTGCAGTGAATTCTGGTAAAGAGTAGATCATCAGCGTGGCTCTCAATTTAGAACCTTAGGTTGGCTATCAAAAACAAATACATTCTGCTTTAGTTAATTATTTTCTTCCTTGCATTTTGCATTATAAAATAATTCACCTTTTAAAAGCCAGGACAAGATAGACAGAATGGCACATGCAGCAGGTCTGATACTACCCCTGCACCACACTGAGGATAAAGTTAGATTTGCTCCGTTCTACATTCAGACATCAAGGCCACACAAGGGTTAACTCTAGAAAAATTAATTATCCACAATCCCAGAACAATGGTAGCTGGAGGAGGGGTGAATTGAATAGTGGTGGAAGCCTGTTAGATGCAGTGATGAAAACTCCCAGTGAGTACAGCGTGGCCAGCACTGAACCGTGAGTTGTGGATCTCTACAGCCACTAAGAGCCACCAAGGCACCAGGTCCACCCAAGGTTTTATGACGGTGCAAAGACATTACAATTGACACCTCTGTTTCCTAGGGTACATCCAAAAGAGCCACTCTGCTGGAATATCTCCCAAACTAGTTTCTTGTGAAAGAGAACAATTTGAATTGCTTACTTGCCAGATTTCTCTGCTTTGGAGTAAAATAAGGACTTTACTAGAAGTAATAAAGTTTTCAGGTTTCATGAGTGGGAATGTGGCCCCTTTTCCAGAAATGAAATTATCTAAAGCCAAAGCTGTTTCCGTGAAGATCCATGATAGACACAGGTTTCTTGGATCTGGCAGTTCAGTGTGCTGGATGAAGTCATGTCAAAGAAGATAAGTATCTTACAAGATTTTAGTTTAATTAATGTAATCTTTTCTTCCCAACAGCACAACATTGTCTACTTTGGTGGCTCTTACTTTTCCTTTTGTCAATAAAGATGAGAAAGAAGCGGATATTGGAAGATTTTCTTTTTATCTTTTTTGGTGTGCTCTGTCTCCTTTTCATAGATGGAGGTAAACTAGAACAAGTAAAACGTAAGTAGCCTTCAAACAAAGCTGTCACAATCACCCACTTTTGACATTTCCCTTCTATTTGACAGAAGTGCTTGAGAAAAGGTCATTCAATAAGAACATTCTAAACTCTGGATCTGAGTTCAAAACCTTCTATCATTCTTCCTCCTCCTAATCCCCCATTTAGCAGAATCAGGGCACGCCCACGTTTGGGGCACATTTTCCTAAGGCTGTACAGGTTTCATCGTATCATAAAGAACATAACACATCAGTTGGAGAATCTGGTTTATTTCAAATATCCTGAATCAAGAGAGTGCTTAATTCCATTTCAGTGACCTCTGTAAACATCTGAAGGATTATCTGGATTTTGTCCCATGTGTAAGACTATTGTGCTGAAGTTTTCAGTTAGTGTAAAGCTCGTCCAAGACTCTTCTGTTGTGTTCCAAAAACAACCTCATATGAACTGGATTAGATACATCCTTGGAGAAAATTAAGAGTGTAAGCACTGTCAAAAACTTGATGAGACGAACTGCAAAGAATACAAACAAAACAAAGGAAATGTTTCTACAAAGCCTGTCATCCGTGGGAGATGTTAACACATTTCAGAAAGCGTGGCAAGGAGGAATAACTACTCAAAAACAGTCTAGGAGTTCCTGGGGTAGTTCACTGCTACAGCTTTGCTACTAGTTGTCTCCCCACCTGCACAGGCTGGATTTTGGCTGCCTTCTTGCAAAAGACGTTGTTTGGCCTTGAGAAGCAGTTAAAATTTTCAGCCTCAGAATCAGCTGCTTCTACTTCTAAGGAAGTGCATTCAAATAAAAATAAATAAGAAAGATGAGAGGCCACCTTCTTTCTTGAACTTACTAACAAAAAAGTTTCCAAACTCCAGCCATCTGCTTTTTTATTTCCTGCAATTCATTTGTCATGCTGTTGCGTGAAGTGAAAGCAGATCACTTCACAGTTGCTACTAATAATGTCTCCCTTTGCCTACCTGCTTTTAGCCCAGTAAATTTGAGGAATGGCCCTTGCTTGGATTATCACTTGGAGGCCTTGGGTATTTTGATTCAGGTTTGATGCTCTGAATTGACATCTGTACCAAGGGTAATGAATTATGGTCAATTTGGACATCGTTAAGATAAGAGGAAGAAATTCTCTCATGGAAATACATGAGAAATGCCCTTTATTGAAGAGAGTTGAGTTTTCAGTGTGAAACCATAACGTGACAGAGAGGCAGGGCAGCAGTGCCTGACAGGTAGATGGATATCTGCAGAATTACACCTGTAAGATTCAAGTGCTTAATGAACAGAAAGATCTTAAAATATTTTCAATGCTGATGCATCTGTAGGTCAGCACAGACTGTTCCAAAATACTGTGACAAACTCTTTTATTAGGTTGTTAAAACGTGGAGATACTGATGGTGCAGTGCAAATGCCACGCACTTATCTTTCTTCTGCGGTCCCCTTGTTCAGAATCTCTCTGCTGTACAACCTGGGGGGTTCCTGTCTTGAGCTGGTTGTTTTGGTTTTACAGTGGACCTGTCTGAGCAGTCAAGCACTTGAATTTTGTTACCTAACAGGATCCTAGCCTGTATTTTAGCAGGTAAAATGATAATCCCACCATGTGTGGAAGACACTTTGTCAGCTGGAGCAGGAGATAACAATTTGAAAAAAAAATGGGAGGCCATATTACTAGAGGTTAGAAAGAACAGTACATGCAATTATGGGTATTTCTCTTGTGTGATTCTACAGGGAAAGAAGAACTAGTAATTATTTTTTAAAGTTTATGTACTGTCTGCAAATGTGGTGTACAGAAGACACTGCACACCTGAAACCACTTTTTAAGGGTGGAATGGGATCATTCATTCCATAGCACTTCCAATTCTTTACTGTTTTACAGATTCAGATACATACTGTGTGTTCCAAGATAAGAAGTACCGTGTAGGAGAAAGATGGCATCCTTATCTAGAACCCTATGGCCTTGTGTACTGCGTTAACTGTCTCTGCTCAGAGGTAGGACTGCTGGTTTACTGATCCTACAGTTTATTCTGCGTGCTTAATTGACTGGAGTCCTTTCTGATGTATCTACAATTCAACAAAGCCCAGACCTATCTTCATGAGTGGGTCCCACAGGAAATAGAAGCAGGTGATCTTAGCAAAGGGAAAACATTAACAGAGAAGGCCAATACTGGCAAAAGCTGCTTGCATTGGGTAGACAAAACAGCTCCTCAGCTAGCCAGAAGCTGTGCCAGTGCTGAGCATTCATCTTGAATGACTGGACCTCAGTAACTAAATCTTTGTGGCTACATCAATGTGGAGGATTATACTGAACCTGAACTTGGTAGTGTTTTGATCTGTGTACAGTGCCCACACGTTCAGAAGTGTTTCCAGTCAAAGCATCTGCTGCCCTAAAGTGCTGAAAAAACAGGCTTGGATATCACCATTTGGAAGCATCTATGACAGAAGACTGAGAGGGTGAAAAATGAGAAAAGATTGTGGGGAGCACAGAGAATTGGGTAGGATGTGAAAGGACAGGTCCTTGGCTACCATGAATTGATGCCTGATACAAAGACACAGCAGTCACAGATCCCCTAAGTATGTCATATACAGCTGAGCCCGGCAGGAAAATGAGGGCAGGATATATCCCTTAGAGCACTTTAAAATGACTAAACAATATGGGATCTTAATCACTAACACATGAGGCATTCCAGATGCTGAGTTTTGTCTGCTGTGTTTAATGCAGAATAAAGTTTTCTTGGCCATTTTCCCCTATGTAAGTGTAAAATATTGGGCCTCTGTGCAGCATTTGCTCTGAGGGATCTGCTACTACAATTTAGTGCAGAGATGCACAAACAGTAGTCCCACAAGCTTGGCTTGATCTCAGATCTGTGCAGCAGAACGCATTTGTGAGAGAAAAAGCAACATAGAAGAAATGGGAAAGTCCCTGATTATAGCAAAAAGGAATTTCCACTCACTTTTTCTGATCTATATGCAGAACTGAGAACTCCCTCAGAGTGTGCGGTAAAACATTCACTCTGTTCCTGGAAGGCTGTCTTGGGTGGGGATGAAATTCACTGGAAACCCTGGAGATCTGGATACAAAGCATTGCTTGATGATTTTTAGGAAGATGTTAGTATGTAGGGATGGGAAAGTGCATGGAATGCTCTTCTCAAGAGCAGCAATGTTTTGATCCAAGCATCCACACACTATAAGTCTCCAACAAATGAGTGTATTTTATTTCTTTCCTTCATGCATGGGCAAGGAAGACTGGAGTGACACTTCGGGGTAAAAAGGATAGTAGTGAAAGAAACTGCTAGTGTTAATTATCACTTCATGCAGCCTGAGAGTGGTTCTGGACTCCTCCACTTCCTTCTTTGTTCTGGTTTGCCTTTGTTGTATCGTGAGGGTGCAGAATGTACCTTGGGGTTAATTCAGCAGTGATGAGGCTGAGAGATCTCTGGGATGAGACTCTTGTTGCCTGTAAGGAGGACTCTAGATAACAACTGCAGCATCCAGCCATTCAGTTGAGCTTTGCCCTCAGAACATTGACCTACAGTAAAAACTCCAGATCATCAGGAAACTCTGAATAATTTCTAATGTTAACAAAATTAAGCTTAGTTAAAGCATTAGAAAACATGCCTTGACACAGCACAAGCACAGGCCCTAAACTGAATATTACAGTGTAAAAAATGAGAGTTAAATGTGCTGTAGACAGCAAGTAAGAGAGACCTAAGTGTAACCTGCTTGTGATTCCCTGGCATTAAATTGGTAAGGCAATGGCTATGGACAGTCTGAAGCAGCAACCCAGACCCTCACACTACAGAAAAAAGCAAAAGAATGCCCTGGGGTCTTCATAGAATCATAGAATGGTTTAGGTTGGAAGAGAACTCAACGATCATCCAGTTCCAACCCCCTGTGCCATAGGCAGGGACAACTCCCACTAGATCAGGATGCTCAAGGCCTCATCCACCCTGGCCTTGAACACCTCCAGGAAGGGAGCAGACACAACCTCCCTGGGCAACCTGTTCCAGTGTCTCGCCACCCTCACTGTGAAAAACTTCCTCCTAACATCCCATTTAAATCTCGCCTATGCCAGTTTAAACCCATTCCCCCTCGTCTGGTCATTACAAGACTTTGTCAATAGTCCCTCCCCAGCCTTTTGTAGGCCCTCTTCAGATACTGGAAGGCCACTACAAGGTCTTCTCAAAGCCTTCTCTTGTCCAGGCTGCAGAGCCCCAACTCTCTCAGCCTGTCCTCATAGCAGAGGTGCTGCAGCCCTCTGAGCATCTTTGGTGGCCTCCTCTGGACTGGCTCTAACAGTTCCATGTCCTGCTTGTATTGAGGGCTCTAGAACTGCACACAGTGTTCCAGGTGGGGTGTGAGGAGAGGAGAGCAGAGCAAAGGGGCAGAATCTTGCCCTGCTGGCCACAGCTGCTCTTGCTGCATCCCAGCACGCAGTTGCTGTCTGGGCTGCACTCACTGCAGGCTCATGTTGAGCTTTTCATCAGTCCAGACCCCCAGGTCCCGTTCCTCAGGGCTGCTCTCAGCCATTCCCCACCCAGTCTGGACCTGTGCTTGGGATTGCACTCACCCATGTGCAGGACCTTACACTTGGTCTTGTTGAATGTCATGAGGTTGGCCTGGGCCCACCTCTGCAGCCTGTCCAGGTCCCTCTGGATGGATCCCTGCTCTCTAGCAAGTCGACTGTGCCACACAGCTTGGTGCCATCTGCAAACTTGCTGAGGGTGCACTCATCATCAGTGTGACAAAAATTTCTTTGCTGGCCTCAGACATCACAATTCATATGAGCTCGGCACAAAACAAGTCCTGTCAGCCAGGCAACAGGCAGAGATCTCTGCTCCATCTCTAAACACTCTGTTGGTTCATCCCCCACAAGACACACACTTCTGATGTTTAGTAAAAGACAGCCTCTCTAGGCAACCTGTTCCACTGTCTCATCACCCTCATAGTAAAGTACTGCTTCCAATTGTCCAGTCTAAATCTACCCTGCTCAAGAGTCTTATTGCCACATGCCCTTATAAAATGGCCCTCTCCAGCTTTCCTGTAAGCCCCTTTCAGCTGATCAAGCACAGAAAGTAAACATCCACCTCAGGAGATTTCACAGGACAAGTAATGAAAAAAGGAGTGATGCCATGGAAGTGGCCAGGTGAGCAATGTGGAGCCAGGCCAGCTTTTCTCCTATGGTAGTGCTTTACAGGCTCTTACATCATTGTCTACTAGGCAGGGAGCTGTGCAGATCAGTGATAGTCTCTATTCTGCAATGGGTCCACAGCCTAAGATTTGCTCCTCCCCAATAAAATCAGTCTATTTCATTTCAGTCATCATTAGAAACAGATGGTAATATCATTTTTGGTGTCTTTTTCCAAAGCAGATGCACGAATGTAGTTTGTGGGTAGCAGTGATCTAGCAATGATTCCAGCCTGTGATCTGCAGATAGATACTTAGGAGTCAATGGGTTATTTTGAAGGAGACAGCTAGAGATGTCTATACATATGCCAGCTAAGAAGTCTGCACCTCCCCTGGAAACATTTCAGTGCTCCAGAAGGCATATGAAAACAAAGTGGGCTTATTCCTGACACCACCTAAAGCTACTGTCGTAGCGTAGTATCAGTGTTCATGCTGAAAGATCTTCCTTGCTATAAACATGAAGAACTCAGAGCTAAATTAGGAGGATGAATTATAGATGGGAAATGGGAATTTGAAATGGATAGTCTTTTCTGGTTACAGACACTGGAGAATGAAAATGCCCTCTGTTTTAATTATAAATCAAACTTAGATGTGGTCAAATAGAACATTATGTTAATGACATGACTAATGAGCAGTATTCCCAAGACTTGCTCGTATTTCTTAGAAAAATGGCTGCTTACCAGCTGCTGGATTTTGTCTACTGGGGAACCCATAAAATGAAAACAAAAGACTCTCTGCAGTTTTCAGGAACAATTACAGACACTATTGTCTCTCGTGGTCTTGAACTAACCCTCACTAGGGGATACCTCAGAGACCTACCATTCATTATTTGTGTCTTAGCTTTGGAAACACAATTCTTAAGTATAATCTGCTCAAAAGGAAAACACAAAGATTGTTACAGTCCATTTTTAGGCACTTCCTCTAATTTTAAGGTTTATATGGATTCCTGCTGCATTCTGATCCCCGGCATAAACTCAGAGGCAGTGAAAGTAGTCTGGTCTTATCCTGGCATGAGTGACATGAGAATGTTGTGAGAAGGCATGTTTTTGAAATATCCAGATGCAGAATGAAGAACACAGAAACTGGTAAGACAGTCCCTCTCATTCAAGTATTGTATTATGTTCCCCTGCAGAATGGAAATGTGTTGTGCAGCAGAGTGAGATGCCCAAGTCTACATTGTCCTTCCCCTGTGCATGTACCACAGCTCTGCTGCCCAAGATGTCCAGGTAATTCCTACTAATGGCACAATCCTTTCTGAAATAGTTAATTAATGTGACAATAATATTAAATGTCTGTCCTGGAAACCTTCTATGAAGTAAATGTCCTATATCCATTTAGGTTTGTCTTACAGTAAGTGACACTATTTCCTATGGTGGTTTCTAAAAGGAAAGCAGAAGTATAGTGTTGGGAAGGGATTGGATAAGCTACCAATTCTAGTCCCCTATAATCCAGGCAGAATGTAGCACAAGTTTCACTGATGGGGTCTGTGGACTGTCTGGTGCCCACTTCTTCCCATCTCTTAAACTCCATTACAATAAAACCCCATCTTCCTAAGTGTTCCCCACTTCTACTCCCCATCTTCCACTTTAGTGTTTTCTGTAAGAGCAAGTATTCAATGATTATTTGCAATGGTTCTCTGTTAACAAGCAATTCAAAACTGCAGTGGCAAATGTACATTTGTGTAGTATCACTGTACAAGCAGCCTGGTAACATTTGCCTTTTACATCTCAAACCCAGGCATAGCTTCATAATTAGTGCAGACTGTTGTAAATCATAGAAGCAGTCCTGTAGGAGTTTATGACTATATAAATCCAATTGGATACTGTATAGTAAATTCTTCCAGACTGTACATTTATTATATGCTCATTATTAAGAGCCACTGTATGAAAGAGACTAATCAGGATCTTTCACGAGGCTGTTACAACATTCCCGACGTGGCCTAATGGCTGGTAGATTTGACTGGAGCTTTTCCCTAAATGTCTGTCTTAGTGGCACCCCTCACTTCCACTTATAAAAGAGTATTCATGCAGCATCATAGAAAGGGGTTTTATTTGACTTTCTCCAGAGAGTTTCATTGTCTGAGGAAAACAGCTGGTCCCTGACCAAGACTGGTGAGCAGGAGGCAGTGGTGGAGGGACACGGGTGCACAAGTCAGTTTGCTGTTAAACTGGGATTGGAGTGAGTTCATTGCACTTACTGGAGAATAAATGGCACCCACCCATCATTTTTTGGTAGGATTCATCTGCCCTTCTGATAATTATATACTTCTGTCTGTGAGATATGTATATCCATATCTAATCTAGGTATTTAGAATAGTTTTTTAATCTGTGATGAGGAAGAAGCATTTCAGGTGGGTAATTCATCTGCTGCCATGATGCCTCTTTTCTTGTGTCCTGGGATGGAATTTATCCCATGCAGCTTCAGATCTAGCACTCTGGCAACTGGTTGATGGTAGAATTTTTATCTGTGATAGTCTAATACTTCGGAAAAGTAGTTTGTAAAGTGGTGTGATTCATTTGATCAGCTAGTACTGTTAGATTAAGTGGTAAAGTGCTGGGAACACAAAATCCTCTTGTGTTTGCAGATCAAAAGGACTGGTGTGCTGGTGTGCCCAAAATCTTGTCTGTTTTTCCAGCTAATCTAAACTTCAGTTGGTAAGGGATTCCTCTAGATATCCTTTATAGCTGTTGGAAACATGCTGTCCCCAGAGGGTGATTCATCCTGTTACCTAGAATGAGAAGAATTTTTTCCCTAGAGGTGCTTGTCTCTCTCCACGGATTATTGAGGGAGCAGAGGCAGATAGCTTACACTAGGTGCTTTCTTCTTTGACATCTTAAGTCACAGAAATCCTACTCTTGAGTATGCAACTGGCATTTGGGATCAGGAGTTTTTTGCTCTTTGTTGTTGTTGTTTAAATATCTCTGTACAGTATTTAGTATAGAAGCAGAAATGCTTCTAGACTGATTTTGGTGAGACCTCACCTTCAGTAATGCATCCAGTTTTGGACCCCTTATTACAAGAGGGATGTGGACATGCTGGAGTGCGTCCAGAGAAGGGCCACGAGGATGCTCAGAGGGCTGCAGCACCTCTGCTCTGAGGACAGACTGAAAGAGTTGGGGCTGTGCAGGCTGGAGGAGGCTCCCAGGTGACCTTATTGTGACCTTTCAGTATCTGAAGGGGGCCTACAAAAAAGCTGGGGAGGGACTTTTTAGGCTATCAGGTAATGACAGGACTAGGGGGAATGGAGCAAAACTGGAGGTGGGGAGATTCAGACTGGACGTGAGGAGGAAGTTGTTGAGCATGAGAGTGGTGAGAGCCTGGAATGGGTTGCCCAGGGAGGTAGTTGGGGCCACATCCCTGGAGGTGTTTGCAGCCAGGCTGGCAGAGGCTGTGGGCAGCCTGATCTAGGGTAGGGTGTCCCTGCCTATGGCAGGGGGGTTGGAACTAGCTGATCCTTGTGGTCCCTTCCAACCCTGACTGATTCTATGATTTTGCTTCAAGTGCTCTTTAGCAGTGAACTGTTTGGCTTTTTTTTGGTTCCTGAGGCTGTAAATGTTGTGATACTTAAAAAAAGATTTTCAAAGACTCTGTAATAACCTGATAAGGCAGAGTAAGGGCCCCTATAAACTCTCATATCCTTCTTAGCACATTAAGTTCTTGCTATTCACAGTCTCCAGCTAGAATTTTTTACTGTGTGCTTGAACTAGAAAAGTATCAGAATGAGCCTTTCCTGAGTTGTGGTCCATTATCTTCTAACTGCTCCTAGAGTCAATCTGCTACATATGGCCATGCAATAAATTGCTAGCTGGGAAGCATCTTGTTAAAAATGAGAGTCCCATGAAGGTTGCTTTTTTCCCTAATTGAATTCGTAATTGAGATAGGTCTGTACCAGTGTCAGGCAAAGTGAACAAGGAATCTCCTGTGATTTCCTGTGATTTCAGGGGTTATTTGCATTCTGCTTCCTGCAGTGATTCTGTGTATCTTGGTTCATGCTTGATCTGCATAGGAATCTCAAGCATTCTTGCACATCTTTTGCCAGCTTTCCATTCCCCTGTCTCTGGCATACAATGTCTTTTGTGCAGCGTTCCATGATCCGCAGGAAATTCACTTCTCTGGTTTCCCTGGTTGTTTTCTAGTGGAAGGTGCCAGAGCTCTGGCCATTAGCCATCCATTCGAGCTACTCTCATAATTAATCATTATATTCTGTCACATATGTGCCTTCCTCAGCTTCTCGAGATGCGTTTCAGAACCGAGCAGTGCTAGTCACAGTGACTTTGGGCTCTTCCTCCTGTCTTTTTGCAGGCCTTGTGTAGTCTAACTGCCCAAATAACTGTCTCCTTATTTAACGAAGCAGAGGTAATGCCAGGAGGCAGCAACTTTCATTGGAAACTGAACTTCATAACTACCTAAGTGGAGGAGCTGTTGAAGGGATTCCTTTGAGAAAAGTTGGCATCACTCTCCCCTTGGAATTAATGTCTCCTTGGATCCATAGTGACACTGAATTTGCTGACACAAAGAGATGCAGTGTTTGTATCCTGTCTCCCCGCCACCAGCCACCATGAATCTTAAGTACTTGTCAGACACAGGTTATGAAGCATCTTCTGCTTTTCACCAGTGGCTCAATCCCACCAGCTTCTACCAGATTCACTGCTGAATTTTTTTGTGTTTTAAACTTGTTATTCTTTCTAGACCTCGTGCAGAACTAGATATTCCTTACTTTTGCAGCTCAATCTGAATTAGATTCTTGTAATCACAGATATGTAACCAAAAATGCCAAATTCACATTCGTTGGGACTCTTGATACACATTAGTGAGACCCAAAAGGATATGGTGTGTTTTGGAGCTTGAACTACTTCCTTCCACCTCAGGATGCTGCAGCTGTTGTCAGAGGAGAGGTGCTTTAGAGAGTCAGGGAGAGAATTCACCCTCACTTTTAGAGCTGGATTAGCTCTTGAAATAGAGTGGACTTCACACTTCTGTCCTCTCGTCATGAAAACACA
This sequence comes from Psilopogon haemacephalus, assembly GCA_013396835.1. Classification (NCBI taxonomy): domain Eukaryota; kingdom Metazoa; phylum Chordata; class Aves; order Piciformes; family Megalaimidae; genus Psilopogon; species Psilopogon haemacephalus. Next base: position 1,215,319 of record VWZI01021228.1, on the reverse strand, counting down.
CTTCACATACAACCTCTCCAAGCATTTAGCTGCAGCTGTCTTCTATGGCACTACTACGGACAGTGCCTTTAAGTGGAACATCTATTGCAGATTGTGTAATTTCTACATGGAATGATTGTGAATCAAAGCATTTGGGGTGTGGTTAAAGAGCTAACATTTTTGAGTACGCTCTGGAATATGTAAATCAAGATGGGGGAAGCTACGTCAGAAGCCAAAAAGCACAGTTGCAGGATTTAGAAAGGGTTTCCACATTCCACTTGTTGGTTTGATTTCTCAGCAGATAAGGCTGCACACTGATACACAAATCAGCCCATCTGGCTCTAGTGTTTTTTAAGCTTTCTGCCCTTAATAAACACACTGGCTTCCAAGAACGTTCATGATTAGTAACACATTTAAGTTTAAGCTCCTTCAGTACTATGATTTTTCTGTATCATATTCAAGCCAGTTCTCTGCTCTACTTTTTGTTGGTCTTTGTGTGCTGAAATGACAGCAGAAAGGCCAGATGGTACCTTTATACGTAGCTGGACTAAATACACTGATGGACCAGATCCGGTATCTCACAACAGTGATCAGAGAAAATCATCTGAAAATCACCAAGGCTGCACAGTAGATTGCAGTATGACTTAGGAAGTCCAATGTCTTTGAGCTAGCTGGTTTAGATCCTGGTAGTGACCTAGTTAGGACAGTATGGAACTCACTGCACTGCACGACAGGAAAAGTGCAGCTTCAGTGAGCTCAGTGCTACCTTCTCAGCTTCTTCCACAGTAACAGAGTTAGTCCAGGTAACACACTGCACTCTTAGACTCAGCCTTGCAAGGTGCTAAGTATGCACACCACTTGACATGACACATCCTGTATATAAACACAGAAGCACGTCTAATACAATGCATCCTGCACTGATTTACAACCAACATTTTCCACCTGGGCAGCTGGAATGCTTTTCCACTGCAGAATGCACATACAATAAACCATTTGGTGAAGAGATGTTGGGTTCTACCCAGCTGGCACACCAGAGCTCCCAGGCTCTCAGTTCTAGCTGTCTTACTTTTCCATTTGGAAAAACCCAGTTTATCTCTCAAATATTTGTGAGATGGAGGAAGGCATATTGTGCCCAACTCATCCATTCTTTATACAGTTCTTGGTGCTACCACCTATGCTTCTCATACGGCTAAGTGAGAAAGTCATCGCCCAAATCTGACTGCAGTTACAAGGAATTTGAATTGCCTTAAATAGATGGGTATGAGTTCTGAGTAGGAAAGAGACAAAGACACAGAATCATAGAATGGTTTAGGTTGGAAGTGACCTCAAAGATCATCCAGTTACAACCCCCTCTGTGCCATAGGCAGGGACACCTCTCACTAGAACAGGTCACTCAAGGCCTCATCCAACCTGGCCTTGAACACTTCCAGGGAGGGAGCAGCCACAACCTCCCTGGGCAACCTATGCCAGTGTCTCATCACCCTCGGTATAAAGAACTTCCTCCTACCATCCCGTTTAAATTTCCCTCTGCCAGTTTAAACCCATTACCCCTTGTCCTGTCATAACAAGACCTCATGAGTAGTCCCTCCCCAGTCCTCCTGTAGGCCCCTTTGAGATACTGTAAAGCTGCTATAAGGTCTCCTGGAAGCCTTCTCTTCTCCAGGCTGAAGAGCCTCAACTCTCTCAGCCTGTCCTCACAGCAGAGGTGCTGCAGCCCTCTGATCATCTTCATGGCCTCCTCTGGACTGGCTCCAACAGTTTCATGTCCTTTTTGTGCTGGGGGCTCCAGAACTGCACACAGTACTCCAGGTGGGGTTTGATGAGAGCAGAGTAAAGGGGCAGAATCCCCTCCCTTGCCCTTCTGCCCACACTGCACTTAATGCAGCCCAGCACACAGTTGGCTGTCTGGGCATACCAACATGGTAATACTAAGGGATGTTCAGGTGGTCTCTTACTGAGCAGATTCTGTTTTCCATGCTATTAGTAAAAGAACGGTTACCTCCCATATAAAACTCTGTTGATTGATGCTACATCTCTGAAACTGAAGTGAGAACCAGTCATGAATTCCAGGCTGAAAACAGACCATTATAGTGATGCTCAAGATGAGTAATTTTTGTAAGGGATGTTGCAAAGGGCACAGACCATCTTTCTACAAGTGGTGCCTGCAGTAATATGCACCATTCAAAAAGCTAATGTTTCATGAGAATTTGGAGATGGATCCAGACCTCACATACGACTTGGAAAATTTCAGAACTCTCAACTGTCCAAAAGATCAGATCTCTGCCCTACCGTGAAAATTCAAGGTTCTCAACCCTGACAGGTTGCAGACAGAGAAATCCTTTTCCTTTCTGTATGTTAACCTGTCCCTAAGTCCAAGGCAGCAGAATTTCTCCAGGAACTGTGCTGAAAAAACAGCCACTTTTCACCCTACCCCATGAAAAGACTTGCGACATTGGTCATACAACAATGTAAACAATCTCTGAGTTTGAGATTTCCTTTCTGTTATATAATGGTAAAAGGATTAAGGAAGAAGGCCACAGAAAAATTCTCATGAGAGGAATGATATGCAGATAGTATTTCTTTCTTTCATGATTGTTAGTGAAATTTGAACGTGGCAGCAGCAAATATTGTAGTGACTGAAAGTTGATACATGCTGTATTTTGAGTCAATAATAAAAAAAAAGGCCTAGATGTGGTCTGTGAGATGAAAACAGAGCAGTGACAGCTGTCATTTTATGAAAGACTTAATAAATCATAGAGAAACTTTAAAAGATCCACTTGTGGAAGCAGCCCATAGGTGATTTTAATACTAAATTCTCAGTTCTCTGCACATAGCTGATGCTTGACTTGTGAAGGGCATTCTGGCTAGCAGGGATTGAGAAACAGTAAAGGACATTGCACTCTGGGTAAATCATTGGTTGATAATAGTTAAATCTTGGCAGAAGTAGACAGAAAAAAAAAAGTAGCAAAATCATCAGTAAAGTTAGGTGCAACGTTTTAATAATTAGGGTTCCCTTCACACACTATCAATCAGTTGTGGCATTGAAGGAGTTGCTCAGAGGCAGTAGAAGCCTCATGCCTCAAAACATTTCAGGTCAGGTTCCACCTGCTGTAATTGAAGATATCCCTGCTGATTGCAGAGGAAGGATGGACTAGATAACCTTTAAAGGTCCCTTCCAACCCAAATCATTCTGTGAGTTCAAACATCTGACCTATATATCATCTATAAAGTCTAATCTGTCACTTTTGACATGTACAGTCAAAAGTCTCTGAAGTGTCTACATACAAAACACAGTGCTACAAAACTGAGAAAAAACAAAACAGTATGCAAAAAAAAAGACCTCTGTGCAATAAATTTTGGAATGTGAGAGTGAGGAAACTTAAGGAATAATCAACATTAGTGAAGGAACTGCAAAGCCTGAAAGTCCTACTGGTTTTATTCTTCACTCATACAAGGTTATTTACACACCTGGAAGCAGCTGAATTGTCTGAGAGATAGTATAAAAAGCTGGACTCCTGAAAATCTTGACCATCTGAAACCGTAATTCATGCTAGTATCAACTGTTCACTCCAATAATAAAATCTATATATTCTGTGTGTGATGTATGGTCTAAATTCATAACTACCTTAGTAATGGGTCCTACGAGGACCATCTTCTTGTTACAAAGGAATAGACAGCTGGCACTTAATAACAGTCCCTTGATGGAAACAAGAATTTGAAGCTATAGGCATATATCTGATTGTAGAACAAAACTGGCCACATTCTCAGCATCCTGCCTAGTTTGTCACATCTGATGTGAGCCTCAGTTCATGGAAGAAATTCTGCATACTCAGCTCCCTTCACTGTTCACCTCTCTTCTGCTTTCCCTTGTTATTTTAGCTCAGCATCTGAATCTCTTGAGAACTTTGATCCATGCTGTTGCACTGCCTGCAGGCCCAGCAGCTATTCCTTCACTGCTCACCTCCACACTAGAGGTGTAGGGTCTACATTTGGTTCCTGCAGAGGTACCATAGAGTTACAGAGCTCTGTTCCTTCACATATACAAACAAGGTGGACATTCATATCTGGAATATGAGAGAGTCACAGCATGTTACACAGCTCCAGAGATTAGTGAGATGCTCTGGGTTTTGTATAGTCCTCATACTGGGTAGTTACTAAACAGTTCAGATAAACTGTCTATTTGGAAGTAAATTTGATTTGAAAATATAATGATATAGACATTCTTGGGAGATGTCTCATTTTTCCCTGTTGATGAACTCTCAGATAATTCAGTTTATTTTGTGATCTGCCTTTGTTACTAGCTTCATAAGGTATGTTTGCTATCACAGCCAGGCTGAGCTTATCACTTGTTTCCATTATGCTTTTTTGACCATAAAAATTCAAACAATATATCTGTATAAGAGTATCCAAAATGCATTGGGGAAAAAAAAATGTATCTTCTCTCATGCATGACAGAATTAGAACTTCCATTCTTTGGACTGACATGATAGGATAGGATAGACTGCTCAGAATTTTTCCGAGATAACTTCCAAGAGCTTCAAAGGTGATTCAGAGAGGATTTGGAATGCACCAAAGATTCTATTTGTTTCCTTGGATGGGAGAGTGATTGGCTGATTCAGCCTTAGAGCAGGAATGAAAATGAAGTAACCTAGACAGTGTTTTATGACTCCCTCAGAGTTCTGCTGGGCAGCCATTATAGGAGAAAATACAGGAAATTAAGGTGCAGAAAAATATATTAAAATAATGTGAAGAGCTTGACTTTAGCCCTAAAAAGCTGAAAAACAACCAACAGCATTTAGAGTGATTAAACTGAAACTACATCTTTGCCTTGAATCTGTATGAAAGTTCATACTCTCCAGACAAGGTGCTACCAGTTCCTTCAAGCAACAGATTTCATACACTTTCTACTGCCTGCCATATCAAAGACTAAATGTTGTGATTAACTCTGAATTACATTGGAGGTTTTAGAGCTTAGCTTGGTCCTTGAAGTTATTTTAATATGAAGCATTTTGTGACTTAATATCTTTGACACCTACACCTCTGAGAGGTCCATATGGATTTTGTTTAGAGCTTGTGTTGGGGAGTTTTTGGATAGTGCACAACTTTTCAATCCAAATTTATTGTCAGCCTCAACCACTGCTTCAAAAACAACATGATTGCAGTGGTTTTGTTGTGTTTTGGGGTTTTTTTTTTAAGGGACCTTCACACATCATCTGTGATTCTTTAAATCATAGATTTATAGCAAGCTGGACTGTGATGCGTGACTGAGGGAAGAGGCTAAATGCATATGGACTGAAGGTTGCTCCCCAGTCTACTGTACTCAATCAGCAGATTTCTATTCACTTTGATAGTTTTTGGACTCAGCCTTCGATGAAAACTGATGCAGTTATTGACTGTGATAGAGTCCCCTCTCCAGAAATGCTAAGCAGTATGGTAGAAATGCAAGGCAGAAGATGAAAGGGGAAACTGCCTTTATGCTGTACCACACAGAGTAGGTGTTTGGGCCAAGTTCCAAATCTATTTAGTTCAATGGACTTCAGATCAGACCTTGAGGTGACACATTCATGTAGAGTGAAAACAAAAGTAGAGGGGAAAAATCAAGCGAAAGAATTCTTAATAGGAAAGAAATCCATTTGCTTTCTTACGCAGAGCTTTAATCCCCCAAGGACCTCCAGCCACGAAGGTTATGTAAAACAATACTAGGTGACCTCTAGAAGATAACCTTGCACTGAAACAGTACAATAGGTTTTCCCTGTCTGAGGTTCCTGTGTGTTCTCATGAGATGATGAATCAGGATTCAGTTCTGATGATGAAGGGTGGCTTACCCTTCTTCGTGTGATAATGGTAAAAACATTTATTCTTTCAGCAGCTGGTGCTTTTGACCTGCAACAGCCAATCTGCAGTAGCACTTTGTCCTACCATGTGCTGATGGCACTAATGACTCAATTTAATTGTCCAGCCCTGAAACTGTGCTGGGAACAGGTCAGAAATAGGTAGTAACTGAGGCAGCTCTGGTAGGTTTCCTGCCTTTCTGAGGCAGATGCATGCAAGAGGCCTCCACAGACTCTGGGAGAAGTTTGTCAGATTTCTAGAGAAAACAAAGCATGCATTACCCCACATCACCATGGCACTTGTGTTCCACCATGTCCCTTGATGCCTGTACTAGAGACATGTCCTGTCTTCTCTCCTCTTTTATCCTCTCTGCGTTGGGCCTTTCTCACCAAGTACATGCTAAGGGGACCAAAATATGATCACAGAATGTCTCCTGCACTGAAGGCCTTTTTGGGGAAGGAAATCCAGATTCCTAGCTTATATGCTTATTTGGCCCTTCTGGTACAAATTGATCAACATTAATGGGATGTGTGGATAGAAGGTAAACTTGCCATTGTCACTGTACCTTAGTTTCAGTGGAACTGCAGGAAAACAGGCTCAGTGTTATACAAAAGTGTTGCTGTTCGTGCATGAAATGCACTGCATAAACACTAAAGAGTATTATTTACATGAGCAGTTTCCCATACAAACACAAGGACCTGTTTTAAAAGTATATGATTTTAAAGTATATTTTTTGAAAGTATGTTTTAAAAAAATGCTGCCTAGTTTGGACACAGCATCAAGGTTAGTTGAGTCAGCAGAGTTGTTCCAGATTTATTCAACGTATGATCAAAATCTTGCTGACTGTCATTGTCCTAGAAAGCTGCATAATCTCTTTCTGCAGAATGCTTCCCTCACCTCTTTAAGTCTTAGGCTGCTCTGTTTTGAATTTGTAAGGATCAGATTATCAACACATATTTATTCCTCCGTTTCAAATATGTGTCTCATACTGAATAGCTATTTTCTTACATATAATAACCTTGTTTCATTGCATAGTAGAAGGAAGAGCCTAACAGAGCATTTCTGCCTAGAGGCAGGCTTCTTTATCTTTTACTTGGAAACTTTGGGTTTGCCAGACTGGGAAGAGCTTTAGCTGAACCCCTTGGAACACAGATACAAAGGCAGCAGAGGTCAAAGGACTCATTAGCACTTTTTCAGAGCTCTTATTGCTTAGGTGAGAGAAGGCTAGTTCAGATGCTGTTCCTCATAGCAGTTCCATGATTGCTTACAACTATATGTACTTATCTCACTGTCAAAATGGCTGTTGCAGCAATAGGAAGGGGCACAAACTATTTTAAAGGTGGAGAGGAGAGCTGAGCTCAGGTCCCCCTCACAAAGGCAATTTCAAGGTAATTAGATTTATTCACTTTGTGTTTCTGCCTTGTATGTCAGAGTGGTAGAGGATCCAAACATGCTGGAGCTGGCTGTGCAGCCAGAAGTAACTGTAAGAGTAAATTGCAGTCACTCACTCTGGGCCTGCTTCTTTAAGATGCCAGACTGAAGCCTGTATCTTGCATTCAGGAGGAGCTGCAAAGGAGCTTTAGATTCTCAAGTATTTCTCTCATGTCCTTGGTGCCACAGAATGACAAGGAATGTGAGTTAGCAGGCAACAAGCATCCACGGCTTACAAAGGATGTCCAGACCTGCTGCCATCCAGTGTGACACTAACATATCACTTATTGCTTTCCCCATGTAGCAGTGACACAGGGCATTGCTAGCACACAACCATGAAGAACGAAGCACACCATTTGTCAGGGGCTTCCTTTTTGTTTAGTTTCTCCTGCATGAGGTGTAAAAGCATTACTTGCTGAAGGGAACATTTTGAACCAAAGCACAGCTTTGAATTAATTAGCAATATTGCTGCCCCAAAATTGATATCAAGATGTTACACCTTGTTTGCTTAAGAGTCCTGCCTCTAGAGTTATTCACTGAGTGCTTCCTTCCAGAAGTCATTCCCTGGCTTCACTGGGACCCACTTGCAAGAAATGTACTAATCTATACTGAGGTATAAAAGATGCTTTTCACCACGTGCAAGGTGGGACTCTAGAGGATACAGTTACCCTTTAAAACTTTAAGGATTCTGCACCAGGAATTAATTAAATACTAGTAATAAAAGATAAAATATCCACAAGTCAGCCCATTGTCATGGTGGTTTGGCAGGAAAAAGACAAGAACTGGTTTTGCTGCTGCCAGTCCCAGCTTTGCTTTCAGATAAACGCTGGAAGTTGGATTTGGAGGCACAGTTCCTGCTTTGCATGTGTCTGGCTTGGGATGGAGCCATTGCTATGAATGACAGTACTCAGGCTGGCTAATCTGGGGAGGTGTTGTCCCATGCACAAACACACAATAAATTCCCTTTTAAGAGAGACGCACAGCTCCTGTGGGTGACAGCCTGGTTTCTGTTAAAAGCACATTGCATTGGTGGAGGAAAACAGCGGTTTTTACATGATTTGCTTTGGGTAATTACAACCTGCATTCTGGGAGCAGCTAAAGAAAACTAGAGAGGTAACAAGGTGCATAATACAAAGGAAGCTCCCAACATCTTATATGCAGCTCCCTCCTCCTTGCTTCCTGCTTCCAGCTCCTTGCATGAACTGCAGGCAGTGCAAGTTAGCATTATGTTCTGCATTGCCGCCTGGACTTTTTTTCAACCCACTTTGTAAATTATAACTCCATCTGCAGGTTTTTTAACTAGAAATGTAATTTTCTGCACATTAATCCCATTACTGTAATTCCAGACTACTTCAGTTAGTATTTTGGGGGCCCTAAAACTAACCCTTCACAGTGGAAGCCCAGCACATTACAACACCACTAAAAAGACTGAATAAGTAAGAATCATCCCCTGTTACTTCTCTACTGACTTATGTGAATAAATTTGCTTGTAGGGAAAAGATTTGGACTTCATGAAGGAAGAGTATTAACAATATTTTTTTAACAAGGAGACCTAGTGGTATGCAACTCCTACTCAAGCAAAATTGCTTTCCATAACCTGATGTTAGGTCATCAAAGTGCTGCCTGCTTGTGTCACTGTGTGCACCTAAGATGATTTAAGTTTCATAAATAGTTCAGTAAGCAATGCAGGGAGAACTACCCTTCATCTCTAGTGTTGTTCCTCTTTGGCATTAGAAATGCTTGTGGGCTTATATTTCCAAGTACTGTGTTTGACCAGCTCTTTGTGTTACTTCTGAATAGCTAACCTGCAGTTCCTATGCCAGTTTTAAATGTCAAGTCAATTAACGTGGCCTCAGACAACATTAATTACAACTTGAGGTGAGCTGATTCCTGTACAGAAGCAGCATGTCAGCTGACCAGTTAACTGATCATCTGATGTCCAAACCCAGTTTCCTGCACTAGGATACACCCTAGAGAAGTCTGAAGTACTTACTGCAAATAAATTGACTCTCCCAAGTGCTTAGTAAGTAGCAAAACTCACTGGGAGTACAAGTGAATATGCAGGAGAGGTGTCAGTGCAAACAGTCGTCCCAGAGTTACAGCAGAATTGAGTTGCTTGTCTAGTCAGTTCAGTTCCAAAACAACCCCCCCAGACTCTTGGTCTGTACATGCTTATGCTCCATGTTGGTGCAGGAAACGCATTTTATAAAACCCTCTCGGGAATCAAATTCATAATCTATCATCTCTCTACTTACAAAAGACCAGAGAGACTATCTGCAGAACAGCTCCCAGTATGGTAAGTTTCTGAAAGGCATTAGATCTCATGATTAACTTCATCTTGTTTAGCACTTGATTGTTTTTACAAGGGTGGTTAATAAAACAGACAAACTGGAAAGGCCGAGGCAGGCGGAGTGCCTGGTGTTCCTGCTGGATGTTAGAAGCCTGTCGTTTTCAGTAAATGACACGAGGTGATTCTGAATGTTGCAGTTTAAAAATAGTTCCTAAGTCAGCAAGCCAAGAGGCTGCAGGATTTTTTAAAAATTATCTTTGCCAGATGTTCTGATACTAAAATAAGCAATGGTGGGAGTGTTAAGTAAAGTACTAACGAGAATGGCCAGAATATTGTACAACAAAGTATCTCACAGAGACGAAATGAACCTTGGCAGACCCTGACTGAGGTGCTGTGCAGGGTCCTAACAGACTCTGTTGAGAGGTGTGCAGCAGAATCAATTTTGCTTGCCCACCTTCCTCTTCTAATCTGCACAACCTCCATTTCAGGAGTACACTTGGTCGCCACTTCAACCTACTTCTGGTTTCAGGTCAGTAAAACTCAGCACAGTGACTTTCAGAAAGCCAAGATGCTCGGTCTCATTGTCCACAATGGCAAAGGCCACTTAAAAGCAACTGATTTTCTTGTTGTGAAGGTCAGATGCCACATACAAATACTTAGTACTGATTATCATGCCATGTCTGTACTGATTTTGAGGTGGTTTTGCTAGTTCATTAGTGTCATAAAATTGGGGGTTTTTTAGCAGCTATGGCTGTACGTCCTGACTTTTCCCCAAGGATTGGAGTGAAAAATTGACTATAGTAATGTCTAGATTCCAAAGCTCCTCCTCAGGTTAGCCACCCTGCAGTAACATTTCCCAAGAGATGAGTTTGCTTACAGTTCCTTCCTGCACATAGACACTTCTACAGAACTTTTCACTGTTCTAAATACCAGGAATTGCCCATGGAATTTGTCTAAGCTATTCAAAGGATTAGTTGTAGATCAGTGATGCTCTTCTACTCCATATCCAAGTAAGGGTAAAGCATCTCAGGACCAAACTTTTACAACAGTCCAGGAAGGCATAGTTGTAAACAGAAAAATCTAAAAGATAGTGTTTGCAAAACTGACTCTGGTCCATGTGACTCAGAATCTGTTTCTCCCAGGATACTGGAAAGCTCCAGAACCCAGAAAGCCCCTGGTCTTTGTATGAAGTATGGCTGCCCTCAAACCTTGGCCCTTGTAAACCTCAAGCTATGGGCAGACCATCAGGAACCCTGGCAGGTTTCCATGAAAAATCTGTGATGGGAATAGGTTTTTACTGAGCCAGAAAACGTCCATAAAATGTCTGTGGTTTATCAAATTAAAACCTAATTGTTTTGCCAGACTATCGGGAAAGTGTTGGCGCTGCACCTCACACTCAGTTGGCATCCCTTCACGGCAGCTTCTTACCGTGCTGTTTCTTCACACACCCTGTCAGCTGGGCTGCAGTTCATGGAATACTAGAACATGCAGTTCTAGTTCAGAGTGAACTTTTCTACCAGGCTGTACTACAGATCTAAACTGATACAGATCTTGTTTGTATAGATCAAACAAGATCCTACTACAAGCGTCCATCTCAATCGTAATCTTAGAAAACAATGTTCAAGCAGGTGCCCAGACTGAATCCTGAAGGAAATCTCTCAATAGGCACTGAGGGCAAGACCTACCTTGTGGGCATGGTATGCCAGTGAAAAACAGCCTAGGCAGACAACAGAAACTGGACACAATCAGGTATTTGAAAGTGTGGAATGCTTGGATATAAGAATTCAAGCATAGCCACCATAGTCTCCAACTGCTTAAAAAATTTGTTTTGAAGCCAGTTCACTTTGATACAGCTTTATGCTGTTGCCTGTTTATTAAACCTGAAAGCTCCTTCAGCCAGATTCAACCTTTAAAGCTATATACAGGATAAGTTCAAATCTGTATCAGGTCACCTGAAGCCTAGGTTGTACACCTTAGTGCCTTACATTACCCGATGCTGCTGGTGGTGATACATCAGTGCTATCCATAGCATTCACTCATGGCCTTCTCTTAGTGACACTAAAATTGCAGGCAAATGTAAGCATGATCTGTCAACTTCTACAGGAAAGTCTGGGCCCTTTGAGAACAAATGCCAACCGCAGAAAAAAAGATACTTCATTTTCAATAGATTGATGCTATAATATCTTCAGGCTCTATTTTTACATGGCTTCCACTGACATGCTATGAATGCCAGAGAGAAGAAGCTCAGATTGAACCCAGTTAATTAAAAGGATTCACACAGATGGTTTGCCTGGTACTTTACATGGACAGCTAATTAAAGCAATGTTAGTCAGCACCATTAAAATGCCAGCTAGAGCTTTGGGAACACTCCTGATTAAGAGGCAAGGTTTACAAATAGAGCTCTGAGCAACGCAGCATATTTGCAGTTAATTAATCTAATTCTAACATATCCTAACTAAGGCACAGAATAATACATGCTGATATCAATACTAATGCCAGGATTTTTCAGAGTTCAAACCTGGCAGTTATTGAAGCAAGCCACAATGATCCTAATTTCACATGCTACAGGATAATATGGTATCATGAGGGAGTCTTCTAATTAGCTGTGATTTCAAGAGCATGAGAAAAGAAAGCAAGGCAAGTCCTAGCTGTAGAAAGTCAGTCACACACTAGCAAAGACAGAGGGAGAAGTTACACCAGACAGAAGTTATATTTAGACTTGCAGTATAAACAAAGCTTCCTTGCAGCCTTAGACAGATGCTGTGTTTGGAGAGGATCAGTCGTGCTCTCCAATATGCTGTCTCCCATAGAGGACTGTATATTTTTTTGCAACAGCAGTAATATGGTTTTGACCTGAAAACTTTCTCTAAGCCTTATTTTCTGCAACCAAGTAGCCTCATTCACTTAATGTGCTAAAAGATAATCAGATGCACAGGTATGTGCAGTATAGGACCTAAACCGTGGTCATATTCCCAGTAACTGAAACTGACTTTGCTTATAATTATTTCACCAAATAAGACTTCAAAATAGCAATATAATTTTATCCTGTGTTCCAGAGATAGGCAGGTGCACATGTGTCTTGGACTTCATGTTATGACTCAGCTGTTAGAGGCCAGCTTCTATGATCAACGTAAATGTAGATGAAAACAATCACCTACTGCAGCTCTTCTCTGACATTTTCAAAGCAATTAAAATATCACCATTTTCATTCCCTTATTTAGAAGCCACAGTTTAAAGGCATTAAGTGATTTCATCATGACCCGAGCAATGTGGCATATACCAAGGTAAAAGTGCAGCAAAATTTACTCTCTTCATCTAGTACTCTGCAGGGTCACAATAAGTCATTCAAATATTGGTCTTTGGAAATGTCAGACCAGAAGCAAAATACTGCTTTTGACCAGGCATCTCGCATGGGCGCAGCAACGTCCTGCAGTGGCTACATAAGCAGGGCTGCATATCCAGGCAAGAATCATCTGTATTCTCCTTTAATTCTTCCTTTTATTTTCAATTCTCTCCAGTTCCACTGCACTTCCTGTTGCCCAAGTGGCAAGAGGATAAGATAACTAAGGGTTTGGCAGTCTCTTTGTCTGCTTTCCACGAGATGACTCTTAGAAAGCCCAAGAAACTATGGTGACATAAGTTTTGGAAGGTGACATGGTTCTAAGTGCCTCTGTGGTCATGTTTTCCAATATTTGTGCCTAATAAGACAGTAGCTGAGTTTGTCACTTGACTCTTTTGCTGATGGCTTTCAAAGCTATGTGTCTTAATTAGAACATCTATCTTGCCCTTTGAGAATGTGCATTACTAGCAAAGCACACAGGAAGTGTCAACGACACTGCATTTCTCTGTCAAGCACAGGTGTTGTGAAAGCTCTGTACTATTGAGAAGATTTTGGAAAGGTATCATTAGACACTCTTGATTGCACTGAAATAATGATGCATTTGGAGCTTCAAAGGAGGAAGTGCAAGTACCATGGCTGTCTCTTGAAGGGAACAAAACGTCAGGCAAGGAACCCTAAATGGCTAACTCCTGCCATTCTCCTACAGAATGTTCTCTGCTGACAAACTCACTCTCAAATACTGTAGTACATATATGTTCCACAGCCAGATTTGGCATTTACCATTCCAAATATTATTAGTATCTCATGGACCAATGTAACTAAATATAAGCTTTTATGGAAAACTCTAAATGTCACTGTTTAATGCCAGTGCATTCCAGCAGAAAACTGCTCTTGAGCTCTCAGCTGGAAAACGTGCGTTCTGTGGTGGCACAGTTTCACAAAAACCTCCCCAGGTTTATCTGATAGATCATGAAAGGGGCTGCAGCAAAACCTGAATTTTCAGGTCAGGTTTCTTTTACGTGAAAACCCAAACCCGCTGAATGAAATTTCAGCTGCATTCCTCGAAGTTTGCAGTGATTCGGGCTCCAGAGAACAAACACTTCACTGTTACTTCCACAGAGCTCTTGTTTGAAACGTTTTTCCCATGCTGAGATGCTAAGTTCATGTGAATGCAATTGTAGAGTTCCAGATTCACTGCCCAATAGGTATCAAGTGACTTACGTTGCACGGGTAAAGTGTAATCCCTCTGCACATTTTATCGACTGCTAAGAGTTAAACAGTCTAGAGGATGCTTTACCATGAGGTATGGATAGGTTTGTGTCTTATAAAAATATTTAACTCATCTGGTGCTGAACTTGCTGTGCTTTTGAGTTGAAACAGCAGGTTTCAGTGTTGAATTAAGACTGTCATCTTGCATTCATTTGCACATGCAATATTTAAATGCGTCTCAGAGAAAAATCAGCTTTTGGGTGGCTTTTGAACTGTTCTTTGACAAGTTTTGCCCATTTTGAAAACAGTAGCAATGAATTGTAAAGGCCACTGGGAAGAAACACTTGCATAGTGCATCATTTTCTCTTGACCCAGTTCCACCAGCAGTATCTCTGCTCCTCTGCCAGCAGGTTTGTGGCTGTGGATGCTATGGAGTCATGCATGCCCTGTGGCACAATCTGCCAACCTGCAGCATTGTCTTCTGTGAGCTGCAACATTCCAAATCATTAATAAAATTATACCAGTGCTAAGAAGCAGAAACCATGCTAGAACAGTGCTATTCATAGTGAGATCGTGTTTGTATGCAGGATCTGATGCTTTCTACATCGAAGAATGAAAAAGTAATGTAAATAGAACAGGTGGGCAGAAAACTGCACCTGTCTATCCTAATACCAAAAGCTACAGCAGGCAGAGCAAGAGAAAAGCCAGTAGCATGAAACATGGCCATCAGTGTTGGCATTGCAGTTCATCAGCAGCATCATAAGATTAGCAGGGACAGTCAAGTCAAAGTGTGAATTACTGACTTCAGCAAAATAGCAGCATGAGAGTATCTCTTCTACTTTGTAACATGACAAAGCTTGTCCTTGTAAAATCATAGAATCAGTCAGGGTTGGAAGGGACCACAAGGATCTTCTAGTTCCAACCCCCTGCCACAGGCAGGGACACCCTACCCTACATTAGGCTGGACAGAGCTTCATCCAGCCTGGCCTTAAACACGTCCAGGGAAGTGGCCCCAACCCTGGGCAACCTGTTCCAAGGCCTCACCACTCTCATGGTGAACAACTTCCTCCTCACATCCAACCTCCAGCTTTGCTCCATTCCCCCTAGTCCTGTCACTACCTGATACCTTAAAAAAGTCCCTCCCCACCTTTTCTGTAGGCCCCTTCAGACACTGGAAGGCCACAATAAGGTCACCTGGGAGCCTCCTCTTCTCCAAACTGAACAGCCCCAACTCCTTCAGTCTGTCCTCATAGCAGAGGTGCTGCAGGCCTCTGATCATCCTCGTGGCCCTTCTCTGGACACACTCCAGGGAAATGAGGGAGTTTCCTCATTTCCTCCCCTGTATTTGTGATACTGTGTATTGTCAAGAACATTTGTATGATGTGTTCCTTTTCTCATTGCTTCCAGAGGACTCCCTGTTCTCGGTAAGCAGCAAAATCACTGGGAAATCCTGTGAATACAATGGCACCACCTACCACCATGGTGAGATGTTTGTGGCAGAGGGGCTTTTCCAAAACAGGCAAGCAAACCAGTGTGCCCAGTGCAGCTGCTCAGTAAGTAACATGACTTGACAAGGCCCTGCTCCGTCTGTACTTTATTACTCCTTTATAGAATTCATGGCACTGAAATATAAGGAATACATAGCAAGGGTTGGGAACTAAGAACTAATGCAGAAACTCATGAGAGTGCTCAGAGCCAGTTTGCAGCACCCAGGAAGTGCCAAGTGACCTCTTGCTCAAATACAGTACAAAACTGACCCTGTCAAGTTTACGGTGCCCAGGCAGCAGGTAAAATATTGCCACTTGGCACATATAGAATATTTCACTTCAGCCTGACTGGAAAACACAGCACTAAGTCACTGACTGGAACTGAATTCATTTGGATTGAACTGATGAGTGAAGATTTCACAGGCTGGGAATGGACATCTCTGGGCCACAGAGCCATTCCTGAGACATCATCAGTTCAAATCCAGTATGTTTGATCAGGCATCCAATAACTCCTCAGACCTGGTGTCTGAATCAAAGTATCCCTCTCAATCCAGCCAGCTCTTCAGTATCAAGTATTGGCAACTCCAAACCTCCTCTTAGCAAATCATCTTTGCATTCTACATTACCTACAAATTTAACAGGCCAACTACTCAGCAGACTTTTTGACTTTTAGTTCCTGCTAAGCTGTTCATCCAGTTTGTGGTAATGCACAACAGAGGAAGAGCAGTGGGCAAAATTTACACTGGGTGATCTTAGTACCAACAATGTCAGGTATATTTTCAGTCTACAATAATTGTAGTTCTCTCCCCGCACTTTTACCTCTTCCTGCTTCCCTGATTGTTTTAAAGAGAGGGACCTTCCTCTGTACCACAACAATTTCTGAAAAAGCAGTGTGGATTTTTCATTGCTCTGACACTCTGCCTTTGCATATGAGAGTGGCATTTATATAAACACACATACTAGATTGAAGTATGCCCATAAAAATTGCATATTCAGTACCAGGCAAATCAATGACTCCTCCTAAGTTCTCTTTGTGTTTCACTGGCAGGAAGGAAATGTGTACTGTGGGCTGAAGACGTGTCCCAAATTAACCTGCTCTTTCCCAGTGTCGGTTCCAGAGTCCTGCTGTCCAGTTTGCAGAGGTAAGTTTGAGTACCACCACAGAAGGACAGGCTCTGAATTTACTCCTTGCCCTATCTGTGCACCAGCACTGTCACTCAGGACAGTGCAAGTTTCCCATGTACTTACATCCAGTGCATGTTGGGAAATTGAACCTCAAATTCTAGCAGGATGACATTGCTACCTTTGTTCTCTTAAACTGAAGTAGGGAGAGGATGCACTGATGATAAAGTTGCATCCTTGTAATGAGGTAAATAAAAGCTTTGCTCTGGATAGAAAAGCTTTGCAGTAAAAAAAAAAAAAAAAAAGCTTCTATCTGACAGGTTACCAATTCAGAGAGTAAGGCAAATTACTGCAGTTTAAATCAGGTGTCAGTCCATACTAAGGTGACCTCAGTATTTTACTAGCAATTGCATTTTAGATCTTGTACACACAGGAAACTTGATTCTAGGGACCTTTCCAGGCTTTCTGAATGTCTAAACCTAAATGCTTGCCTGAAAGCCCATTTAAATGTCTGAGAATTTGTGCATGTATTTTATCTCACTATTAGTATTGTGGCATTTCAGTTGCCTCTTCTAGGCTATCTAAACACCTATGGCCAGATCACAAAGATGAAGATAAGTACTTTAAAGTACCCATGGGTTTCAGAAGGGCCACTCTATTAATACCAGCAATGCCAAGCTGCTTTGAAAAACTCTCCAGCTTGCAGCTTTGTGCAGCTATATCTCCTTCTGAGATTCTGCTTGCCTGAACTCAGTACTGTTGCATGGTACAAATAAAGACTATTACATTGTTGGTTGTATAATTTTGCCTATGGTGCTAGAGTTGTGAAACACAAACCAGCACAATCCCCATCCTTGGTTTATTGAGTGGACCAGAACCTCTGAGCAGTGAAGAGTCTGAGCCAAAAAAAGGGTACCTCAGAATACACCAATGCTTAATAATGCAGCCTGATGCACAGAGAGTGCAGCACATGCACTGGGTAGCAGTTATGCCATCCTGTCAGTGCAGCAAGCTGGATAAGCTACTTAACCTGTGGAGATGCAGTGGTAATTAACTGAAGTGTGGCACCACATAGGACCTAAACTAATCTCTTGGCTGTGTGCTGCTTAAATACATCAGCTCAGTCAGGGCAAGGATGAGGATCCCTGCGCAGTGCTCCTTTGCATGGAGATTGTTCCTCATTCTGTGCTACTTGGCCATGTTATTCCAGAGTATCTTTACAAGTCTTGAGACATTTTGCCAGGCAAGCTGCTTGTAAAGCTTTCTGATCTCAGACAGGCAAGGCGATAGTCCTGGCTTCTCAAGGTGAAGTTCAGTGACGTGCTGTTTTAAGTGTAATACACAGACAGTCAAAGTAAATCCTTGCTAATCATCCTATTCCTGGTATCTGTTCCCTGATAATTTCTTGAGCTCTTCCAGTTACAAGTCAAACTGACTTTTAAAGTGCAAAGTGTCAGATGTAGCTATGCTGTATACAAGCCTTGCACTGGAAAAATCAGTCAGTTCAGCTAGAGAGTGATTACAAAAAGCAAGTTCATTCCATATGAGAGGTGATTTTAAATCAGCTAATGCAGTAGAGACAACCCAGTGTCTCCACTGACACAGGGTTTTTAAATGTATTCTACTATTAGTTGTATTTTAAAATCATCATTTATCTCATAGTCAACTTTGTCCTTTTCAATATGACACAGGCTGGTTTATCTCCCCACTGTCATTATTATGAAATGCAAACCTAAACAAGACCTACCACAGCTCGTGAGGAAGAAACTGTGAGTCAGTTTCTGCTCCCTGCATGGCCAAATATCTTAACATAATATATTAAAACATACTGATTTTCCTATTCATTCCTCTACTACTCACTAGAGAAGGCTCCAAACACTAAGGTTCAGATGGTGATTTACGTCAGGATCCATTTAAGTTCATAAACTGCATAAAGTTAAAATGCTAATACATCTTATGCACTAATATAGTGGATCCATACTGGATCTGACAGTTAAATCTGGATGAGTTAACTCCAGAACTGGTGGCATGTCTGCATCAGCACCATGGTTCTCCCAAGTCTGTGTCACTCACTGCTACTACTGCAGCAGTTGTCTTGTTTTGAGAATATGAGCCCATAATCTATGCCATTATTGTAAGGCTCCCAATGTGGTGGCACTGCTCTGCATCCCAGTGCAGTGCTTGACACATCTAGAGTGAGGCTTTGAGCCACTAACAAAGCAGTTTTATGTTTACCTGTATCTGAATTCCAAGACTGGAATAATTTCCAAGCTCAGCTCCACAATAAATGATTTCTTTGTTCTTGTGCAAATTTTTCAAGAATCAAGTTGCAGTGTTTGTCTTACCAAGGAACACCTCTAAACACAGCTCTAAAAACTTCTTAAACCTGTGTTATCCCTCAACAGATTGTTCCTCAACAGATTATAAGCCTCAACAGATTGTTCCCTGCTATGATTTCCACCATAGCTTATTCTTGGATACCTCTCTATTTATGAACTTGTCTGTAAAATAAACAAACAACAATAAAAACGCAACTGGACACTGCTCCTGAATAGAAATAGAAACTGAAGGTTTCTTCTCTCCAACTTGCCATACATCACATATTTGGCTGTGAGGAACCAGAGCCTGGCTCCACAAGCCTCTTGCATTGATTCTTGGAAGCATTTATTACTTCTGCATCACAGAAGTATGGAACAGTCTCTTTGACAAAGAGGAAAGCACCATCTAGATACGGGGACAGGAAATGAGCAGCACCAAAGACAGCTTACTTTTTCTTGATATGTTTAATACAGTGCTGTTTATTAGTGGCTACAATTAGAGCTGACTCAGAATTCAGTTCTCAGCCAAGTTATGTGTCAGCTGAGCAACTGCAGCACAGTAACTGAGGTCTCCCTCAGCCCACAGCAGATGGGAGGTCACACAATTTAGCCATTCTCTGGGAGCTAAGCAAAACTCTTCACCTTTGCCTGGGACCAAATAGCAAATGGTTGCTGGAAGTTACCGTGTCTGTAGTATCATTAGGCCTCATAAATCTGATAATAAGTCTTGCATAACATTTGAGAAGGGACCTCCCTTTTGGTCTCTACAGAGTCTGGTACAGTAAAGTCAGACTACAGACTGACTTGTGTACCTCCACCCTAAATTTAATTGTAAAGCTGCATCAGGCTTTTCCCTAAGTATCTCCCAAGGTGCTGCACAATTTCCCTCCCCTAACAGATACTGCTCTGCTTCATGTACAGGAGATGGAGAATTGTCATGGGAACATTCTGATGGAGATATCTTCCGGCAGCCAGCCAACAGGGAGGCCGTAAGTCTGACCTACAATTTAAAGACATTTCTTCCTGCTGTGCAGTGTGTGAACTAGGGAAAAAAGATCAAAGGATGAGAAGAGGTCTGAATATCTACTGCTTCATCCTGGGTTCTGTGAGTCTAGCTCAGAATAGGCTTCTTCTACTTTTGTGCACCCCTTAATAAGCTCAACCTGAACTCATGAATAAGGCTGAATTACAAAATCCCATGAGCTCCTGTGGGCTCCGGACTTGGTTTTGATTGTATATGCTCCATAAGAATAAATCCTGACAGCCTTTTGTGTGCTCTGCAAACATCACGTGTAAAATACAACTGCAAACATACAGCCATGTATATATTTACTTCAGGGTCTTCACTAACTCTTAACAACTGACTCTCAAGAGATTATTTTTATAACAGCATTTGAAGAGACCATGAAAAGCATTCCAGTGTTAGGTGCACTAACTAGAGATGTGAACCAACAGGCCTTTGGGTGAGTGAGAAGAATCAGCCCTTATAAAATAACTGATGTAGTAGACAGTATTCCTTCATGTCCATGGCTGTTTTGGAAATCAATTCCATGAAAACAAGCAGTGTGGTTTTTTTCTGTAAAACGTGCTGCATACTACTACTATTACTTTTATTTGGAAATAAAATGAGGCTTCTCGGTCTGTGAGAGTTTAGTAAGGTTCTGCTCAGTCTATGCAAGGCTGACCCAGGCTTTAAAGCTGCTTTAAAGCTGCAAGCAGAAGAGAAGCTGGACAGCCATTCTGGACATGCTCTGCCACTGGAGCCCTAGTAGAAGACAAATTTGATGACATAAACTGAACAGGCTCAAAATTCTTCTCATGTAAACTTAGACTAGAGACCAGTAAAGCAGGTATCTAGCTGTGAACACTGTTTTTAACACATTGAGGGAAATAGGCACTTCTGGGTGGTGATTCATCTCCTCATGAGAACAGAGATCCACAACAGGTCAGGTTCTAAAATTGCCTCTCTGTCTCTCTGTACATTGAGTTAAGAACTTCAGATGACCAGCTTAGATCAAGACACCTACACTGACATTCACAGCTGAGCAAGCCACAGCTGTGTATGTGTAGATGACTGTTACCATGTTAACCTCAATGGCCTTTACTGAATGTGGGTCCACTCATTAATGCATTCATTTAATTATGTTTGAAGATAGTGGCAACACTCTTCTTACTGTGTTCAGCCTCTAGTACAGCCTTTTTCCCCATGTTTACTGGAATGAGACATTTACTTTCCTGCTCTCTTTCTGCCTCCAGAGACACTCATACCATCGCTCCCACTATGACCTGTCACCCAGCTCTGCAAGGCAGGTAGTCAACATTCCACGATTTCCCAATGCCAGGAGTAACCGTGGAGTCCTACCAGATCCCCAGCAAGCTTCAGGAACAATAGTACAAATTGTCATCAACAACAAGCATAAGCACGGACGAGGTAAAGACAAATACTTCTTACAGTATGACTCTGGGTAAGGAATCAATCAGTTGTAGCTCAAAAAGACTTCTCAAAACATCCAGCAGAATGTAGGAAATTCACACTGGTACCAATAGACCCAACACACATCAGGGAGAGAAATAGCATTAAGGTATTAAGGATACAAAATCAGCTCTTGACTGAGGTCAGTGGTGCCTACAGATACAGCTGTGCATTTCACTCTGCAAAGGTACCACAGATTGTGTTGCTTTCTTCAATTACTGTATGGGACTGTGCTAAGTAACTCTTTGAACACAGTCACCAGGGAAATGAGCACTTTGTGCCACAAAGGACACCACCATTTAGATTCACTAACTCATTCAGACAGCGACTTACCCAGTCGGGAATTGTTTGTGGTTATTTTCTTCCACAGTGTCCTATTTTGTAACTTTGCTAGCTGTGAATGGTGTATGTTTAAACTGCCCCACAAATCTCTTACCATAAGGCTTTCCAGAGTATCAGGAGCTTTTTTATGCCTCACAAATCTCTCACCATAAGGCTTTACATAGTATCAAGAGTTTTTTCATGCCCCACAAATCTCTTGCCATAAGGCTTTCCATAGTATCAAGAGTTTCTTATGCCACACAAATCTCTTACCATAAGGCTTTCCATAGTATCAAGAGCTTTTCTGTCTCCAAGGCTTATTATCAAATTATTCTCAAGAAAGACAATAAAATTATTTCCTAGAACTTAGACTGGTTGCCTGAGACAGTGGGATGCAAGGGAGGCTTTTCCTCCTCCGTGATTAATATTGAAGCAGGGTAGGCAGTTAGCTTATAGTGGATGCCTGAGCTGCAAAGAGGCAAAGGTAACTGAGGTGATGAATCTCACTCTAAGAATCCTCTAAATGCCTTTTGATGGGACATACTACATTACAGGGACAGCAGAACTTTGAGCCCATATGGCAAACTTTATCCAAACATGAGTAAGCCATATTCCTGCTGCACTACAAGAAGCACAAAACCAGAGGGAAGATACCAGTTCCCCAGTTAGTGAGACAGCAAGTTTTGTACAATAAAAAGTGCAAGATGCTTAGTTCCTACAGTGGGTGTACCTCAGTGAGCAGGGTGCTGCAGAAACAGATGTAAGAAGCCCTGAAGGAAATAGCTGTAAAAACGCATGTTCAGAAGAGCATCTATCCACACATACCCATCAGTGTGCACTTAGAAACTCCCCACAAAGAGTTAAAGGCCCTTGTATTAGGGCCAACTAATCTTTTAAGGTATTAACTAACAGAAGGAATGTTGGCCATAGGATCTTTATTATCCACCTGAACAAGCATGAAAAAACATTCAGATCATGCCAGTGTTTGATGCTGACTCTAGGAGCAGGAATCTCTATGCCGTGCAATATCTTTGACATGTAATTCACACGAGAAGACATCATCAAAGCAATTTCTAACTGATTTGTTTCAGCAAATAAAAGGCATACAGATGAACAGCATATTTCTGGATGCAGTATGTAGTAACTTCAGACACTCACTGCCGGAAGAATGTCTGGGAGATCCCCATGATGGAAGCAGGAATGCTGACTGTGTATCTTCTTTTGTGCTTGTGCAATTAACAAGTGTTTTACTAATTAATGCACAAGCCCCTTGAGATGCATTTTAGCGAGTTAAAAAAAACCCCAAACCTCTCCTGACATGCAAACACCATGCAGTTGCATGGATACAGATGTATCATTTGAAACATGCAGAGCACTAAAACCAGGACATCAGGGAACTAGAAGTTATTTGCCGTGATTCGCTTTCAACTGGAGGCTTCATCTGCTTCCTCAGAGTAATTACTTAACTGTTCTGTGCTAAACAAACCCTTAAAACAGAGAGAATATGTATCTACATAATGTCTTGTATTATCCCTTCCACTGTCAGAGGAAAATAATGAAATATTTATGTCCATAAAGCATCTGGAGAACTCTAGCTGGGAAAAATAAATCCATATAAGCATAAATGTAACTGATAATAATAGTATTTAAGCACATAAGAGGCCTGCTGAGTAGCTGAGTACTTACCAGTTTTCTCATTTATATTTTTTTCTCCCATGTTCTTAGCATACAGATAATACTTTACTTGCTCTTATTTGAGAAACAAAAATGGTTCCTACCTCTAAAATAAACGTGTGCCTTAAGAAAGAGTTAAAAAGTAGCAAATTGTAAACAAAATGATAGCATAACCCCCTGAAAGACAATACATGGCACAAAACACTCCCCATAAATCTCCGTAACTCGGTACAGTATAAGCCAGTTGGTCACATCTGGTACCAGTTAGATGTAAATTTCAGATTACAGATAAAAAATAAATTGCTTTTGAAAGTTACAGGCAAGAAAAGAACATATTTTACAAATAAAAGCATTAATAAAAATGATGGCATATTAGAAGAATTGGAAATATTTACAACATAGCCCAGCTTCGCTTTAGTTGCTTTTAGAAATCAGGCAGTGCCCTTTCTTTCACCTTGTTAGGATTAGTTTGCATTTTTCTTTGTGTTTATAAAATGTTATAAAAGAAAGAAGTAAGGTTTATAGGACAAATGCAAACACGGTGTAAAGTGATATAATTCCTATTAACTGCTGGGTGACCCAAACTGGCTTCCACCACACATGGATTTTTCCACTCTCCTCCTGTCAGCTGCATTTCCCTGTCTTCCAAGGGCACTCATGGCTAAATACTCTGAGGTGTTTAGATGCTATTGGAATGGACTTTCAGTCCCACGTGTGCCCTGTCATGTCTTGTTAATGTTTTCTTGTGATTCTAAAAGCCAAATATCTCTGTGTACCTAGACATAGATATTTCCACAAAGGACATTAAACTTCATTTGGCAATGTTCCCTTGCTTTGTTCTGTGTGCTGTGTAAAAGGAACTCCCATGCAAAAGCAGTAAAAGCCCCAGGTGACACTAACCCATCCCACTGCAAGCAGGGCTCTCACAGCAAACACCATGTTCAGCTGGTGGTAAGAACAGTTGTGCATATAACTCAGAAGCAAATGTCATGATCCTGTCATCTACAGATTCTCTTCTAAAAGCCAGAGCCAATGTAACAGGCCGTGTCCTGTGTGTGGACTGAGATGAAGAGGAGAAGGAGTGAGTTTTATAAGCTGCTTAGTGATGCATAACTGAACTGTGTGCACTGGGCAGGAGCAAGTCAAATACTTGACTTCATCACCTTCACTGTTCTCCTCCAAAGAATGATGGACACTAATGTCAGAGGAGTTGGAATCAAGGCAAAACTCTGCCTAGAAGAGAGTGATCACAGGCTCAGACTCATTTGAAGTAGAGAAACCAAGTTAAAGTTAACAAGCAGAGAAATAGGCCAGAGCCACTAAGCAAAGAGACGCTGCTTTAAACAAATGTGCATGAATCAAATGAACTTTGTACCTCTTGTTGTTTTGTAGTTTGTGTTTCAAATGGCAAAACGTATTCACATGGTGAATCTTGGCATCCTAACCTCCGGGCCTTTGGAATCGTAGAGTGTGTGTTGTGCACCTGCAACATCACCAAACAAGAATGTAAGAAAATTCACTGTCCAGAACAATATCCCTGCAAATACCCTCAGAAAGTAGAAGGAAAATGCTGTAAAGTCTGCCCAGGTAAAACAAAGTTGATCACAGACCACCTTTTTACTGTGCATGTTAAGGGGCTTGGCTCAAGCCATCTGGTCACAAAAATATCTGAAGAAAAGAGCAATAGCTGTGCACGTTGTGCCAATGTGTGTGCAGGGATTCACTACTGTTCCTCAGCTGGGAGGCTTGCTGCTGGGGGGCATGTGTTCTGCACAGCCTTTATCTCTCCTGTTAGCACAATCTCCTGACACTCATTTCCAAATGGAATTATTACAGAAGCATACACAGAAAGTTCATTACTGTCAAAAGATTTTCCTACTCTTCCCTGACTGCAGTGCCTACAGAACCTTCAAATCATTTTCTAGCATGCAAAATTTGCATTAATATAATTTCTCTTTTCTGAAATGTACCAGAAGAATTCAAAAGCCCTGATTATAAATTGATTCGTGTCAGTTATTTAACTTAATCCTTACAATAAATACTAATTTACTACAACTTTAGCGCTGTTTCTGTGCTACTTACGTAGCCATTATTCCCTAAAATCAGTGCCTGTGGCTAGTGAAGCTTCTGCTAATGGGAATCTGCTGATGGTTTACAAATGACCAGCCAATTGCATATGATATAAAGGGTAAGGAGTGTCCAGTTCCCTGCTGTGCCTTTAAACTTCTTTTCTAATCTGTATGGCCCATTTCTATGTTTGTTTAGAGGCACATTGGGCAAAAATACTCTGAGGAAATGATTTGCTCATTTGTATTTAGAAATCCTTCATCAAATGCACGCTTCCTGGGAACAAGCACAATGCAGTGGCAGCAAGCAGGCAAGAGGCATGCTTCTAGACCCTTTGGGATAGTTGTTGCATGGATCAGAGATACACAGCTTTTACTTGGCTCAATCGAGACGAGCAGTCAGCAAAACCTGGCTAACAGGGCTCAAGAGAAAACAGAATAGCTAAAAGAAAGTTACTGTCCTTTTTCTTTGAGGCTCTGTGTGCCATTTTACAGAATTTTTGTCACTGTGGAGATGTATTAATTATTAGGCTTTTCCACAAAGAGCAGTCCAAGTTTCTGAGTTGCATCATCTCTCTCACATTCTTGTCCAACTTCTAGTTACCAACAGAATAACTGAATTTTCTACTTACATGCTCTACAACTTTTCCAGGTGGGCAAGAGATAATGTGCATTGTGGCTAGCCCAGGCTTGCCTTGGCCAGCTGGCTGCTGCTGGGCAAGATGAAAACCTTGCAGATTTTACCTGCCCTTTTCCCCAGCAGTGCATTGATTGGGGCCTCTTCACAGTCCAACCACTGCTTTCCATTCAGTTACTTAATTAGCTCTGAGACTTCTACTGTTATTTCAGATATGCTTGAAAAGTGGACAAGATGTTAGAAATGGTGGGTGGGGGTCTTGGAGACCAGATGGTTTTATACATCTCATTTCCTTGTGAAATTGGATTATAAATACAAATAATATCTTGCCACCATGGACAGACCATCATAACCCAGCAGAGTAGAACAATCTGGAGCTTGGCTGGGGATGGATATGAGTGGCCATAGAAATAAAAAATTCTACTTTTAAACTAAATCTGCATGGCTATTGAGGCCAAGTAAGTTCTGAAGGACTTGATTACAGCTGTAGTATATGTTTTGGTCTTTCTTTAAACAGAAGAAGTGTCAAGTCAAACCTTTGACAACAAAGATTACTTCTGTGGGAAAGAGACATTTCCTGTCTACGAGTCCGTTTTCACAGAGGAAGGAGAAACCGTCAGAAAAATTGCAGTAGAGACTGAGAAGCCACCTCAAATAGAAATACACGTGTGGACAATTAGAAAAGGTGAGTTGGGCAAGCTCTTTCTTTGAAGAGTGTATCATTTTCCATTGAAATCCCAGGACAATTTGCAAATCCAGGCACCCTTCTGGCTCTGTAGCATATTGCTGTTACAGTCACTTCCAACGTACTTTGCTGTACAAAACCCATCAAGAACACAAAGCTCTGTTTCTGCAAACTCCTGCCTTTCATGATGAGCAAAAGCACAACAACCAACAGGTTGTCAGTACTACCCTGTGTAATTTACTGCAAAGGAATGGGTAGCAGTGTTGGAATCAAGTGCCTGGAGGTTCTTGTTTAGGATGGACTAAAGCTTTCCATTGAAATCGGTCTGCCCTGTCTGCCTTAGTGGTGTTACTCTCAAGATCCTCTAGAATCCAGGGAAAAAAGCTTGTTAAGGGTGGAAACAACACCTTTTGCTAAACTAACTAATAGAGGGACCTTGACAGGCTGGAGAGGTGGGCACAAACCAACCTCATGAGGTTCAACAAGACCAAGTGCAAGGTCCTGCATCTGGGTCGAGGCAATCCCAAGCACAAATACAGGTTGGGCAGTGACTGGCTGGAGAGCAGCCCTGAGGAGAAGGACCTGGGGGTGCTGGTGGACAAGAAGCTCAACATGAGCCAGCAGTGTGCACTTGCAGCCCAGAAAGCCAAACGGATCCTGGGCTGTAACAGGAGCAGTGTGGCTAGCAGGGCGAGGGAGGTGATTCTCCCCCTCCATTCCACTCTGGTGAGACCCCACCTGGAGTACTGCATCCAGTTCAGTACTGGAGGGATGTGGACATGCTGGAGAGTGTCCAGGGAAAGGCCACGAGGATGATCAGAGGGCTGCAGCACCTCTGCTATGAGGACAGACTGAAGGAGTTGGGGCTGTTCAGTCTGGAGAAGGCTCCCAAGTGACCTTCTTGTGGCCTTCCAGTATCTGAAGGGGCCTACAAAAAAGCTGGGGAGGGACTTTTTAGGCTCTCAGAGAGTGACAGGACTAGGGGGAATGGAGCAAAACGGAGTGGGGAGATTCAGATTGGATGTGAGGAGGAAGTTGTTGAGCATGAGAGTGATGAGAGCCTGGAATGGGTTGCCCAGGGAGGTGGTTGGGGCCACATCCCTGGAAGTGTTTAAGGTCAGGCTTGCAGAGGCTGTGGGCAGCCTGACCTGGGGTAGGGTGTCCCTGGGCATGGCAGGGGGGTTGGAACTGGATGATCCTTGTGGTCCCTTCCAACCCTGACTGATTCTATGACTCTAACTGGTAAAATTAGGAATAAACAGAAAAGTATTCATAAGCCCAAGCACTTACGCAAATTGTGAACTTTCAGTATAATAAACATTATCTCCAGCCTCTCTACTTAATCTACTTTAAGCAAAAAGCATATGAACCTCACAGAAAACCTTCAGGTAGAGCAGCTCTTTACATGGAAACGATACATCTCTAGGATGCCCTTTAAAGGACAAGGCCAAGCCCAAAGCATGAGCAGAAGAATCAGAGAGGGTCAGACAGTTAATAAGTACCGTCTGTGTTCAAGAAGCCACAAAGCCGTCTGATGATTTGACAGTGATGCTGCCTACTAGCTCATGACAAGCAAAATGGTATCTGAGTGCACAATGATACTGTTTTCCTCCGAGGCACTGGGATTTTGGCTTCTGTTGTAACCTTAGATTTACTCACACTAAGGAAGGGTTCAGCTGTGCTGGAAAAGAATTGGCTAATTGTCGCGCTCCTCACAAGCTCTCTGCAGTTGTAAATCCACAGAAGTATTTACACGGGGGATGGTAACCAGGGTGGGGCTGGGGATGTAGCAAGAAACAGAGGGACAGCAAACGATGAAAAAGAACAGGCTGAAAATCCATGTAATTGGTAAAGATGATTTCACAAGGTGATTCAACATGGCTGTAGTTGTACATAAAGGCAGGAAACAAGCCAGGCTGAAAAACCCCAGGTACATTCCCAGTAACATGCACTTCTCTTTTCTTTGCTGAAGGGATTCTGCGTCACTTCTATGTTGAGAAAATGTCCAAGAGAGAATTTGAAGAACTTCCTTACTTCAAGCAGATAACAAGGACAACTCCTAGTAAGTAAAATTCTGACCTCTTTGGGTTTCTATTCTCCAGATAATCATAGCCTTGAAAAACATTCTGTTTTACTCAACACAATCAAACAGAGGCTCTCATTTTTCCTCTGGTACCTGCAGATACAGCAACTTAAAACACATGTAGTTCATGTCCATGCTGTCTTAGTCTCCTGTATTTTATTAAAATACACAATTGGCTGTTTTCTGCCCGTGCTACCATGTCTGAAATATGATTGGTGTTAGCACGGCAGCACAATTCAGATTTAAGTAACCTGCCAAGTTACCCCAACTTTTTAGTCATTTAGAAGGGAAAAATATTAGAGATGATTAAAGTTCTCCTACACACATATCTGTTAACATTTGAAAGAAGCCTTTGCTGTGTTCTTAGCAGTACCTTCACTATTAAAATCTGCCTTTTGAAAGGACATCTCATATTTTCTCACTCTGGATTAAATTTCTCTTTTTGTATTTTATCCAGCTTGGGAGATGACACTTAATTTGATAGGTGAATTAAGCTATAGGCTTTTTGAGTTCCCAGTTCTTTCACATTACAAGTTGTCATTTTTTCTGAGGTCTCTAATTAGGTCAGGGAAGTATTTTTCCTGGGAATAACATATTCTTGATAATGCAGCCTTAGTATGAAGCAGATACCTTTTAATATAGAAAGTTTCCTACTTTTTTGCTGTCAAACTTCCATAAGCTTATAATTCTCTCTAATACAGTATTCTAGTTACCAGGACAACAGGAGTTTTCTAGCATTATTAAAAATGTTTAGAAATACTAATATCCAGCAAAGAAAGTTTGTATTATGCACAGGTAGGCAGAGTTGACAGTGCATGAAACATTTAGGCTTGTTGCTTCCCAACTTTTAAATACTTTGGTTTACGCTCAGAGTTCAATTTTCACATCACGTTGACAGAAAGCAAAATATCTAACCTCAAAAAGGGCTGGATAAATAAGGTCTACTTAGACTACTACTTCATTAAACAAAAGAATAATATTCTGGTCTTTGTTTTTTTTTTTTTAAAGTCATTTTGCATGGGATATGTTTTACTTGATTGTAAGATGCTCTGATTATTTCCTATGGGAGGACTGGACATTCTGTCTTTGACCATTGCAATCTGCAGAGTGCTTGTAAACGTCTTTGCATTTCTCTGTGCCCTTTTCTAAGTATCTGTCTCCTTTGTGTTTTTGTTTTCAGGCCAGTGGAAAATATTTAGCGAGGGAGAAGCTCAGATCAGCCAAATGTGTGAAAGCAGAGTGTGCAGGACGGAGCTCGAGGACTTGGTGAAGGTTTTGTACCTTGAAAAGTCTGAAAAGGGTCACTGTTAAGGGAGACAGAACTGGAGGGAGAAACACAAGAAAACTTATGAAAACTTGGATCTGCAGCTGGACTGCAGGCTTATTTTGCTTAAGTCAACAGTTGCCCTAAAAACCAAAACTATAATGCAGTAATTATTCACATCATGCACAGCAAATTTGCTGCTTTATGTGTAGTGGTCTGTGTCAACCGTTCAAATATCTCCTCCAAAAGACTAGGAGGCTCTGTATTACTGGTGGGGGAAGGAGAAAGAGAGAGTGTACTTTCCCTGAGTTGCATTGCTTTACAAGTTGAGAAAAAGAGAACAGAACATTTTTTATTATTCTTATTATTTGGCACGTTATTCAAACTAAGGAAAAGAAGGACACCTAATAAAAGTGCAGGAGGTATGGAGAGCATTACTTCCTGCACTGAGTTTATAGAATTTCTGGTGTTGAAATAACTCACAGAGGGTTTTTTGGGTAGGGGAGGAAAAATACAAGTGATACAATACTTGTGTTGGAGACATAAACAGATTTGAACTAACAAATTCCTAAGCAGCCTGCCTTTGGGATGATGTTTTGTAGTACAGCAAACTGAGTCCATAAACTGAGCAGCAGGTGTTGGTGGCAGTCACTGTATTTTTGTAGCAATTTGAGCAAATGTTTGCTTTTAAGTGGTTTTCACTCTTTCCTCCACCCACTTCTCTACAAAATGTGAAGTATTAGCTCCCTATCACAGCCTTAATAACTCTATTCTTCTGGGCCCTATTAACACATGGTCTCAGCTGATAAACTGCTTTGTAAAGTGTGGTGGCAGAAGGTGGTGAAGTACCTGCAGGACTTTCAAAAGGTTAAAGCTCCTGATTAGTAACTCCTTAAGAGCTGTGGCAGCACTTATTTGTTGGCATTTGTACCAAACCTCATCTTCTGCATTTTTCTGAGGGTGACCTCTGAATTCTTATGCTTCAGGGACACCTCCCTCCCATGACCAACACCAAACAGCTACAGCAAGCCTTGAGAACATAGCAGCTCTGTGAAAATGGTTGTGTTTGTGAAAAACAAACCTGAGGGATTCTGTTAACTTTGGTGTTGCATGTCTACAATGTGTTTAAGAAAGGTGATTCTCATCTGCAGAAGAAGGAAAAGTAGAAAAACCTTTTCTCTGAAGAGTCACCAAAAACACTGCACTGCCTCATGGCTGTGATGTTAGGTTAAATCCCAAGAAGCAAGGGACTCTGCCTGCTTTTGCTCCTGTTTTCTGCTCTACTGCTGTTCAAACATATGCTAGGAAACAAAGCTTTATGAAAGTGGTTTGAGCCAGGGACTGGGTCTTCACAGGGAGTGAAATGAACAGTGACAGCAAGGATTTTGATGTTTGTCATTCTGCCAGGGACAGCTCTGCAGGGTGTACCCCTTTCTGAAGGCATGAAGGTGTGGCAGAGCTCAGTGCTGATTGCCTAACTCCCGTTTCAGGCAGTTTCACCATCCTGAGGGGATCCTTGTCTTGAGCAGCAAACCCCAGCAGCCTCCCTGTGCAGTGCAGGCTTCAGGGCCAGGCTTATTCATGCTGTCCAGGCCCTGGCTGTGCTGCCAGCAGCTTCAGAATAAGGTAAAGCAGGGTTCTCCACACAGAATAGCAGGTGGAGAGGACAAAGGTGGAGGGAAAGCTGAGGCAGAATGCTTCAGGGTGATCTCAGGTCCTTAGCAATATTGCTTGTATATAATCACCCCATTGTCACTAGCCTGGACAGACAGCAAATGATATTTAGGTATAATTCCCTCCCTACCAAGCATTCAACATGATCTCCTGCATGACAGAAAAACATGCTAAAAAGTGAGGTGTTCCTGCAACTGTGTGGATTTGCAAGAATTAAATACTTTTACTTGTAAGAACCATGGGGGTCTCTTTGCATGCCTCCCCTGCAGGGAGGGAAAATGCCAGGGGTCCCTTCATGGTCCATTTAGGAGTCTCAGCTCAGGGCCTGAAGCCTTTTCCTTCCTCCTGCCTGGCCCTCAGTGTCTGGGGCTGTTCCCCACCCTTTTCCCCTCACCCCTTGCAGCTCTCCTCAGAGGGTCCTGCAGCCCTGCAGCCAGCATGTCAGCACAGGCACCTGGTAGCCCTGATACCAGCTGCGGTACACAGGCATAACTACCACCCAGCCCTTACAAGTCCTGAATCACTGTGAGCTAAGTGAACTGTTCCACCATTGTACCACAGACTGTAGCCTCTGCCTCCATAAATCCTGTCCTGGTGTTTGAAAGGATGTGGTGTATCCTAACTGAGGTCCTAAGACTGCTGCAGAAGTGCAAAATTTTTTTATAAATGTTCTAATAAGTCACGAATTAACCTTATTCCTTTGGTGAAGATGTTGTAAGGAAGAGGTTCTGAGGAACTACAGTGAACTGGTGAGAAAACCAGCAGCTGATTTCTCACCTCACAGCCATCGTCGGTTTGTAGCAGTAGCTGGTGGAAAAAGACTAAGTGGAAAGTGTACAGTGTTTGTAATGTTGGCTTTTTTTAAGAAGAAGGCAGTCTGCTTTTTGTATTTGTGACAGGACAGGTGGAATCCAGATTGTGTATTTATTTTATAAAAAAACACTTTTTAAGAAAAGAGAAAAAAAAAATCATAAGCGTCATTTAGTAAAATGCAGTGTTGCATTTTTCCAGTTTCTGGTCTCTTAAGGCAACAAAAATACACAGTGTCATGTTTTTTCATTCTCTTCATGGGATGTACATCTGTTACGGTACTTATTTATGTACTTGTTGTATCACTTTGACTTGGTTTGATAAATTAATAAACTCTGAAGTTGATAATAAAATGAGATGTTTTGTGTATGGTGCTGTTTGGTCTCAGACCCCTGTTTGCAATCCTGCTACTGCTAGCTCAGAGAAGGTCTGAACCCCTGCACTTAGCTGGGTGCAGTGCCTGGCTGGTTGCTGTGGAATCAGGCACTGAGTTATGGGAGAGTCAGGTTCAAAACTGCTCAGCAGGGTGTAAAGTAAGGCTTCAGCACTTAATCTACATCCTTTCAAGTCTGATCTTGAACCACATGGGCTTCAGCAGTGCACCTATGATGCCAGTTTATAAAAAACCTAAGAGATATTCCTAGGTTACAAGCAGTTCTGACTTAACCATCAACACTTATAACTGGGCCTGAGAAGCTCAGTGAAGTGCTCTCATGGGAGTCTCAGTGAACTCATCAGGATTGTGTGGACCTCCACAAACAAGTTGCCTTCAATTAGTTAACTCTTGCAAGATGCTGCAGTGTTTAATCCATAGGGATGGTGATGCTGCTCCCATTTAAGTGTGTTTCAGACCAGGGCAGATACATTCTCTTGAACAGAATTTAGAATAGAATAGAATAGAATAGAATAGAATAGAATAGAATAGAATAGAATAGAATAGAATAGAATAGAATAGAATAGAATAGAATAGAATAGAATAGAATAGAATAGAATAGGAGCTAGGTTGGAAGAGACCTCCAAGATCATCCAGTCCAACCTATCACCCAGCCCTATCCAATGGCACTAAGTGCTCCATCTAGGCTTTTCTTGAACACCTCCAGGGATGGTGATTCCAGCACCTCCCTGGGCAGCCTATTCCAAATGCTTTTTAGCAGCATGCTAAATCCTATTTCTCACTTCATTTCTATTCCTCTCTGATGTAACAGAGAACATCTCTGACTCCACATGATTCTATAAGCCAGGAGGGGCTGTGCATCAAGAGGAGAGCCCAGTTCACTGCCATGTTCTGAAATTACTTATAAAAAGACCTATACATGTAGAAGCAAAAGAGCAGGTCAGTCTAACACGTTCTTCTTTATACATTCTCTGTTAAAAAAAAAAAAAAGTCAAACCATTTCACAACTCAGATGATGAATGCTTCCAAAATAATTGATAGCACATGAAGTATTTGCGTAATACTGGTGTGCCCTGTTGCCTATTGTGTTATCCATCTATTATAAAAGCCAAGATTTTGGAGATTTATTGTGGGAGGGGTGAAAATTAACAAAGTTAATGCTTATTTCCATTTATTGCCTTTGTTTGGGGTTTGAAAAATGTCTTCATCTTCTGATCCGAGGTTTTGGACTGTTTTACTTCTTGGGTAAAGTATGTCTGCAGCTAGTGAGTCTATGAGGCTGAACCCACAACCCTGCCCTTCTCACATAACACCAACCCAACTGTGAGCAAGAATGCAAAGCATCCAAAGCAAAAACAAATAATTGATTTTAACTCAGCAAAACAGTTTTCATTTAGACACACTGGATGACAGTTCAGCATATTCAGAAAAGGCAGTGAGTCTGATTTCACTGCTACTCAAAATAAGAACTCCCAATCTGCCCTCAGGTGACCTCAGCTCAGGAGAGGGTATGTTACACTAAGCTTTAAGTGTAGCTAACTGCTTCTCAAACAGCACCCA
Organism: Psilopogon haemacephalus; assembly: GCA_013396835.1. Taxonomy (NCBI): domain Eukaryota; kingdom Metazoa; phylum Chordata; class Aves; order Piciformes; family Megalaimidae; genus Psilopogon; species Psilopogon haemacephalus. Next base: position 1,180,670 of record VWZI01021228.1, on the reverse strand, counting down.
TAATAAGTTGCTATCTCAACCCAGATCAATTCTATCTCTAATAGATTTACTTCTCCTGTTTCTCTCTTCTTTATTTGTTCATGTCAGGATCACACCAGCACAAAATCAGGTGTGTTAAGGCCATAAGTAAATTAAAACTGCATTCTATTCTTACTGAAGTACATAGTCAAACTCCCAATCCCTTTGAGAAAGACTCCCTGAAGAATTGATACTGTACTGGAGTTAAACACATTTTAGTGTCCTCTAGTGTTTACTGTGTACCAAAGGTACATTTTATACTTTTCACAGACAGATTCCCAGGCACTTACTGTTCCTCAGCCAGCACTGCTCCTCTTGTCTGTTCTGCCCCAGATCAGTTCTTCCCCTGACAACAGCTAGGATAGGATAATGAATTTAAGTCCTAATTTTAGAGGTATAAATAGAGTCAAGTGACGTCTAACATTTATGTACTGGGGTACTTTTGTTCCACATCTCTAAATGGAAAGATTCACTTTCCAATTAACACATCTAGCTTGAAATTAATGTGGTATTTGTTGTCATTTCCCATACTAAAGCGCCATGCAGCCCAGCCAGGTTATACACTGTTAAATATGCACTTTGAGGTAGCTGCAGTTCAACAGAGACTGAAATAGCTCCTATATAAACTTTTAGTAGGGTACTCAGGGTGGAATGAGAAATGCTGTAGAAGCATCAAACAAGAAAATTGAGCTCTTGGGTCAGTGCTTTCCCTAGTGAAATTAAAAGATACTATGTAGAAGTACGTTACAGATGCATAACTGTCTCAAAAATGGAAAACAGTCACTAAGTAATCAATCCTCACAAAGTTCTTTCAAGAAAAATGAAGGGTAAAATGTACATGCAGTTATTTAGATTAAAAAATTTTAAAAGGTAGGTATTCTTAGAGACACCTGTACAGCTCCAAGTGATTATACGTTCCAGAAAGCTGTCTCTGGGTACCTGAGATCATATTCTCAATTACATGCTACTAGAAAATACTTCCTTGCTTTCAATGTCATAATATATATTCACCTAAGCTAAGTCTCACAATGTCTTTGGGTTTAGATCTAGCCAGACAGTGGAATCCTTTCAAAAAAGGCCCAATGACAGCATTAAAAACCATCAGAGGACATTCAGAATCACAACTGATTATCCATTAAGTGTAACTTCGCCATTTGTATTAATGCAAACCACCTGCAAAATCATGCAAACCAGTAGCCCTCATCACTCACTTCACACTATGTAAATTACTATAACCAAGTCTGAACTATGGGAAAAAAAAAGTTATTCTGAGCTTCAGCAAATGTGCTAATTTTCTGGAAATAACCCCCCTGCTGCTGTTTTGCTTGAAAGACTTAGTAAATAAACTACAGATTGGAAAACTGCAGATTTTTTGATGAATTAGAAAAACATTCAGCCTAGAGCCTCTTTTATTTTGCAATCACAAGGAACCAAAAGATTCTGCTGATAACAATGGCTAAAGCCTACAGAGATTTAAGAACTTACAACAGTCCTTCCCTCCCTGATTTTTCTTCTTAATTCAAAGTTAGACAGCTTTTAGAGTCTTTGCACTGATGAGTCCCTGCTGAAGAGACTAGGCTCTTCCCATGACATCAGCTTCTAACAAGCTCCCAATTTCTTTATAGTAAGCATGTGTTGGGAATTATTTGCCCCATCTAAATGGTGTCCATGATGAGATCACTCTTATTAAGACAAAGCTATCGTAACTATCATGCTCATGATGACCATGGCTCATGTTAATGCATAGAGTGTCTAAGAAAATGCAAGCAAGAAGTTAAGCAAACATGAGAGAAATTGAGGAGCAGAGAAACTCTTGAGAACTGCAGAAGTGCATTTGAGCACCAGATGTTAAACGTCAGAGATTTTTTTCCTCTCTATCAAGTAGTGTATTTCTTAAAATACATTTATCTTTTTGCCTATGGTTAAAATACTGAAAGGAGCATTTGCTAGAACAGTAGCTCCAGAAGGAAGCTCAAGCAAAATCAATGCTGCAAGATTCTTGAAGCCAAGAATTCAGTAACAGGCAGTGGGGTTGTCCAGATTTTGGATTACTCAGCTGAAGCATACCAGAAACTCACTGCTTGCCACTGTTCCCTTAAAATACATTCCCCCATAAACCTATATAATAGTCAGAATGAACTCTTGAAGATTTTTTTGAAACTCAGCAGAAAAATATTCATCTGGTAGAATTTCACAGGAAATTATGAGACCAAAATTGTGTCAATTTGCACATTAGAGAGAACTTCAACCTGGACAGAAGGCACAGGGGGAAACCAGGAAAAACATGACATGTCCATTATAAATGTATGGAGAAAGATTTTTCTTATCTTCACATTTTCTTTTGAAATTGCAGTTTTCAGAGCCATCACAAACTATTCATTCCTGCTCTTGCTAAACAACCTGTGAAGTCTTAACGGATTTCCTAGAAGAGGTTTGCTTAGGACTGCTTAGCTTGAGGATTAGATGTAGAGCAGAGCAGAGAAGTGTAGAGTAGTGGTCACTGAGTTTGACTTCAGGGCAATGGGATGAACTCAGCAGACTGGCTTGTGCTTCCATCTCTGACAAGGCATCCAAAGATGTGTAAATAAAGATTGCTCTGGGCTAAAACACGAAAGGTAGTCAAAGGAAAGCCCAGGATCTCTCCTGCCTCCACCAGCTAAGATATCTGAAAGGTACTGCTAAGAGACTATAATGTTACCCAACATATATTAACAAATTAGTAGTAAAAAGATAGGGACTTCTCCTTTGTATGAAAATAACCTCATTTCTACCAGGTGGCCCCTCTCCATCAGCATCCTTCCAGCCCTAGAGCTAAGGACACTTTCTTTTTGTACCTATTCTCCTCTGAAATAAAACCATGCAGAACAAGATTATGTAACCAAAAAAAAAAAAAGAGAGTAAAAATTTCCTTCCTAAGAGCTCTTGGTGCCTCAGCTGAGGGAAACTGTAAAATTCCCACTCTGCTGCCCTGGAAATTAGCAAAGATCCTGGCCTATTTCTGCAAAATCTTGTGAAAAGCCAGTCAGCCCCTGCCAACAGCATAATTGCTATTCTTACTAATTGCCAACTGAGAGAGGATCCCAAAAGAAAGCTGGTCATTAGACTTGAGAGACCTCAGAATGATGTCATGTTTGACAATAAGCTTTTCACTTAAACCAGGTAGTCCCACATGTTGAAAGTGCATTTAATTAAAATATTTTATGGATCAAAGGGGTTTCCTTTCTAACAAAGCTTCAGGTGCCACATAATCATAAACTTTGGCATTTGAAGATTTGACTACTGCATGGGAGATGCCAAAATCAGGGAGGAAATGAGAAAATTTGACATAACCCCTTTAATATGAACTTTTAAATAAGACAAAATAGATTGATGTGTTCTTTTGGTTTTTTTTCATCTTAAATTTTGCCCTATAATCTAACTATGTTGCATATGCTCGTACCTCATTTCTCTGTAGTAAAACCTCATTAATTGCTCACTGGAAGCACATCACCTTTTACCACCTATCTTGTATAAAACTTTTTTTTTTTTCAAAATAGTAACAAATAAAATAGGTTGAAAACTAGCTGAAGGCAGTGAGGGAACTCTTCTATGGAGTGAATAGGTGCTCCCTGTGCCAACACAGTCTGTTTAATCACAGCCTAACATTTTAATTATGGATATAGCTAAGCAGACTTGATGCATTGGCTTAATTATTCTGCATGATAATATGAACAAAGGGCCTCTGTTAAAGTAATCAACAAAAATTTTAGCTGGCTGAGTTTCCTCAAATTTTCCAAGAGCAATGAAAGATCTGATCATTAAGCATTTACTGCCCCGAGAGCTATTTTAAACCTGTTCCCTTCGTATCACAGCTGGCCCTTCGAGTAGCCTCAAATCCTTTTTATCAGAAAGCCCTAGTAAGGCAGAACAAAAGAACATTCCTCGTTTGGAGCGAGCTGTCTGTGTCATCTGTGTGATGTTCACTAGCAGGAGATGTCTATCTTAATGAGCTTTGGGCCAGGAACAGCGCTGCCACTTTCTAACTTTTGTCCAGTTCACAGGGCTCCTGATGCAGGGCGCGCTGGATGTGTCAGAATTGTAAATGAGCCCCAGCCACTGCACATTGCACAAGGAGCCCACAACAACAATTAAGCAACAGTCTCTGCTGCTGGGGGCCTCTCCTGCCAGATAATTGACCACGACGGGAGCTATGCAGAGAACCCATGCTGAAGGTGAGGACACAGAACAGAAGCGAAGGTTCATTATCTTGCAATGAAAGGGAAGTTAGCACCAACGGGAAGTGGTTTTTTTTAGGACCAAAGCGTTAAAGCTTTCACGTTTTGGAGGCACTTAACTGTTCATTTCCCCTTTGCCCGGCAGAAGCTAAGTATTTTGAAATGCACTCCGTTTTACTGGGCCCTAGGAATCAGATCAGCGGTAGCCATGTAAACACTCCAAGCTTAGGCACATATATGGTAGAAGAGAGTTCAAGAATGCTAGAAAGTTGTGCATAATGTGTGCCTTTACTCTAAAGCTAAACATCTTGTCACTGTAAAAGCTTCCCGTGAAAAATCTGGAGACCCGGAAAGAAAACCAACAGCCAATGTATTACACTGAGGGGAGGACTACCCTGGTACCCTGGGAGAGCTGAACTCCACGGACTTCATGATCCCACTTTCTTCTGGAAGTTTCATCAGATCACATCATACATCCAACTGTCACACACCTCAGGAGCACCTGTCCATGCTGCATCTTGAGAGATACGTAGCTCACCTGCTCTACCAAGGAGAACAGGGATGGAGGAACTATCCAGTCATCCAGTACCACAGTGGCCATTTACATAACTTCTGTGTTGAGTCATTTACAAATATTCGTTTTCTCAGTGAAAAAGAAAGCTTCCTAACTTTTTCCTTAACGAGATATGCCAAAAGGTTAATGGTAAACCCAGCAGAAAAGAACTTGGGGTGTTCTAAAACCCTGTTAAATTATCATATGAGAAGCGGATTTAGGGAGATCTACTGTACTTGTAGCTAGCTCAGTGGAGTGTATGTTTTATCCACATGACTGAGCAGAGGCTGTAGCAGTGTATAATCCCATGTCACCACCACAGCCAATTCAATCTCTCATCCAGCATATATCACTATGATATCCCTCCTGTTTACTCCTTCTATTTCTGAGGCTGCAGTCTTGTTTTGCACTCACACTTCTGCTTTTTTTGCAGTCCTACACCATCCACCCTAATTCTCTTCCCTGTTTCTATCGCTCCTAATGGGCCTTATCACTTTCCTTAGGCTCCTTGCCTTTCGGTTCCTCTGTCCCTCAAACTGTAAAGCACATTCCTTTTCGAATATCTTATTTATGCAGTTGATTATATGAGTGAAAAGGCAGCAGTGATGGATGAGAGTTTTGAATAAACTTGTGCCAGGAAGAAAGGGCAGAGATGAAAGGAGACAGTGCAGTGTCACCGTGCTCAGTGGGGAAGCACTAGTCCCATGAGCCTGACATGCCACTTGGGAAAGTGTCCATATGTGACAATTAAATTGTCAGCACACTACATCATTAAACAAGGCAATAATAAATATGTATTTTTCAATTCACATTCATTAATAAAGTCAAAGCCATTCTAGAACAGGCTACTCCCAGGATCTTACTTCCCTCATCTACATTCTAGTGCAGACCCTGAAGCTTTTCCCTTACCTCATCTGCATTTTCCTCATTATTTTCTGGTTTCACAAATTCAATTAGTTTTGGCCACCAACTCAAAACTGCTAAAGGCTACTGGAGAACAGTGGGGTTTTACTGTCATCTTATTGGTAAGTGTTGCTAGAGAAGAAAAGGAAAAATAAGCAAATCAATTATTGAAACTCCTGCAAAGTACCTCTGGCCTTAGAGAGCTGGATGCTTGTGAGTGCTTATTCTGCTTTCCTCACATCTACCCTTCTGAGACATAGGCATTGACTCTTGATTGGAGAGAGTAAGAGGGAAGGAAGGAAAGGAAGGAGGCAGAAAGGGGAAAGAGAACTCTTACAGTTGCACAGACAGCATACCTGAGCAAAGACTCTATAACAGAAAAGAAAGGGTGAAGAGACCACCACATCAGTCCTGTCTTGTGACTTGCTGAACAACTATGGTCGATTTACCCTGCAAATTCTTGAGCAGTTTCCTGTGCAGCACTTCATTGTTTGTTTGCATGCAAGCCTTCCTGCTGTGGTCTTGGCACACCTCCTCTGTAGGGTGAACCTTGTTTCCAGACATATTTCCCCCCACCACAACTACTAGAGTGGATGATAAAATATTTATAGCCAAATGCCTGGTCAAAGCATAAAAATAATTTCCTTAAATTCTTCACCAGTGTCAATATATCCAGCATGATGCTCTTGGGGGAAAGGGCAGATACCTACCTGTCCTACCTGTAGAAGCTATACTGGGTCAAACCCCAGCTTTTACAGCTCAAAGCCTCACTGTCAGCAAGCAGATCATCCCTAGCACATTGTGAAACAATGCAAATCCAAGAGTTTATCGGCACCATCAGATTTTATTTTTTAGGGTCTGAAAATAACCACAAAGTCCTGGAAACATCAGAACTTTACCAGAAACTGCATGAAGAAATATTTTCTTACAGCATACATTTCTCTGGCCTGCACATTCCAAAAACTGTGGCTAATTCAAGAGTTTTCTTACCAAAAGTATTTTTACACAATTCACATTCATTTATTAATCCTGCCATCTGAAAACACAGCTCTGTATTAGGTATGTTCTGATCTTCATTTGGAACTATTTCTAGGATTAATAACCTTCGATCTAGAGGAAAAAAACAAATCCCAATTCTTCCTTAGCATGGATTTGCCTCAATACACAGCAAAAGCCATCAAGAGGTTCCCCAAGAAAACAGGTATAGGATGTGATGCAAGCTTGCCACTGCTGTTAGGGTCAAAAAGTTACCACCAGGAACTAGCTACAGCCCAGGATCTTAACAAATCTGTGCTTTTCTCCTTCTTTGATCTACTGAATAGCAGCAATTTCATAACTAGCAAAAAAACCCAAAACAAACAAAACAAAACAAAAACCCCTCTTTTGCCAGCACTCTTTGAAAACACTGCTGCAGGAGACCACACAGAGGAGTCTGTAATGTTAAAAATAGATTAGATACTTGTGTGAATAAGGTAATCAGCAATTAAACCCCTAATCATTTCATTTTTTAATAATGGGACAGCAAGAAAGAAGCAAATCAGAACTGATTTCTGGCAGTGTGCAGTGTTAGCATTCTGGCAGCATTTTCCATACACAGATCTACCAAAATAGAAACAACAACCGTTAAAACAGTTCTAAAAAAATAAACTTGCTTTCACTAGAGATAATAACACTTCTCCCCACCCTGAAAAAACATCCTTTTATTTGTCAAGTCAGGAAAAAAGGTCATGACAGTTTTCATAAAATTTGGACGATTTTCATCCAGCTCTAACAACAATGACAAGCGACAGCTGAGACACTTAAGGCCAGTGTAGGAGGGAGGAAGAGCTCTGTACTGGGAGGGATTCATGTTTTCCTGCATTTCATTTCTGTATTATTTCCATTTTATGTGCTTAGAAAAGAATTTGTACACATAGATGTCCAGGCCCAAATTAATGCCTGTTTTCAGGCAAGTCAGGTCTCTGATTGTCCTGCCTGCCCTTCTAGTTCTTCATTATTAACTCCAGTTTATCCTAATGAATTTGGGAAAATGTCCCAATTACAGTATTCTGATAAGGAAAAAAGAGTTTGTGAAAAACGTTACTATCATCCTGCCTTTCTCCACTTAGTTTCCTTTTCTGAGGGTGCTGGTTTGTGCTGGGATAAAGTTAATTTCCATTGCAGTAGCTGGCATGGGGCTACAGTCTGGATTTGTGCTGGAAACAGTGTTGGTATCATGGGGACCTTTTAGCTGTTGCTGAGCTGTGCTTACACAGAGTCTGCCTTGCACTTAAAAAACACTCTGAGTAGGGTGTGATGTGGCCAGGCCAGTGAACAAAGTAATGTTCAAGATGACTTCCTGTGTGTAGTGCTGGCAGCCAAATGGAAGCTGGGGGCAGTGACCTGCAAGAGCCAATGATTAAGCAAGCCAACCATATCCTGAAGATTCTAACACATTCCCAAATGCAAACTCTACCCTTTTCTGACACAACATGTTGAGTAAGTAACAGAAGTATTGCCTGTCATGTCTATATACTCCAGGCAGAACCCCTTCTAGCAAAATGGGTATTCAGTGCTGCAAGATATCCCCATGATGACCACATGTGGCTTCTTAGTTGTCTTATGAAATGCCAGATGAGCTGCTCCCTGCAGCAGTGAGATTCTACCAACCATTTCCCCCTAAGCGAGTTGAAGACCTTTATCCAGGACACTTAGATCCGCTCGGCCCCAAAACATGTTAATAAAGTACAAGAGCAGAGTAAGCCATGACAATGTTTAAAGGGGTGCTAACCTACTAGGTCCCAACTAGGTTCTGAATTTGTGCAGACTCAGAGTCGCCTGGCAAAAACCTCAGAGCATCTCTCTAAAAATGAATCATTCCCCAGTGTATCAAATTAGAAACCCAAAGAAGAAATAAATCTGCAGCACTAATATTCAACTTCCTATTTTCACTAGTAGCAGCTTTTGCAGGGATAATTTAATTCTTCTGTTTCATCTAGCATTGAGGCTTGTAAACTCCTTTGAGGATCCCTACCAGGAATTCATCAACATGAAGGATATACACTGGGAAGATCATAATCAAGTCAATCAAGGGGAGAAATTCAAAAGCTTTACCACTAAAGGAATCAAACATAAAAGCCTCCCTGGGGGGGAAGAGGTTTATGTACCATGCCTGGCCTATGTTAAGAAAATTAAAACTCGTTTCACAACATAAAAGAGCCAAAGTGTCAAGTCACTAAAACCAGTTTCCAGTACAGATGCCCTTTTCCAGACTGGCTTATGAGGGAAATACAGATTTATAATACGTTTAAAGAAACACAACTGACAAAAACATAACTAAGGGATATATACAATGAAGACAGCACAGAACGTAAATTAAACAAGGACAATTTAAATGCAATTTAGCAGCCGCCTATGTTCTGTGACTGAGGATACTTATGTTTATATACATGGCAAACTTTTTCAAAGGAAACGTTTGCAGAGCAAATACTTCTAAGGAAGCTGGCCTAACATAAGAATTGAGGTTTGCTCTTCTTATTTCCCACAGTCTGTTCAGATGGAAAGGTGGCAATGCATGGGAGGGGGAACCTGGACTGCTGCTGGGCTACATGTGTCAGTGAGTGGAAAATCTACTTGTGTTTGCTGCTTTTTAGTTCTGTTGGAATGGGCAGTCCCCCTCCTCCCTCCCTCACATCTGGTTCAGTAATGTTATTTTGAAAGCCTGCATATTTCAGGTGAAATATATTTTAAATACATAATTCAGTGCAAGATGGAAAGAAATCAGCTTTCTGAAGAAGGTTGTCAATGTCCAGAAAAGAAGAAGAGGAGATAAAGTGGTTGTTACAGGGTGCATACTAAAACCTAAAGTATCACTTTCCTTGCATGCAAAACCAGTATCATAGAATATCTACAAGTTCCTTTCCAAAACTGTCATTCCCCTTTAAAACCGTGTCACATAAAGGACTCAGTAGAAATTAAATAAAAAATTTGGCTGAACTCAAAACCCGAGCTTTTTAAACTTGAGGAATTCAGATGATCTCTAATTTTATGTAAGCAATGTTTTGGGAAATGTAGCTACATTACTGGGTAAACATTTTGTTGCCTCCAAGAAGACCCATAAAGAATCTGGTGGAGATTTTTCAAAGCTGCCTTAGGGGATGGATGTCAACTGCCCATTAAAATTAACAGAAACTGGCTCCTCAAACCCAGTCAATGACTTTGAAGAAACAGCTCCATGGGGCTAATGCGTAGTATCAAAGGGTAAGGATGAGTAACTGCATCACATGGGATTTGTTTGCTTGTTTCCTTCTTTCTTTGAATGAAAAGGCAGTGGAGAGGAGGAAGACAACAACAACAATCATAACAGAGATTGATAATAATAGTAATAATAATTACTATTGAGAGATTGAGCTAAATACCCAGACAGATTTTTTCCGAAGGGGGTGTAAACACTTTAAACACTGTGGAAGGTTTTATAATGGTAACTGGAATTCTCTGACTAAATTCGAGACTCAGATCTTTTCTGGCATGACAACACCATTTAACAAATCACTATTGGCTGAGACATAGTTATTTATTTTAAAGTTTGCCAGTTTTCTCATTTTATTCTCTCAAGGTTTAAGAGAAGCTTTTACATATCCAGTAAGAAAGAAAAACATTAACTGAAAAGTCATGAGTAGTGAGAACTTTCAGCTCTCCAAATGGCAGCCCTCTTGAAGTTGACAGTTTTTTGAACTGAAACAACTTCCACTAACTGGATTTTAAAACTATTTTAAATTTAAGACTATTTTCCCCCTTAAATTATTACAAATGTCTATTAACTGTCGTTCTGACTAAGAACTGGCAATATCCAACAAAACTCAGAGGCAACAGCTTAAAAACTGATAAAACTAAAATATTTCATGCACAACAAAATCTCCTGAACTCGTGGACACAGGAGATAGTTGAGGGAAAGGTTAATTGGATTCACTGAAATATTAAATGAGTACATGAGTAAAAACATCCGTGGTTCTCTAAGACTGGACCAACTCCTCTTTGGGAGTTCATCACCATTTATTTAGGTGGCATTCCCCAAAAATACATTGTATATGGGCAACAGATTTGGTTTGCCCAGTCTTATTCAAGATGAAACAGAGATGCTTTTAACCTCTGGAGGACAATGCTCCCTGATTGCATTTTGCAGACAGGGGAACTCAGGCTCAGGGTGATAATGCAGATTGCCCAAGGTCAGCAGAAGAGTCATAAGCTGGCCCCTGCTTCTCACAGGCCAGGAACTGCTGCTCCACATCCCCAAGCAGGTACTAGAACAGATGAGCCATCGCTCAATGCTAACACAGATCACTCATGCTCTGCAGTGCAGGGACCTCTCTGGATCCCCACGCCCTGCTTGTTAGCACTGAGGACAATAGGCATTAGTGGAAGGAAGCTGGCACAGCCACTGCTCTCTGTCCCACTGCCCTTTCTATAACTTGAAAATAACTGCTCTTATTTCTTTGACAGGACAAAACCTCTTCCCTAGAAAGACTCCAACAACAAAAGATTAAATGGGTTGTTTTGAGAGTCAGCGAGACTGACTTTGTACAAAGTATATTTCCTTTAGCCTCTTGGAATATTCGGAGGTGGTGTTTGTTGCGAAGCAGAAAAATACAGGGTGGGCGAAACAAGAGCTTTGACAGCATTAAGTTTCCCTTTCAATTAAATAGCTTCTGCTTTCTCAGGCAACCCACAGTTGGTAGGAGCATTTCACTCAGCTTTTCTCCTGACCTCTGCCTTAAGGGTTTTACTTCTACAGAGTAAAATGAGAGTAAGTTCATACTTAGGTGCCAAATTGGGATAAAAGTCACCACAAAGACATGAATAATGCTCAACATTACCAGAAGTAAATGAAGTCTAACTAAACAAGCCACTGCAAACAGAGTAAACTCACACTGTAAGGTGGACTTTCACACAGAAGGCAGCTATAAACTGAGTGTGGCCTGCAAATCAATCAGCCCCCTGCCTCTACCTAATGAGAGCCTTTTCTTTATTGCATTTTTATAGACATATAAAACCAGCATAGGATGGATTATATGGGCCGTCTGTCTACCCTGTCCATCTGTCACTATGCTATTGGTGTTCACCCCTGTGGACCAGGATAGTACTTGGCAGGGGTTGGAACTTGAGGGACTATAGAGCTGATTGAGAGACTTCAAAAAAAATTCACCGAACAACAACAGACTTACGACCTCCTCCTCACTAAAACACCAAATTCCAGCAATACAAGTTTGTAAAAAGGACCATAAAACCAAAATGAGTCAACAGGAAAACTTCCCTGCAAAAGCAGCACAGCATTTCAGCAGCCTTTGTGTGAGTCCACGTGTGAATGTCAGCCCCAATGCACGTTAAAAGCACAGACAATTTCTCAGAACTCTAAATGCAACACAATTACTTTAAAAAAAAAAAAAACAAACAACTTATGTCTATTTGGCTAGAACTATTTCAAAACTCCAGGATAATGACTTCATTTAACATGCATTACACAAAAAAAACCATTTTTGGAGCTATTCCCATAGAATCAAAGCTTTCCTGTTCACGTAACTCATTTTTGTGATTCTTTATTTTGTCAGTGTTGCTGTAAACAATGTGCTGCCCGTGGCAGGGAGGGGAGAGGAGAGGCTGTTTAAGGAAAAATAGTCGTCTCTCTACAGAGTTTTGCAGTTACATTTACCAGCTGCATAAGTGTTCTGATAAACTGCCAAAAAGGGTCACTATAAAGCAACACTCCTTTAAAGTTTTAATCCCTATTAAAGGAAATTATCTGGACTCTCTCCAGAAACATTTTGGGGGAGGGGGGAGAAAGGGGCAAAAGCTTCCGCAGAAGATCAAATGTTGTTGATTATAAATTCATTACCAGCATAGCTGCTAACTTAGTAAATTAACAAGGAACTTTTACTACATCCAATCAAGCTCTTGTTAAAGATAACAAGTTCTTTTCATTCCTTGTATTTGTGTAACAGTCACTTTTCTGGAACTCATCAAAGCTCATTGCGAATCCATGCCAAAGTACTACTCTCTCTTTTAACAGCTTAAAAAAAAAAAAAAATTAATGAAACCTTATGATTGCAGTGAAAAAGCACAGCACTGATTATGTAAAATTATTCCGAGATAAAAGATCTGGAACTACAGAGAAATCTGCTTCAGTATCAGCAAAGAGGCTGATAATGCCCAGCACAAAAGTCCTAAAATAATGAGTTTTTCACACTTGTTTTCCTTCTTGTTTTGTTTGTACAAAAAGAGCTTAGCTAAACAGCCCCTTTGTGAAATCTGAGAGGGTAACAAAGATCCATTATGATTTCACTTTAGAGTAGGCTTTCATTCAAATATCAATTGCTAAAAAGCTACTTTACATAGTTTAACCATACGATTATGTTAAGAATCCTTTCTCTATCAAATAATCACAAGTGGGAGGGAAGAATGTTTTGCTTTGAAGCTTCTCACAACAGCAAGTTAAGAATTTTCTAACCAAATAACTACAAAAGCAAAGATCTTGGTGACAGGCTATTGCACTGAGATCTCTTTCTTACATGCCATGACCTAAATACATATTTTTCACCCATCTCATTTTTCTGCTTTCCAAATTTACTGGTGATGAAAGAAACCATTCCGGAAAATATTTAATAAAGTTCCAATGCCCACTGAAATCAATGTCTTGATTGGGTTAGTCTAATCATGAGAAGGTTTTGCATAAAACTTAGAACTATCCCTACAAAAACTTATGATAAAAGCATAAAAAATTCATGAGATCCATCACTGAAAAGGCAACAAACCCCAGTTTTTCTCAATCCCACCATCTAGCAGTACTGAAAGAAAATAAAATCTAACAAATAATATGTGCCTTTTTTTGCCAGGTTAACAAAAAATCCTTCCATATACAGTAAGATGTTCCCCCAAATTTAATTCTTTTGTTTTTGTCAGTCAGTAGCTTATTGCTTATTACTGAGACTGTTCAAAGCCCTTTGTTCTAACAGGGTCTCTTAGTAGGAGCTTTTACTGAAAGTGCAATTCTTCTGTTTATTTCTTTTCTATGTCTGTTGGACAAAATGAAATACTCATGCACAGAGAAGCTGAACATGAAGATGGTAATTTCTTTCTCTCCCAGCAGGACACAAGTTGTATCTGGGCAGCCTTCCATTGTCTGTTGTCCCGACATAGAAATGTTTGAAAATCCTCTGTAGAGCCACAGTCCAAAAGTCAAGAGGTGAAGTTGAGAGAGCAGCCACCTGCAGTCTTTTTATATCTGCATAATATCAAATACGTTCAACTTAAAAATGTTCTTGGACAGCTCTAGCATCCTGTAACTATCATGTAATGCATCTATCCTCATCAAAGCAGTCTAAGGTTTATTTGCTCTGGTTAGATTAAAATGGTCACCAACATTATATAATGAGCTGATAGAAAGTCTATAGAGCGGCACTGTTGGTCGAAGCATAAGCAATCCTCTGCCCCAGGAGACTCAGTGCTGAATTTTGCCACTAATTTTCTGTGTAGCCTCAGGCAAGTCACTTCATCTTTGTGACATTTCCTTTGTGCTGTGCAGACTGAGAAGGAAAGAACTCTTGTGTACTCCTGCTGGTGTGGGGCTGGTTCAGCACTTGCTCTTAGCCCAAGCCTCTCTCTTAGCTGCCTCAGAACATGAGCAGAGCAGCTCTTCCTTTAGAGTCACACTGGTAGCACTAGTTCCAGCACTGGTCATGCTGTGTTTGCTCTTCTTTCTAGGCCTGTTCCTCTGCAGAGGCTATTCATGCCCACTCCTGAATAAAACAAGCTGTATACTTGGAGAATGGGAAGTCCTGTGGTAATTCACCTTTGTACACAAGAAGAGAACAACCCCAGATAAAACACAAGGCTTAAGAGGTGAAAATAGATGTCCCACATGTTTTCCTTACTATTAAAAACCCAGAGAAAGTTGAACTGAACCATGTTGTACTGGCCTCTCTGGCAGATGAAGGGTTCCTTGCAGACCTATGACATGACATTACCCTGCTACCACAGCATTGCCTCTCTCCTACAGAACTTGGATGTTCTCTGCAGAACATAGCAAAGCAATATTTGGATTCACAAGTGGTGTCCTTCCTACCCAAGGATACATGGTCACAATGAGATCTAAAAAGGAAGCAAAATAAAACAAAAGATAACTAACCTAAGAAAAAAACAAGCTGAAAAGTTGTCCAGGAAAGATGAGAGATCATAGAGAAAGGAGACAAGTGGATTGTGTTCACTAAAAATCTCTCTTAAAGAATCATAAAGATAAATTGGTCCTGTGTGCCAGAAACTGCCAGAAATTAGCTATGATTCCTCTTTAATCTGTGTTTAAACAAATCTGCTGTCATCTAAGTCTGATGGTACATGATCTACAAGGCCAGGAAATTTCAGCCAGCATTCCCTTTAGGAGCAGACTCTCACCCTAACAGCAGTCAAGGCTGAAAGATGTGCTCCATGGGAAGGAGACTGTTTCCTTCTTTAAAGTAAGCAAAATGTCAGGAAAGCAACACTACCACAGTTAGCACATAAAAAAATATATTGAAGATTTTTCTCACAGCAGCAGGCAGAAAGAAACATCAGCAAAAACCATGCAATAGTCTAAGCAAAATACAGTATGAAGATTAATTTTTTGTATCAAATTCTTAAAATGTAACAGAAAATACTAAATAATTACTTCTATAAAAGATAGGTAACAAGGTCTGTACATACATTTCTTCCTTTGAACCACAGATTTACTGGCTGACAGAGGATACCTGAGTATTCTAATCCTTGTACAAGTCAGAAACAACAATCTCTGCCATTTATATTTCTCACGTGTTCTAATGCTGACTGAAATCTGAACATCTAAAACTGAAAAATGACCTTACCAGTTATGGAAAAAAGTTTCCTTCTGGCACCACCAGCAATTACACATCATTAACTATAAGGTAATGCTCCTGTGTTGCTTTTTCTCTCCTTTCTTTGTTTGCTTTGTTTCTGTACTTGCCTTTCATCCCATTAAATTCATTGGCCAAATTAGTCACTGTTATCTGGTTTAAGAATCATTTAATAATTAACCAAATGGGGGGGGGCGGTTGGGGAAGGGGGGAAAAGGTTGTTTCAAATTCCCTAAAACCCAAACTTTATCCACCCACTCCAACATCTGCAGCTGGTAAGCACACTGTGTCTCTTCATTAATATCCATAATGTTAGTTGTTAATATTCACATACAATAATCTTTTGATCTATACTGAAACTATTTGTATGGCATAGTTCTGCACTCATTGCTCAGGCAAAACTAACTCTGGAATCAAAGAGAGCTTAGTTCAATTAAAGGCTACAAGGAAAGAGCTCTTACTTTGCTCTTGGCACTAAGTGTGCTGGAAGGATCCCATAAGAAGTAGCAGTGTCATGGGGATATACGCCTTTGCCTTCAGCAGCTGCAAGAAGGTGTCTCAGCTCTTTGAGTCAGCCCTGCTTCAGTAAAGCAACTACTGGTGGCAATACATAAAGTGGTTATTTGTGTAGCCAACAGGTTTTAGTTGGAACTGGTTACCTTTTGCTACACTTTTGAGTGTCTCTCACCATTTCAGAAGGGACATAATTAAGCAGTAATAAAGTGTGAGGGAGATGAAAAACTGTCCATCTCAAGCACTTAAAAAATAAATGAACTTCTCCTTCCTCAAAGAAAGAGCCAAATTGAAATGCTCTTTTTAAGCGACAATGAGGGCTTTTTAAGAGATTTTAAGTCTTTCTGGTTTGTGTTTCTGAGCTTGAGGACTTATTTTGAAAACTAAGATGCTTGTAGAATCAAGTTGTTTTGGCAGCTCAGGCTTTAGGAAAAAAAAAACCAAACACTAAAACTAATTTTAAAATTATTAGCTATTTCTGTGTACCCTACAGATTCAGAAATATCTTCCATGCCAGCTCAAGGCCAGAGAAAAGAAAATTTGTTTTCTGAAACATGGAGCTTCTTTTTATAATGCTTATTGTTCAGTTGGGTACATTTTATACTTCTACAGGTTTTATTTTCTATGCACAAATGTCCTGAGTGTGAGGCCATGGTGATTCAGCTTTGCCAAGGTTATTTTCACAATGGGTGCGAACAGGAAGGTAACTGCCGTTGGGTTAGATGGTTTAGGGACATAGCTCTCTTCAGAATTTCTCTTTTGAGGAATGTTGCTGCAACCATGCCAGACAAGAGAGTGGGGTTTTGTGACAAAAGAGTGGTGATTGCATTTATTCACTGAAGGCTGAGCACACTGTATTTCATCAGTTGATTGCTATTCCCAGAACATGTAATTAAAATGCAGCTGTTCATTAGGAAAATAATACACCATTCTTGTTTGAGTAAGGTGTGTTCTGAATAAATAAAGGGGTAATTTTTGGTCCAAAGCCAGTCTGTGAATAAATGCTGGACAAAAGATTTCATACACAACTTGATAATCTGCAATCAAGAGGCAAGACTCAAAGAAAGAACAAGAATAACCTTTAGCAAGTTGAAGACATCATTTGGAGAAGGTCTTCAAAAATCACTTTAAATAGTAAAAAAAACACCAAAATGTCTAGGAACTTTTCTTCCCCAAAACAAATACCAACCCAATTATGGATTCGATATTTTAAAAATCCACAAGGAATAGGTAAGGGACATAGTCTCACTTTCACACAGACTTTTGTTACTGCTTCAGCAGCAGGTCAGTTATACTAACTCCATGTTTAGTGTCAGTTCTAGCTATTGCAATGGGAAAAAGACCTTTGTGCAAATATATAGGGGCTGTTATCAAAAACAAGAAAAGAAAACAACTTGCTGCTAATACTTTCTATTTCTCTCATTATACACCACTGATTCATATTCCTCCAAGTGTTTGTACCTAGGAGAGAGGCAGTTCTCTGTTTTCAGTCTGATGCTCTTGAAGGCTGCTATATAATCAAAATTTCACAAAGCCTGCTCATGCAGGATTCCCTATCCATGGGCCAGATGTGACTTCTCTTAAGACCTGTGAATTTAACCATAGTAAGTCCTCTCCAGTATGGAATCCTTCCCTGAGGTGTCAGGTGTGCTTCTTCTCTTTACTTTGTAACTCAAATATGCATCAGCAAAAACTGCTCATCTGGAGATGCATTCTCCTCAGATGAAAGAAAGATTTGTTTTGTCTTTCTCAGTTTCACAAGGAATCATGGCTGGACATGGAGTTACTAAGTGGATTATTACTCAAATAAATGAATATATTGGAAGAGGCACAGTTTAATTACCATAGTAAAGTAGTACAGAGCGATGGCCATTAGGACATAAGGTCTGCTTAGTCATTAACTTAGAGAAAGGCCTCATCTGAAGATTATACCAATGAATTAAAGCAATACGATCCCTCCAATATGGTTTTAATTGCAGAGGCACCACTAGAATAGAGGTGACTCTTACCTCTAGGGCATAACCTACATTTACTCCAGTAACTGCATCTAAGATATCACTAAACACTATTGTATAATTTTAACCAAAAATAACAAATCTGGCTAATCCCTCCATATCTCTGCAAAATTACATGCAGTTCATCCCCTGTCAAATACCAGTACATTGACCAGTTGCCTACACTTTTATGATACATAAATCATGCTTATTCAGGCATTTTATCTCCTCAGAGACCCAGCTTAGAATCATAGAATCATAGAACAGTTTAGGTTGGAAGAGACCTCAAAGATCACCCAGTTCCAACCCCCCTGTGCCATAGGCAGGGACACCTCCCACTAGATCAGGATGCTCAAGACCTCATCCAGCCTGGCCTTGAACACACCCAGGGAGGGAGCAGCCACAACCTCCCTGGGAACCTGTTCCAGTGTCTCGACACCCTCACTGTGAAAAACTTCCTCCTAACATCCCATTTAAATCTCCCCTCTGCCAGTTTAAACCCATTCCCCCTCATCCTGTCATTACAAGACCTTATGAATAGTCCCTCCCCAGCCCTCCTGTAGGCCCCCTCAGATACTGGAAGGCTACTATAAGGTCTCCTTGAAGCCTTCTCTTCTCCAGGCTGCAAAGCCCCAACTCCCTCAGCCTGTCCTCATAGCAGAGGTGCTCCAGCCCTCTGATCATCTTTGTGGCCCTCCTCTGGACTCTCTCTAGCAGTTCCATGTCCTTCTTGTGCTGGGGGCTCCAGAACTGCACACAGTACTCCAGGTGGGGTCTGACGAGAACAGAGTTTGCCAAAGTCATCTTACATATACAAACTCCTAAGTCAGAGGATGTGCTATGAATTATTAAAACTAACAGAAAAGAAGAAATACATTTGATTATTAGATTTTCATTATTATAGCTTAATGTGCATCACATTTATCAGCAGGCCAGGGTGAAAATGCAGGCTCCTCACCTCTGAAAACACATTTATCTAAATCAGTTCCCAAACAAAACAGATGGCTGAATATAACAACAACAACAACAAAAAAAAACTAATGTGAAGAAAACACAATACTCATGAGAACTATTACCCAGAAGGTTGCCAGTTTCCATCCACAGCAAGAACTTCTCAAAGTCTCTTTGTGTTCAGAATAATGAGTTTTCTTGCCCCAGCTCTTTATTTTCCCTCTATCAAGTTGAACCCTCCCTGCTTGTGATAGTCAACAGTCCAATAGCAACTGCTAAAACCCCAGAAATTTTCATGACTGAGCATACAAATTACAATTAAAAAGCACATGAAAATCCTCTTCTGAGTCATTCTCCAGAAGGGCATGCTTATCTCTCTTCACTTTAACACCTCCCTCAATCTCTTCTTAGAGAGAGCAGCCTAGAAACACTGGCAGCACTGTCCCTGAAGACACTGCCAGTGAGCTAATCCCTCCTTTTACAAATGTGAACATGCCTTTCAAGCAGCAAGGCTGCTTGGTATTCAGGTCTTTTACTTATTTCAAGAACTGGGTACCATTTTTAAATAAATACAGTGGCCTCTAGGCACAAGCAAACATACACACAGAGGCACACAAAGGCAGATATGAGGGATATAGTTGAGGTAAAAATACCTCTGCTAAAGCTGTCTTTCTGCTAACAAAACGAACACAACAACAGTTCAAACTGACTTCTCTGGCTGCCAGTGGCTGTGCTCCTTAGACATTAGAACACCTCAGAAAATTGGTACATGGTTGCAGTCTTGGCCAAGGGCTCCCAGGGGACCTACTGACAAATAAGAATGTACATGATGGTATTTATCTTAAATGTTGCAGGTAACACATTTGCCATCAAGAAGTATATAGGAAGCAGCTACTCTGAAGCTTTGGGGCATAGTGCAGGCTTGCTTCATTGCTGTCTCAATAAATGTTGTCAAGATGGTGCGCTGGTTCTCATCTGAACTTCTCCATGGACCATGGAATAGGCAAGGAGTATCATGAGTGGTTCCAAAGAATGTTTATCAATATGGCAATAGGTACTTTATACATATATCTCATGTTGAAGCAAATAAATAACTTCTCTTTCATTTCAGGGTGACAGAGCCCTGGAAAAGGCTGCACAGAGAGCTGTCAGAGTCTCCACCTCTGGAGACATTCCAAACCTGCTTGGATGTGTTCCTGTGTGACCTTCTCTATGTGACCTTGCCTTGGCAGAGGGGGTTGGACTCAAGAACCTCCAGAGGTCTTTTCCAACTTCTACCATTCTGTGATTTTGTCTGTGTGTGAAGACATTTGAAAAATGTCCGTCTGAAAACGCACAAAGTCACACATACAGGCAGTCCTTCCAAATAGAGACTTTCCTCAGGTGTACCCAGCTTCACCTGGCCAGAGCTTCTTCACTTTTCAGTGCTCTTTGAAAGACGCATGTTGAACAGGCATGTCCCTTCCTCCTTAGCAGTGAAAGGATTCTTTGAGGAAATGGGAGTATTAAGTGTGATACAGCTACCCTTTTTTTCAAATTCCTTCACAAAGAGATCACTGCTTCTGGGACCCACAGGCCCACATATTATTCACAGACCACACACTGGGAGGAGATGCATTGACCTCAGGTCTGTTACATCACCATTAGTGTTACTCCACCCAGGATCTGAATAGTTCATTTGGATGAAGCTTCAGAAGTTATCAAGTGCAGCCTCCATAATAAGCCATAAACTTGGGCTGACTCAGTTTTCAAAGTCTAAACAGTGCTCAAAGAGTCAAAGAGGTCAAATTTTCCTTAGTTTTTTTATTTGGTTGGTTTTTAAAATTCATATTACAGATTCTCTATTTTATTGCTTAGTTCCAAGGAAATGAGACAAACCTTTCATCTGTACTCATTTATCTCATCTATCATTTAGAGGAATCATATAAAAATCCCTTCTGGATGACATGGCCTGCTGAATTCTACAGGCTGGACATGAGCAAAGAGCACAGTCTCCAAAGCCAGACCACAGGGCTCTCCTACTTCTTTTGTACAGCTGAAGCAACAGGAAACAAATGAGAAATTACTAAAGATTCCTTCCTCTGGCAATGGGGATCCTTTGGGTGGATGGATGACAGAGTAACCCACTTTGCACAATGCATGTCCTTGCCAGACGAGCCCTGTCAGAGGTTGTAAACAACGAAATGGCTGGGGGGAAGCAGACATGATAATGTCAAAAGTCTTTGAGTAGCAGAATGAAAGAGTGCAGCCTAACCTTGAATGTCTGCTAAATCAGACTAAAAGCCAGAAACTTTCTGAGGGAACAGAAAAAGACCTGACTTCCATGTCATTCTCTCTTCAAATGCACTGAGCATAAATACAGCAAGCTTGAGAACTGTGCCTTTGGGTTTTCATTTCTCCATCCACTTATCCTTTCATGTGCCCATAGGCCAAAGGACAGAAGTAACAGAGAGGGTTAATGGCTTCACTAGAGTTGACTGGTGCTAAAGCCAGGGCAGATGTGGCCTTTAATTAGAAAGCAGCTGCACATACATAAACCACTGCAATCTTAATCCAGACAGTGACAGTACGAATACAGATCTCTTGCAAAAATACCTTTAATCTGCATTTGTCTGTGGTTTTAGGGGGAAGGGGTTTCAGGGGGAAGGAGAATTCTATCCAGGAGCTACTAGGAGATAGAAGGCAAAAGTACATATATGTCTAAAAATCAGAAAAAGGCACTAAGAATGTAAACAGCAAAGAATAAAAATAACCACATAGATCAAGTTACTCAGCACCAAAACAGAACAGTAAAGTTTTCCATTACCTTTCACAGAACAGAGCTCTGAGCAAGTCTCCAGCTGTTCTCTTGGCTTTCCCTTGGGCACTGATTATGCTGGACATCCTGTGAGCCCCCCAAACCTGGCAATTATATCTAGAAAATCACAGCCCTTTAGGAATTAAGGTACCAAATTTGCTAGAAATGCTGCAGAGGAGGAAATCATAAACATCAAGTTTACTCTGTTAATTTTTACCATGGTCCACTGGGTAGAATGTGGAGGTTCCCTCGCTGGGAAGCAGAGGAGAGCACAGGAAGCAGCACTGCCAGACAAGCCAGGCCATACACGATCCATTCACATCTGCAGCTAAACCCTGTGAGTTGCTCCCTGACAACAGGATGAAAAGAAGTTTGCTTTCTTAGGCCCAGGAAGCCTGTAAAGTCTGAAGCTCACAGGCTCATTGATTCTATGTATAAGTATATACATAATTACTCCAGGAAGGACAAGTTTTGGGCACTGTTCAGTGTTCATGAGTTCATGTCATACCCTATCATACAGACTGCACAGGCTGTGCAAATGGATGGAATGTGCTTTATGCTGTCAGCTCCACTCCACTCTAATCTATCATCAACAGGATTTGAAGGTAGAAAAGTGGGTGGGTAAGCAGGGATTGTATATATCTCAACATACACTCCAGTAAACCATCTCACTTTCTGTCTTGAATAACTGTCCATATGTAGTCTTACATTCTTAGGACAGTTACAGTACACAAACTTTCCCACTCCACCAGTGCAGATTACTTGAACGAGAAGACCCTGACCCTCAAAAAGAACTAGAGACAGAGAAGAATTCTATCAAGAATTACAGCACTCCCAGAAGCTTCTGTAATAGCACAGTGTGGAGTGTAGTGTGGTGGCTTTGCAAATAGCATCCCTCAAGGACAAGAGAAGTTAGCTCTCCCCAGCACTTCCATAACAGCTCTGACATATATGATCTCTAGAGAGTGCATTCTTCTTACAGTGTCAAAAGGTGAAGATGTCTTTCAGAATAGTTGGATTGCGTTTGCATGTCAAGGTTTTAGTAGCAGGTGGGCTAAAGGGGTTGCTTGTATGAGAAGATGCCAGGAGCTTTCTCCATGTCTGATACAGCCAGCCAGCTCCAAGATGGACTCACTGCTGGTCTAAGCTGACTCCAGTGACAGTGGTAGCACCTCTGGGAAAAATCTGCTGCAGGACAGCAACCAGGAGAGAGAAGTGAGAATGTGAGAAACATAAGGTCAGTAAAGAAGGACGTTAGGAAAAAAATATTCAGAGAAAGAGTGGTCAGACATTGGAATAGGCTGCCCAGGGAGGTGGTTGAGTCACCATCCCAAGCTGTGTTTAAAGGTCATTTAGATCTGGTGCTTGTGAATATAGTATAGGGGTGAACTTCATAGCATAGGGTCAATGACTGGACTTGATCCCAGGGGTCTTTTTCAACATGAATGATACTATGAAGAGAAGGAGGGGCTTCAGGTCCCAGATCAGAGCTTCCTCTGCAGCCCATGGTGAGGCATTATTTTCCTGCAGTCCATGGAGGTCCATGGTGGAGCAGGTGGATGTGTCCAAAGGAGGCTGGGACCTCACAGAGAGCCTGCACTGAAGCAGGTTCCTGGCAGGACTGTGATCATGCGGACAGAGGAGCATACACTGGAGCAAGTTTGCTGGCAGGACTTGTGACCCTGCAGGGCACCCTACTGGATTCTTGGCTTCTCTTTAAATGTCACAGCTGAAAGATAGCTCACTTCTGGCCTGGTTCAGTGGGCAAGTCACTCAGGCACTGAAGCTGGCTGGGTACCGTAGATTCCAAAGCAACACGGGATATGAACCAGAGGGGTAGTAACTCTAACATCAGCTTTTTTCATTTTTCAGACCCAACTAAGTGCCTATATTCATATGGAGGCACAATGATGAGGTGCTTGATTTCCAGAACCATGGCAGTTTCTGGGGAAACTGCAGTAGAAGAATCTAGCCTCTTACAAGGCACTAAATATGCATTTGAACAGCTAAAGCTTGGCCACTGTTCTTAACAATGAGATCTCAATGATTTGGTTTACATATCATAACAGCTGGGGATGGTGCAGGGCTGATCAGCAAACTCAAGTGGGATTACAACATAAAGCCAGTATTAACTGTATAAGCGAAAGCCAAGGTTGGTGACCTTTTATGTGGAGGTTGTGCAGGCTGAATATTAAAGGGGAAAACTCCAGAAAAACCTTACAGATATGCTTTGCTGCAGCCAGTTGGGGAGAAGGAAGGAGAAAAATACAGACATTCAAAGAAAAAAAAAAAAAAAAAAGATGGGAAGGAAAACAGGAGGTTAAAGATTCCCTTGATAGACTGATAGGCTGAAATAATTCAGGATGACAACGTTTTTTAATTCCTTACAAACACTTGAGAGTTTTGTCCCTTGTTCTCACAACTGATGCCAGGTAAAATGCCATAATTAAGGGGATTATAACCCCAGGAGGCTGTAAGGTGTAAACCTCAAGAGAGGACACCAAATAGGACCATTCTCTGACATCTTCCTTTATTGACTGATACAAAGAAATAAAATCTATTGGCAGAGATTCTTTATAAAGACTGGAGGAACAGTTCGGTAAAAGAGGATGGATAATGAGAGACTCCCTCTTTCCTGCAATGTTTATGCTAAGCCATACAACCATTACACATCTACCATTTTATCACAGTCTTCAAGGCAAACTCTAAACACATTTGTAAGATAATAAATCTAGAGGGTGGGTCTGGAATTCCTGATCATTATTGCTATTGAGATTAACAGTGTACAGAAATCAAATTCGAGTATAGTAGAGAAGCAAGGCAAGGCTGAGCAGAGACCAGCCTTTTATAATGACAGATAAATCTGACAATACTGATGACCTACGTAGATCTTAACTGGAACCACCACTTAATGCAGGTTATGATTCACCTTCCATTTCATTTGTTCTTTCATTCCTCAAATACCCTACTAGTGACTGCTGGCATTTGTATGCACAGAAAAACAACTAGTAAAGTGTTTCATACACTGCAGCTTCTTCAATTCAACCTAATAGATGGAAATAACCATTTTGTGTGTCAGTGCTTCAGGGACAAGTTGCCAGCACCTGATGACAAGGCTTAGAAGGTAGACCTTAGAAGCAGCACAGAAGTTGCTGGCATAGAGTGAGTAACTTGGGAGTGAATTGCACTACCTCCAAATGAAATCTTTTTACATAAATTATGTGCCGTGGCCAGTTCCTAACACCCCTATTATGCTGCAGCTATTTTTGTCATGCATCTCCTTTTGTACAAAGCACATTGAAGAAGGGAGTGATGGGAAGGTCAGATTTGTTTTGGAAAAGTCCAAAAGCTCTTTCTGCAGCACAGTTCTTAGGAAGCCTGTGAGAAGGCCCAGTGGCAATGATATGTAGATAAACATCTGCATTCCTTACATACCACAATCATTTTTCCTTCCAGTAGAACTTCACACTTCCAATGCTGAGCAGATTGTGTGTGTCAGTTAGACACTCAAATTCTCTCTCCCCATTTGGTGTCAGGTATCCATTTGATAATTTGCTTTTGCATTATGAAGAGCCATGACTGCCTCAGTGATCCTTTCTTTAGATTTGTCAAAGCTCTCTCGCACGCTGAGTGAACACTTAGTCCCCTTACAGTACTGTGTTAGCTGACTCTTTAGTCAAAAAGTATTCCATTCCTTGGAGATGCATTGCAAAGATCCCCAACTAGTTTATGCACTGCCTACTTAAAAAATAAATAAAGATTGAATTACATTCATGAGCCCAGGATCCTCTTGCACTATACAAATGTAAGTATTTAATTTGGCTTTCCCTGTTTATGTTAGTTTGTTTTAGTTGCTCTGTGTCTTACTCAGCCACAAGAATGCAGTATAATTGGACTTATTCAGTACTGTGTGTCTTTGGCTGCTTTTTATTTCTCAGAAGTTAAAAAAAAAAGAAAAAGAAAAAAAAAAGCTTTAAAAGTGTTTTTTGTTCTTTAGTTGTGAAACTAAAAACTAGACAAACAACCAAAAGAAATTTCATACCGAGAGCCTGCAAACACAGGCATAGAGTTAAAAAATGAGCTGATTGTAGCTTTGGAGAAAGGAAGCAGCTTGGCAGCCTGCATAGACTGAAGTCTGCTGGTCACCCCTGCAGAAAGATGCTGGCAATTAGAACTGTGTGGTACTCACTCCAGAACTCTGTTGCCAGCATTAGTTGGTTTGTGGCAGGCATAGGGAAGAAGAGGAAGAAACCACACAATAGGCAGTGATGGGGTGACCCTCCTGGGAAGGTTACTTTAGCATGCAAGAATAGTGAGGGACCAAATACCTGTTTCAGCTTTCACTGTGGGATGTGGAAAGACTGCTGCTGGTTGTGGAAGGAGCTGCCACAGGTCACAGAGGAGGCTCAATATCAGGTGGTTGTCTCAGCACCACATGGGCTCATCCCCAAGAAGCAGGACTGACAATACCCCCATGGCTCCTTTGCTGAGACTCTCCCACAGTGGGCATCAGTAGATTCTAATTCTACTTGGGTTTGTCGGTTGGTTGCAGAAGGCTAGCAAATGAAAGCCAGAGCTAAAACCCTGCTTATTCCAGGTTGGTGTCCAATAAGGTTTCATATGCTCAGTCACTCGGAACGTCCTTCTGCAGAGCCAAAGCCTGCACCTAGTCTGAAGAGTAGCTCTCTCTGCTTCTAAGGGTTTGTCTACATGGAGCTTCTTGCAGAGTCAGACACTTTCTGACTTTCCATCCATCCCATCATTTCACTAAATACAGATTAATTCCTTAACTTAGACTTTTTAAAACAAAAAGATTGCAAGTTTCAGGCTGTATGTTTATTAGCAGACTGGCAAAATGCAAGAGGCCAGTAGGAGCATGTTTGTTACTGGTGTGAGCCAGTTCACTCCGCTGGTTTCAACAGTGCTATGCTATTTTGCACTTTAGAAGGTGGCCTGGGTTTGGTAACGAAATTTAAATTGGCTATTTATTTTTTTTTTTTCATTTGAGTGAAAGAAATTTGCATCAGCATCAATATCTGCTATGCCTAAATAATGACATTCACTCAATATCTACTATGTCTAAGTAATGACAGCCCTCACATTGAGATAGGATTTGATGTTTTAGCTCTTCTCTGACAGATTTCTCCTTTCTGTACTCAGGAGTAAGAAGCAGGTTCAGTGGGATGAGAGCAGCCTGGTCAGATGAGAAACCAGCTTTAACTTGGCAGGAAGAAAATGCTACCTGAATGTCAGGCTCTAAGGAAATCAGGGAGAATTCTGTAAGTCTGTTGGGTAGTAGAGGATTTTAAAGAAATACCTATGGTCTCACAGATCTTGAAGAGCATCAAGCAGAGCTTAAAAGTGACAGTGACAGCAGCTGGGACAACATGGAAGAACCTTTGTGACCAATGGAACTTTTGGTATCTTCCCATGGATTCACACTAGTTTACAAGTACATGAAGTTTCCCTAAAAAGACAGTGAGGATTCTTCTGTGAAATGTGGTCTGTCTAGCAAGATGAACTCTACATAAGTGCTCCCTCACAGCCAGTTCTACATGGAGCATGCCAACAGCTCTCCAGTGCAAATTGCACAGTCAGGGTCGGGGCTGGACTGCCAAATCCAGCCCTCCCCAGACACAGGCAGCATGCCCAAGAGTGAGCCTAGCCGAGAAAAACTTAGGGCAGCCCTGAAGATGCTTTTGCCTGTTTTTGAGAAATGTCTTAAGTTGATTAACAACCAAAATAAATACCTACAGGAGGCTATAAGCAGCAATACCCACAGTGACTATAATAAAATATTCAATGCAGCTCCCAATATGTTGATGTCCTTAGTTTTTAGGTACCTGACAAAGATATCCCACCTAGAATCCCCAGCTCAGTTACCACATTTAAAAACACTGGTTTTCATATGCTGCCTTCTATGCCATAAAAGGCTCTATCCCTCCATAAAAAGCTCAATAATTTTACTAAAACTGCAGGAAACCCAGATCTTTACATTTCATAATTGTTTGTACTTGAAAATTGGGATTTATAAATATCTGAAATGCAAAATTATTCTAAGCATTGTTATAGTGTCTGGGTTTTTTATGAACACTGAACAAAACTGATTCTATACTCTGTTTTAAGGTGCATGTACAGGAAACACTGAGTTAGCAAAAGAAGGAATAGCCAAAGAGGAGCAACATAAAGCACTGACACATCCTTCTGAGACAGAATGCAAAGCAACCAGTAAGTGATAAATAATTCATCACAAATTTTACACCTCTTTGTTTCAGGGATCAATACATAAATATTTTGCAGATGCTATCTACTAGGGAAGCAGGACAACTAATTAATTTGGCATGATTTTTATGCAGTAAATAAAATTAATTGGGAAACTATTCCTGCAATCATCTCTTTACTTATGCTAACTGTTGGAAGAAGAAAAGTGACGACAGCAACTCTCTCTTAAGCATTTATGACAAGCCAAAAAAGAACAAGGGAAACGTAGATAAGTGAAGGTCAACATCACTAAGACGGCAAAGTAGATTTTTTTTTTTTTTTAATTAAATCTTGATCATAAAACTGAGGAAGCTCTGACAGTCTTAGGAACATCTACACAGAAGGATTACACGCTGATGGCCTTAAGCCGTCAGACGCTCATTGTTTATACAATGCTGCCCTCTAGCACTAAAGCGCAGTGCACCATTCGGGGAGGGTTTGCTCACACCACAGGTTCTCTTCCTTTCATGAGCTGTTTCTTGTTTGCTACAGCTGGTGCTTTAAGCTTCATTTTAAAGCTCTCAACTGGCAATTTTTCTACACCAGTTGCGTTTCTTATGGATAAAAAGAAACAGTAAAAATGTCTCCTTACCTGCAATAGTGAAAATTAAACATACTTGGAGAGGGTTGGTGTCTTAGGAAGATGTAGACACACCTGATTAATCTACTCCATTAGACCACCTGATTCCCTGGTGTATGAGGGAATCTGGCTCCGGCCCCTTCATTACTCAGTGCAAGAGAAAGAGCCTGGTGCCAGTGAACTCAAGCAGTGGCTCTATGTGCTGTAAAAGACCTAAGTAACAGCCTGTCCTTTTTTCCTCAAGTCCTGTTCAAGGCTGGAATTGTAAAACTCAACCACACCAGACCACGCTCACAGGCTCTGACACATCCTAACTCATTCTGTCTCTAATATATTCCCCACATACCTTGCAGTCCCTCTCTTCTGCTAACTCAATTTACCTGGGAATTAAGATGCCAATAAAATACATATTTATTGAAATGGAAAATTAGAATAGGACAGAACAGAATAGAATAAGCCAGGTTGGACGAGACCTCCAAGATCATCCAGTCCAACCTATGACCCAACCCTGTCCAATGGCACTAAGTGCTCCACCCAGCCTTTTCTTGAACACCTCCAGGGACAGCAACTCCACCACCTCCCTGGGCAGCCTATTCCAATGCCAATCACTCTCTCTGTGAAGAACTTCTTCCTAATATTCAGCCTATACCTCCCCTGGCACGACTTCAGGCTGTGTCCCCCTCGTTCTGTTGCTGGTTGCCTGGGAGAAGAGCCCAACCCCACTTGGCTACAACCTCCTTTTAGGTAGTTGTAGACAGCAATGAGGTCAGCCCTGAGTCTCCTCTTCTCCAGGCTGCACAGCCCCATCTCCCTCAGCCTCTCTTCATAGGGTTGTGCGCCAGGCCCCTCACCAGCTTCATCGCTCTTCTCTAAACAGGAATTAAACCAGCAATTTCAAAGGGCAGTTATAAGACAAATAGTTTGCATTTAATTTCTTCTTTGGCCTAGTAAAACTCATTAAAATTCTCAAGCCCTGGCTAGCAAGGTACCAAAGCACACACTCATTTCTGAGGTACCCTGTACAGTACTTCTGAAGTCAGTCTCAGTTAAAGACAGACTTACAGACTTTTCTCAATGTCTGCCCTAAACAGAAGTTAAGATTCTGATCTCCAATTGAGTTGAAAGCCACTGAAAAAGGGCTTAATTTAGAAAATCTTGTTTGAATTAAAATAAACCCATACTGGCTCCAGATCTGAAATGGGGAGAAACATAATTAAATATTCTGATTAAATGGCTTCCATGATTAAAGAAAATAAATAAACACAGGTTTTCTGTTGAAAAAAACCCAAAGTGCCATCTCAGGGAAAGCACTAGAAATGCTGGCAAAAAAAACAAAGGTGAGCTGGCAGCCACTGGGCTAAGAGAGGCTCTAAGACCAAACTGTTCTTTGAAATGATGCAGAATTGGAAAGTCATAGCAAAGGTCAGGCATCAATAGAAACGTATTTCAAAAGGCAAAGAAGTTTATATTTTACAGAATATACTCCCTAAGGACCTAGCAAAAGATCACTGCTGCCATGTGAATTCAGTAGAGCTGAGGAAGCATTTAGAGGACATTTGATTCCTTACTTCTCTCTCTGCCACTACCCCAAGCTGATTTAGATTGCCACAGGATCGGGCACCCACAGGCTCAGGATGGTCATACTGACCTATGTGTCCTTCTTTCCCTCTTTCTTTTCAGTGTCTTTTGTAGACAGTCCAAGTGGGAAGGGCGTGACTACCAGGAATAGTACATATGCACTAGAAAATCTCAGCTGCGTATTTGAGGAGGCTTCTGGACAGCCCAAACAGAACTGTAATGACCTCTTGACTATTAAATATCAAACATATGAGGAGTGAAAGCATAGCAATGTATCTGCCCTAGAGACACCAGGGGACTGAAATTTCCCATTCCAGTAAGCTGCTATTCTGCATCTGATGGAACTTCATATTAAACCTAAAGCACTTCACTAACCTTTTCCCTACAAATTTAAACCTTGGGAGTGGTTTATAAGTGACACTGCTGAAAGCATGGTGTGGTAGTGGAAAAATGTGTTGCATGGAACAAATCATCAGATTAAAACCTCCACCTCTAGTCGTCCAAACAAACATTCTTTTCCATTAAGCATAACACAAGAATCCTGTACCATGGTCTTTGAGGCTGATTATGTGGAACTGCTTTTAAACATTAGTTTTGGGTTTCCCTTTTTCATTAACCAATGTCACATTCTTAAAATTCCATCGAATTATTTCCCTTGCTTAATATTAATTATAACACTTTTTAAAATGTTCAGCTTCCTGTCCACACTCATTTTGCTGAGAGGTCAGAATTAGATCCACTAGGAATTCATACTGGTTAATTTTTCAGTGTATCATAACCAATAATTGCAAATAGCACAATTAAATCTTGGGCAGGATTTTATAGGCCTTGGGCAGAATTCCTACTGTAGCCATAGAATTTTTGCTGAAAAGACCAAGTGTTGGAGGAAAAGAATAATTGTATGAAGTCCTAGATAGTTTACATATCAGATAAACTTCTGTTGGAACTGGCAGGCTATTTGGGCAGAAAGTTAGACTTCTGATTCAACTACTGCAAATCTTGTCTCTAGAAATCAAGAGTTTGCCTATGTAGGGGGAGATGAGAAAGACCTAGGGCTGAAGATACCTCAGAATAGTACTGAAGTACCTCAGATATGAAAATTACACTTAATTGAAAGAATGTTTAAATATAGCCCTAAATACATAGTCCTACATAATCCTACTGAAATGCAAACTTATTTTCAGGTATGTGCTTCAGAGCTTTCCTGATTCTAAGCATCAGTGAACACAGTGTTTCCTCTAGTGCCATTTAAACTGAGAAAAACAAAACTTCAGGAGTACATATAGCCACAGATGGCATTTGACATCTTCACTCACAGGAAAAACACCATGAGCTGATAAAAATACCACTGCCACGAAGATCCAGAACAAAGAGCTCCAAGAGACAAAAAAGGTAGCAACAAGTCTGAAGGGATGAGGAATTTTGGCATGATGGTACACACTGTGAAGCCTTACTGACATTGCATTCTATTCTTTATTCCTCTTTGCTCATTTTTCTGTTTTGGTTTTGGGGGGGTGAGGGGTGGGTGTTGTTTAAAAAAAAAAATTCTAACTGGTTTTGGACACTTTCATATTTCCCATTTCAAAATGTACAACAAATAAGCTATAGGCTGAAAAGGGGAAAAAAAAAAAAAAAGGTACATTCTGGATCCTGACCTATTCTTCCTGTGCAGCTCTTTACAAGTCATTTAACTTCTTTCTTCCATTTCTTCTTTGTTATAGAATCACTACCCTACCTCAAAGGACTACTGTGATACTATTTTGTTCTGCAAACTTTCCCAGGATATTTATATCATTTGACTGCAGGCAGCAGAGATATAAAAAGTATGTTTAAAGAAGAGGAACCTCTAAGCCATCTTACAACAGAATCACTGCACTGGAGACAGATAATGATGGTAAGAGAAAGAAAAGGCAATGCAGCAACTGCAATAGCAAATTTTCCCCACAGTCAACATATCAGACAAATACTGATGGGCTTCAGGCTGCAACTGACTTTTAATAGAGCCTCATCTGCTTTGTACACTTCAGAGGAAAAGTAAACCCAACAACAAAGCTGTAACTCTTTTCACAGAAGTCCATGCATTTAGAAACTGGGATAATCATATCTATGAGATAAAAGCACCTTGCCTTCTTGTCACTGTGAAGCTCATCTCAAGAAAGGATGCACCAATTATCAAACTCAACTTCTACACTGATCTGAAATACCTAAATTTAGAAAGAATTATTTGGATTTACAGCTGTATGACTTAGAAGAACCATGACCATTTTGCTCACTATTTTCCATAGGGTTTACATTCAAACTTGGTAATGGAATTGTTAGTATCCAGGAGTCAGCTACATTGGAGTATTTTGTTTTTCACTGTTGTATATATATATATAACTGAACAAACAGAGTAAGGCCAAACTCAAGGTTTCATAGCATGTGAATAACTGTGGGTTTAGTGGTTGTTAACAGCAATTTCTTTTTATATTCTCTCACTTTGCTAAGGCAAATCTGCAGTGCTCAGTCCAATCAGATGCAGAATGTAGCAAATTAGTACCTTAGGGCAGGGAACACAATAAGCTGTTTCATTATAGACTCAGGGAAGCCAGCTATATCCTTGACATACTCTGCTCCCAGACATGGCTGAGGCAATTGATAATTCTTTATGTCTCATGTGAGGATCAGCAAGAAAATCTCTGGAACTAGTCATTAATCAAACAAAGCCTAGCACAGAGTTAGAATTTTTGAAACAGTGCCAAAAGCAGTTGTGGAAATTTGCAATGACAACTGATGAGAAACTCAATGCCTAGAGGGAAGGCAGCACTGTGGCTTGCCTCTGGTTTTAGGTTTCATATTTTCTTTTTCACTGACTGTTACAGAATCTTTATCTGATTTTGAAAAATCTTCCAGCCAATTCTCTGTAGAAAAGAAAAATCATTTTTACAAACAGTTCCTATTATGCTGGAACCTTTCCTGTAGTTATACAGGATGAGACTTATCCATTCCAACAGCAGGTTTCCATCTAAGGAAGAAAAATAAATACGTGGTAGCAATATGTGTTTTGAAGAGAGTAGGGTGGGATGAGCCACAGTTAAAATGTGCTTGGCATGGACAATGGGGATTAAAAGTGGGTTTTAAACACAAAGCAGGAAGTCCTACAGAGGGGCGGAGAGACAAAATATAGAGAGAAGTATGAGTGAAGAGTTCCTGAGAGATAACAGCAAGTGTCTGTGCCTAATTAGGCTTAGCCAGGACAGGAGAAATACATGGCAGCATGCTGGTGTGAATCAGCTGTCAGGTACAGGAAGGGGCCTGACTTCTCAGGTTCCTGTCATTAAATGAAATGTGTTTTTGCACACTGCCTAGGGATGGCTGTACTGAAACAAGGAAAGGGCAGTTCCAGTGATCAAAACCATTAACCTCAGATTGCCCTGTCCTATCAAACCCAGACATTTACTGTTGAAACGATTCACATTCTTCAAAGCATGGCTGATCATTCTTGTGATACGCCCTAGGACAGCAGTGATGCCACTGGGGACATAAAAGAAAGCCAAAAAAATCCACATTGAAATTAATGCACACTGTGAGAATCACTTGCATTCTATTCAGATGTTTGTTCAGCAACAGATTATTCTAAGATCCATTCAGGCTTTTAGAGATTGGTGTTTTCCAAACTATTGGGTTTGAATTTTTGTTTAATATCAAATACAGCATCTAAGACATGAAAGGTATCACAGAAGAAGGTTGATTTTATACCTTAAATGAAATGAGAAAAGCCTTTTATATACCCTAAGGAACTCTCAATTTCTTTTTTATTAAGTAGATCCAGTTTAACCCCACACTGTTAAACTTAGGGGAAAATATTTTGGTGTGATTTAGTGATAGCTTAGTAAAACCCATGAAAAGTCCTCTGAACACTGACATTTTTCATTTCTAACTTCAGAAAAAGACTAAAATAAAATTTCATCAAATAAAATCTCAAGAGTTACTTATTTTGCTTCTCTGGTCCTATCATGCAACATTGCAAATTATTTCATAGGGAAGAGAAATACATCACATGTTTTAGACAGCTAAATCCACATTCTCAGTGAAGAACTGGGATTATGCCTATAACTGTTTCAAACAATAATTCATGGTTAAGCTCTACTCACTACTTTAACTGCTTTGACAAAGGATTTATTGAAACTACAAATATTTAGCACAACTAGTAACAGTTAACAGGGTACAGATAAAGAGAAGATAGCTGCCTCTGTGGGTAATGAGCTGGGCATTACATTTCTAGCAATTTATGAAGGCCTAGTGTATGACTTTATTTTCAAGACCATTAATAATTTCACCATTAACAGGCACTTCCAGCAGATCTTCAAGTTTACTACTTTAATTAAGACCACATCTGGTACCCTGCATCCAAGAGAGTTCTTCTACCAAGAGCTGTAAATGTTCCCTCATGTTATTAAAATAAGAATCTTCTACAACTTATTAGCCCAAGGTATTATATTAATTTAATCATTATATTGTTTAGAAAGCTCTCATGTGAATTTTGGTCTTTGTAACTTTTAAGTTACTTCAGCTAAGTTAATCCCCCAAGTTTCCATACTGCAGTGTAAGCTACTGTGTCTTATCTTACCAGGATTGGCACTTGAGGCCCTTCTTTTCAAATCATGGCCACAGTTTTGGATAAGGCAAAATGTTGGTTTTGTGCAAATCCTAACATTGTCATAAAAAGCCAATTCTCTCTCAATCCACTGGGAATTCTTCTGCTTCTGTGATTTATGTGTGCCAGACACTATTTTCAAGTTCGTGCTCCAAAGAGCTCTCTTAACAAGGGACTGTCTAATAAGAAAACCAGTTGGTGATAGTCTGCCCAGGTGAAGTGTGTAAAACATCCACATTTCTTGGTTTATTTTGCTCAGTGTTTTTGTAACAGAGTTCTCATTCATAGCCACATTAGTCTGGTGATCTGATTACACTGGTAGAAACAGGATTTTTTCCTCCAGGATCAGCTGACACATACACATACAGGCAAGGACCCTCAAACCTTATTGGAAGCTGAACTCCAACTCCCAGTGTGCCTATGGACACACAGCAGATGATTTACTGATCACACAAGATTATTCAGTAAGCTCACAGATAAGTGAGTCCTAGTGGTGAAACCAGAACTGAAAAACTTCTTAGCCAGGAAGTGGCTTTTCCATTTATTTAGTGCTAAAGATGCACCCCTTGTGGGATGGCTCATCAAAGTGCAAGGGGGATCTCCTGGCAAAGTTTTCACAGTTATTTATATGGCAGTTTTCACAAAGTCACACCTACCTAATACATTTATTCCTTCTACTTATTACATGTGTTTGGCCACCTGTGCCTGTGCAGATAGCCCAGGGCCCCTCTCACAATGTCACTCTCACACTCTTAAGATCACAACTCCCTTTCTCATCTAGGTTTAACATACCTACTAACCGAAGAAAAAGCTTGGAAACAGCACATTCAACAAACAATCTTATCCTACAGCTTGTGAGAAACTTTCTAGATATTCTAAAACAGGTAGTGACCTGTTGGGAGACAAAACCTCGTTTTGGACATGTGAGGCTGAAGCCTTTTGAAATGCGAGGTTGAAGAATGTAAGCTCAGAGCAATAAAACAGGGTTAAGGCTTGGTTTTTAAGGTGACAGTGGAACAACAGTAGTTTCAGGTAATTCTCACCTTCTTTCCAGGGAAATCAAGATGAAAGGCAGTACTCAGCTTAAACTGGGCAAAGCACAAGTTACACAGTATTAAAGAAATGACTGCACTGAAGAAATTAAGAACAAGAGGGTAAGGCATGGTGATACCAAGCCTCATGCTCAATGGAAGCTGTTTGTTCTCCATACATCTATTTGATAGGCACCACAGCCATTAGTTCTTACTATGAGAACAATGAACGCATGCTAACATCTTTGTTCCCATGCCAAATGACCCATCTGCTCTCTGCTCAGAATTCTGTCATGCTCTTTGCCCTTTATTTTTGCTCTATGGTATATTTAAGTTTAAAAATACCAAAAATATGCATTATCTCATATCTACAATTTATGATCTGGACTCTCAGTACTAATGAAATTCAACAAAGGAGAATGTAACAAAGAGAAGATGGCTCAGAACATCAAGTTCCAATTGTTCGAGAGAAAGCACTTTCTTACTGGGTTGCATTAGCAACTTCTTCATAACAAGAGGAGACAAAAAGAGTGCTTGAATTAATGGCCTCATTTGTGGAGAAAAAAAAACCTCTCATTTTTTAATGCATAGTTCATCTGCTAACACACAGACACGAGGCTCTAATGGTACTCTTATGCTGATATATCAATAGCAGTGTACCATACATGATTAATTACCCACTAGCTGTCATTTTTCCTGGGTTTAGGTTTTATTAACTCACAAAAAAGGTGCCTACAAAGTCTTTTGTATTATCACTCGCTGCTTCAAAAACAGGAACAGAGGTTTGCATTAGGAGCTTTTAGGAGATTAGTAATCAGACTTCTTGAACTCACCATGAAATTTATGAGATAATATATACCGACACTAGATATGTGTGTTTACTGCCTTCTGTCTGAGAGTGAATGCTGCAACATGAGTCATTATTTATTTAGGCTGTGAGTTCTAATTTTCTACATTTCCCTTTGGTCAGCAGAAATTCTTCAGAAAGTGTCTGCTGGGGTATAAATACAAATAAAATAACCAGCCTACTTCAGGTGTCATCAACACTTTTGGCTCCTAGTATACAGAGGATCAGAACAGTCAGAACTGTAGATAGACCAAAAGACTTGAAAATGGCCTTTCTCTGCAAAGCACCTACAAATGGTAAGGTCATAGTGAGACATTCTTAGCTTATACATGCGTGGTTTAAACATCCATTTATTTTCATAGGTCAAATGTTTAACTCCTTAGCCTCAGTGAACATCTCTGAGGGTGAAACTACAGCAACTAGTGTATATTAAATACATTGAAGATAAAGCAGTCCTATCAGAGCAATTAAGTGAACACACACACCCCATGATGGTTGAAGCACATTAAATAATTTGGTCTCCTATTATTGTCTGGCACAACTTAAAAACCTGATGCTAAAACAAAAGCACGTTCTGAAGTAAGGGTAATATTCTTCTCTTTTCTCAGATGCACAATTGCTTCCCAAAGCAGCCTCTTCTCATAAACCAGCTCCATGTGGAATCAAACCTAACCTACTTCTAGTACTGGAAGCTTTTTCTCTTTTCAGTGTCAGCACAAAGCAAACTGGGGACTAGGTTCCAGTCTATGCTCTGGCAGCTTTAGTGCTGTCCTAAATAGGTTATTGAGGGTTACTTTTGGCACTATTTGGGAAACTTAACTGGTGTGAAGCCAATGTACCCAGCTTTGTGCCAACTGCTTCTTGGTCTCTTCTAAATCAGGGAAGTAACATAAAAAAACCCAAAGAGCAAGATGAGGACTTACGCTAAAGTAGGCTACACTCCAGTGATCTGTGTAAGTGCACCGAATCCAGAATAACCTGGAGTAGTTCTTAAGCTACTGCAATTTCTTCTGGGCACTGTATAGAGATACCAGTGCCTCCTCCAAGGCTGAGCCAAATACTCTGGCAGTTCTTGATATTCTGCCCCTAAGCCCATGTTTGCAGAAAATTTCCTTAATTGTTATTTTATCCTTCCTTCCTCAAAACTTCACCTGAAATCCCCTTCACTCTCTGGACCACATATAGCTGAAAGGGTTTTTGAAACCCTACACAAGACAGAGGTTTTCAGAAGTTAGAACTGTGCCATTTTCAAGATCTCAGCAAAACATCAGTTTGCACGACTGCTTTGAAATTTAGGAAGTAGGGCACTGCTGTAAAGTATTGTCACTACCTCACAGATCTACAGGTGAAAAGAATTTTTTTTTTTAATTCCTTCTCTCTGCTATTGCAGAATTTTCTTCCATGCTGAACTCTTAAGGGTTAACTGGCATTGCGTGGAGGAGGGGGAAATCAGAGGTCAGCTCCCTTTCTGATATCACTGAACTCACAAGTTACTCCTTAAGCATGTGGTTTCATCCTAGGTTTTTCCTGCCAGCAATTTCTCACTTTAATCATACACCCACAGCAACCCAGATCTTTAAATTCAGCAATTCTTTCTCAGGTTTCAGCAAGTCATTGGCAGCCTGAGCTATTTTTGGGATATTTTCTCTACTGCAGATGCAGCTCAGGAAAACGCAGGGAGCATGCTAAAGACCTGCAGCTATTTGCCTTGTACAATTTGCTCATTTCTCTTTATTTCTCTGTTTTCCTGCACTGATCACTTAAAGGACAATCTCTCTTGCAAACAAAATCCCCGGAGCCTGATTAGAGGGACTGAAGGCTCCCAGACACGGATTGCCTGCCAGCCACAGCACGGTAAGGACATGGACACTTTTGGCTAGCCTTTCATTGCAGCTTTTTAAGCTTTGCTGAACGTTTATTTGTGTCCATCACTTCCAAATCAACACTGCTGGCATGGCAGGCAGTCTCCAGCTCCTGGTCTCCATTTTCATTCCCTAAAATCCTCAGCATTTGTAAGTAACACATTTATACTCACCATGTCTTTGTGTGTTCTAGAAATCAATGACTGACACTAATTTTGATCAGTTCCAGGGATTGTTTGTTTGTTTGGTTTTTTTTTCCCCTTACATTATAGCATCTTTTGAAGAGGTGTAATTTGTAATCCTGCTTGAAACTGTGGATATTTCTTTTGCCTGATCTTCCCTATTTTAGGTATACTGTTAGCCTTATTATTTAGCTCAGCAAATTATTCAGATCAGAGAATGTTTTTATGTACAGGAGATGGAAATATTAGAAAGACCTGTTCCTGCTGATTTACAGCTATATTCACAGCTTGCTCGTCTTGTGTGTGGCTTTGCTATTCTACCTTTAAGCTGCCACAGAGCAGTGCACTAACACTACAAAGGCATATAAAGCATAAAGCCAATGCAGCAGACTGAGCTGTATTTGAAATGAGCAGGTTTTGTTGTGCAGCTCTTTTGATATATGCTCACAAAACTGCACTGAGTGAACTCTGCAAGAATGGTGAGATTCCAATTTTATAGGACATGCTATTTTATTGAAATACTGTAAAAATAGCTTTAAGATCCTCAGGGACATTTTACTTAGACATACTAACACAGGAAGGTGAACACAGTTCATGTCTAATGAAGGTACAGACCAAATTCTGGGAATCTCTAGAGACAGGTAGTGGAAAGGGATTCTGTTGGTCCTTTCCTATACTTCAGGCTTTTTAGAAAAACTGGAATTGTGTCATGCTTTATTCTTTCATGTTCAGTAATAGATGATTGCAAACAGAGCTTTTCCCTAGGGCTTAATGTACATCATCCAAATATTTGACTGCAACTTGGTGTTTGTTGTCCTGTTGAGAAAGATTTTAGAAAGCTTGACTTCAGAGTAGAGGTAGGGAGGCCCTCAGATAGACTAAGCAACAGAAATCTACCTGCATCTGCTGTACAATTGTAGCCCATAATATTTCCTGCCAAAATGCTTTAGCATTACAGTCTCCAGCAGAAAGAAAAGTTAGCAGAGCCTTCAAAGCAGTATTTTAGGAACTCACTCAAACTTCACCTTTCATTTTTGCAAATGTTTCTTGAGCGATTTATAAAAGCAGATGGAGGGATGGGAGAAATGTTCTATGTGCCCATGAATGGAATGAAGGTTTTTAAAGCTTAATATTTAGTGTGGGAAGATAATTTAAAAAAAAAAAAGCCATGCAGGATATAAAGGCTTACAGCTCAGACCAAAAAGTGAAAACTTCAGGTATATCAATAGATTTAATCTCAGGCTCTGACAGTGGTACTAGTGCTTCTGAAAGCCTCTATGATGTCTGAGGCTGCCTTTCTCCTCCCACTGGTGCATCTCTGCCTCAATTTCACTGAAGTCACTGATACTGACTTAGCTTAATGAAAAATAAGAATTAATCCTTTAGTCCTTACCTCTATCTTTAGACTCGGTCCCAAATGTTAGCACTCAGCTTCCTGGAGATCTTGAGATTTGACACACACCCTGGAGACTGCAGGAAGAAAGAAATTATTGTAGCTGGACGTGTTTTGCTAAAAGTTAGAAAAGCATTTGTTTGTTTACTGCTAACAAAGGAACTGGTATGTCATTAGACAAGTTACAAGGCATGCATGAAAATCTAGATCCTGTACTTCTCTCTGTTTATCTCTCTCTCAAAAAAAAAGTTACTCTCAATGCAAACAGAAGTCGACTGAAGGGAGTTCTATCAACAGGGCAGGTGTCTGCAGAATGAAGTGTTCTAGGGATTTGGTGAGGTAAAACTCAACACAGTGATATACCTGTACAGATAACCACTCAAGTGATTCCTGCTTGGCGTCAGTGTAGAAAATGCCATTGCTCAAAATTATTATTAGAAAGGCAATGTGTGTTATTTCACAACATGTTCAGAAAGGAAATAATCTCAATAATGAAGAACCATAAAGTAACTTCTTATTTTTGAAACAAACTCCTGTACATAGGAGCTCTCTGGAAGTTGAAAATCCTAGTTTTGTTAGAGAAGGAATATAGACTTTGGGGATTAACAGCTCTCCAGGTGTTTCCAATATTGGATACACTCATGTTATGTTAATACACTTTTTTTTTCCTTTTTTTTTTTTTTGTGTGTGTGTGGCATATACTTTAAATCAGCCACATACAAGATATTAAAGATCAACTGACTATAAATGTACTAATTTATAACTCAGCAGCCATGATGCCAGGCACTCCATAACTCACACCTAATGTTCATTGCCTAGAGACAAGTATCTGTAAAGGGCTAATGGCTATCAATAAGAGTAATGGCTAAAATGAAACATATGCTGATAGATAGTAGAACTTGGTCTAGAGTCAGAAAATGAGTCAAACCCACAATTATTCCTTCACTTGAACAACCACAAAAGTGGGCATCTCCAATTTTAACATCCTCATACACTAAAGTTACAGTAACTAAGTTACTGTGTGTGAGTCCAGCCATAGTAAATGGCCACTTAGATTCTCTCCACCTGGCTATTTCGTTTGTTTGTTTGTTTGCTCTTTTCAATTTTAGCTTAAATTCAATTGAAAAGAAAAAAAAAAAGTTTAATTTGTCCTGCACTACTCTGTAAGCAGCAAGACTAAAAGTGTCTATAGTCTCACTGGCTCTATTGACATGCAGGAACTCACCACACTGCAACAACCCGATCAGATGGCTGAGCCCTTCATTAAAATTGGAGGAACAGTTTTATTTTTCCTCGTTGTCCCTTTGCACCAGACTAATTCTATTAAATCCAGTTGAGGGACTGCATTCAATGAATAGTACAAGAATTCTTCAGGAACTAGGTCTGAATACTAATAATGTCACTGAGTGGGGCTCTGCAACAGAAAACAGACAGATCTTACTGGCGAGAAGTTGGGAGGCTGCATTGATCCAGAGGAAAAGTATTGGAAAGCAGAGGAAATATAGTAGAAATTCGAGGGTTATCAGCAAGCAGGTAAGTGAGCAGCCTAGAGTGGCAAGCTGCACAAGCCTGTGAGGAGGCAGGCACTGCTTGGCTAGTCCCAGCAGCTCAGCTTTGTCTTCTCTGTGGCTGCTGACCCCTGCCAGCTCTAGCAGTCCCCAGTCTTCTCCCAGGTGGCAGCAAAAGCACTAAGATGATGCTCTGCAGCCCGTTTCCCTCCTGTCCTCCCATGTTCATTTCTTCCCTCATCAATCCACAGTAGGAGTACGTGTTAGCCTGCTTCTGGCTTTTACCTCAGCCTCAGCTTCTACCTTTGCTAACAGAGAAGCGCAGGGAGGTAGTAAGGACTGCCTGGGAACGATGGGATTTGGGCTACGAGACCTGGACAGCAGGGCAGGAGTGACACAGGAATGGAGATATAACAGTACATCTTGGGAGGAGTCTGGGAAGAGACTGGGAGACAGCAAAGTGCAATGGCTTTCATCCAACACTTTCTGATGTGATACAGTTCAGAAAAAGACAAATACATGTTACAGTGTGGTACTAAAGATGCTAGAAACAGTGTAGTGCTACTGATTCCCTATTTGGAGTATTATATAGTCTTTGTCCATCAAGATCAATCTGTATAAGAACAGTGAGCCACGAACATGAGTGCTACTCATAAAGATATGATCAGTAAAAAATATTTAAGATATATGACA
The DNA here is from genome assembly GCA_013396835.1 of Psilopogon haemacephalus. Lineage (NCBI taxonomy): Eukaryota > Metazoa > Chordata > Aves > Piciformes > Megalaimidae > Psilopogon > Psilopogon haemacephalus. The sequence goes on along the minus strand of VWZI01021228.1, from coordinate 1,138,281 downwards.
ATATTGGCCCAAGAACAAACAGAAAATTAGGAGAATACACTGAGCAGTGAGATGGGAGTAAGAATCCTATAACTTTGGGGTTTTTTTTAAGATGGAGCATGATGAATACAAAATTTTTTGCAAGTTGCAGCAACACTAATCATTTCAGGACTGTTTTCTGGGTTGCTGTGGTGTGTGTCAACCAAAGTGAGGAAAGAATCAGTTCCTGGGTGTAATGCATGGATGAATAGATAGCTGCTGTAATTTACTTTAGCAGATGTTTCTCCTTTTGCCATGACTTGTATTTATGTACAAAGACTCAAATAACATCAAGGCAATAACATCAACCTCTTTAAAACACACAAAGGAAACTGCCACACTTCGTTAGCAAAGAGTGAATGGAGCAAACTTGGCTCTTGCTGACATTCTGAAAAATCTAGGAAATCCATCACAAGGCTGCACAGATTAGGGTATACTGAATTTATTTTAAGAGTAAACAAGTACCAAAAAGTTATTTTAATGTTAAGATTATTTTTTTTTTTTTTCCTCAAAACCCATTTTAACCTGGTAGTCTAAAAGGCTCTTACTGTGGAGGGCAGGGAAGTCTTAGAGCATGAGACCCTTAGTTCCTTTTCCCAAAAAGAAAATGAAACTGAATGCCACAAGGATGAGATCTGGACAGATCTGTCTGCTAGACACCAAAGCAATATTGGTCTCTTCTCTCAGGCAACCAGCAACAGAACGAAGGGACACAGTCTCAAGTTGTGTCAGGGGAGGTATAGGCTGGATATTAGGAAGAAGTTCTTCACAGAGAGAGTGATCTGCCATTGGAATGGGCTGCCCAGGGAGGTAGTGGAGGCANCTATTCTATTCTATTCTATTCTATTCTATTCTATTCTATTCTATTCTATTCTATTCTATTCTATTCTACTGTACTCTATCTCATGCACTAAGGCTAAATTTTCTGCCAAAAACATGTCAGAGCATCATAACTCCATTTCTATATAGACTCTACAAGTGCCATCTAGATTAGGGTATGTTTGACTTGTACACTTCAGAAATCTTTTCACAGACTGTGGTATTATTAAAGAGAAGACTAAGTAACCTTCAAGAGAAATCAGAACTTCTGTTGCAATTAACATTTAGAAATAAATGGCTGTTGTTTTCAAATTCAGTTCTGAAAGATATCCTTGCAAAATCTAGGCCTGAAATTCAATCCCTAAAACCGGAATCAATCCCTTCAGATTCAACTATTTAAATTCCCTCAAGATGGTAAGGCAGGGAGCTCTCTGAGCAGTAACAGGGGATAAGATGTATCAGAGATCTGTTTAAAGGTGACATGTCTGAAGCTACAGAAAAGAGAGGCTACAAAAAAGAGCGGAACTGCAATCACTGGGTGATTTTACTTTAGCTGCACAGAAAATAAATAAACCCTCTGGATGAAAATATTGGATTTCTGGCATGTAAGTGACCTAATTTGTTGCCAAAATATAAGCCAGGTTTTTTATGCAGGTAAGCTGGCTACTTAAAAATGTTATTACATAAAGATTGACTTAGCTGAATTGCTTAATGATTTTCCTTAAAACTAACTGGGAAAATAGATCACTGTTTTAATGTTTCATGAATTTCAGTGATAATGCTTTATAGTCTGCAAGACAGACTGATACAATCCATGATACCATTTCTGGCTTTCTAGACATTGGCTCCAGTGAAACACAGCTGCAATAGACTCCTTAATCTTCCCCACCAAATCTGTCAATGTTTCTTTAGCCAGGATATTTCTCTAATCTTTCTTGTTCTTGATTGACTTTGGTTTTCACACATGCCATGACCAGGCCAGCAATCATTAGCAGGAGAACCATTAGCAAAGGCATCTAAGGCTAAGTCACATGAAGCCACTGACACCAGTGGCATACAGCAGATCCTAACTCCAACTGCTCCTCACTATGCGACAGAATTTCCTCTGCCACGTCCTGTTAGTAACTAAAGTCACTAACTGTATCTCAAGGTAGAAAAGTACATAAATTCAAAGAACATATCAATGCAGCAATGGCATGCTAATTGTCAATACTAATTTTAACAAGGAAAACAAAATTGGCAACATTTAGCTGTCATTAGCAAAGTCTCACATTTATCTCTAAATTATTTATGCTGTGACTAGGTCTTACTTGATGCCAGACACAGTACTCAGCTGTCAGACCTCAAAATCTAAAGGTGTAAAACTAATGAAATTAAAAATTTTTCTGTTTGCAAAGGAAAACCAAAAAGCCTCTGCTGAGAAATAGGAGAGAGATTATTATAAGTATGAGAAGGCCTTCAGATAAGACCTTGAACTGGACATATTTATGTCTAATAATTTCACCAGAGTTGGACAGAAACAAATGATATTTCACCCTTGCAGAGCACGCTGACATCACACAGCCCCCAAATTTAGTTCTTTCACGCAGTTTGTCTGTGCTAGTGTTATTAATAGGCACACTAAAATGGGAACTTCGCCCTGGCTCTGCTTTGACTCACTAAATGGCCTTGGGCATCACATAACCTCTGTCTCCACTTCTCTATCTGCATAATGCATTTGTCTATCTAGTGACTTTATAGAGTCATGAGGCAAATAAATGAGCCACTTCACAAGAGTTTTTAGGTTGCAATACACTGGCTTCCTTTATAATCCCTGTGCACTTCCATAATATGTTTCCTGAATTTTAACATAAACTTGTCTTTTTCATGAAGGCAACCAAACTGTTTAAACAGAAGGAAGGACTATTTAAAATTTCCAAACTAAGCCTCCTAGGATTAGTACCTTGAAGCAAAAGAATGGAACGGTAGCTACAGAACAAAGCTTGAAGCCTTTTAGCCCCAAATATAATTATCAAATGTTTTTAAAGAAAGCTCTTCACTCTCCAGTGGAAAGGGATTAAAGAAGGATTCTTAATCTCTCACAATGCAAAGAAATAACAGATACATGGTTAGTAAAATCTGCACTGTAAAGTATGGGCTGGGCATTTCAGATGGAAGAATCTGTCAACTGATCTCAGCTATCAATGAAAAGAGCTGTATGATTTTGGAATCCAGAGTGGCTCTGAGTGCAGGACAGTTGTATTCATTTGACTGCACCATAGAACACAAATACTCAGTGCAGCTGAGATGACTTGCCCAAAGATATCCGAGCTAGTTTGATGCTGCTTTTTTTTTTTTTCCCCTGTTATCCATTGAAACTATTCAAATTTTCTCTAGATTATAACTTCTCTGCTCCAAGTTTGACCCTTTCTGTCTTAAAGAGCAGAAGACCCTCCCTTTCATCAAGGAAGCCCAAGGGGAATTTCAAAGCATTGACATGCAATACTCAAATGTTCATTTATTGATAATGGGAACATAAAGTAGATACTAAAATAAATTATGCAGTCATCTGACCTTAGCTTGAAATGCAAAGATGGACAAAGCAAGCACATTCATTATCAAAAGCTGAATAGTTTAACAGTGATTATTGCATTAGTGAATGCCAGGAAATAATCTTCAATTCTGCAGCTTTACAAAGTCCAGACTTCAGGCTAACTACTGATGCCTCATTAGACACAAGTGACTGAATCTTTCAAGGTGATACTCCTGGATGCTCACTTATCCATCATCGTCATAGTTTTTATGAGTTGATTTACTCTTTGCCAGGATTAGGGTCAAAATGAACAGACAACAATGTAAAGGAATATTTATAATCCTGGGCTATGTGAGATGTTGAACAGCATTGCCTTTTACTGGACAGTGAGTTGTTCCGCAGAGTTAGGCACTCTCAGCTATGCTAACCAGGAGCACAGATCTCCAGACAGCACAGCTCCCAGAGATTGGCAAATGCTGTTCCATTTCTAATTATACCACTGCAGAACAGTAAAGAAAAATAATGTATTACCCAAACAGGGCTGCACATAGATATGTACAAATGAAAAACAGATGCCTGATGTTGAAAGTACTTTGTTCACTCCACAAAAAAAATAATTCAGAGCCCCAGTTTAACTCACAGCTTATGTCCTCATGAAACTTGGCAACAGGACAAGGACAAATAACTTTAAAGCTGATCTAATCACTAGTAATGACATAATTATTATGACATAACTACAAATTTATGATATATCTAGTCCGACAATGATATTTTTAGGATGCCAGTTTGAATGAGGATGCAAAAACCCAAGGTCTAATTCATTCCCTGTGTAAACTGGCAGTGTTCCGATGACTTCACAGAGAGATTTACTTGTTCACTCCAGTTCTGATTTTGGGTCAGCATCTTTCCAATGTTTGAGATTGGAAAAGCTAAAAAAAAAAAAAAATTCACTCATAAATCCAAAGCGAGCATCTCTTGGGAGCTGAGGGAAAGACATATTTTCATATATCTGCATTTAGACAGAACATTTAGATTTACTGTTGTTGGAGTAACTTAGCCATATAAAGAAAAAAAGTTCTTACAAAACATAAAATTAAAAATCCTCAGTGACAGAACAGCAAGAGACAGTCTAAACTATCTCTGTGAGTTTTTTATTTCCAGGCTTTAAAGCTGCTTAATGGCTGAGCACAATGAAGTCTAACATACAATTCCATGGCAAAGGCTCTGAATGTCAGATGGGAAAAGGTACAAATCCTCAGCAAAAAAGAGAATGAAAGATAATGAGAAATTTGAGTACACAGAGCCCCCCAACACTACACTGACTAGCAGACAGGTTTGCAGCAGAGGAAACACGCAGTCATGTTAAGCTGAGAAAAGAACAGAAATAGTCCTTGCAATAAAGAATAAGAAGAAAGAAAGAACAGGCAGAGCCTTAGAGACATGTAATCTGCCTGGGTTGTGTAAACAATAGTCATAAATTCAAACATTAAATCAGTATGAAACATTTCTACTTTTTTTTTCTTTTGCGTGAAACAGGATTTTGTTTTCGTTAGGATGCAACCGAGTAAGAGTTTCAAAACAGCAAAATTTCCTGAGGAAGGGAAGTTTTGAGTTCTGCTATGCAAAATACTTTAGTCATGTTACTGTGTAATTGCAGTAAATCACAGAAAGATACTCCACCCTACTGCAACCCAAACTGTGACAGCAATGAATCCAGAGATGGGAAGTAGCCCACAGCAAAACCAAAAGTACTGCAACAGAAAATTCTTGATCCTGGAGAAAACACTTGACCATAGGCAGAGCTATCTTTATACTTGCTGTACTGAAAAAGCCTATATTTAGGTACTCGACTGCATTATCTGAGGGATTTTACCACCGAGTAGCTCTATGAAGGGAAAAATGAAAATAACTGAGACAGCCAAATGGTCCATTATGTCTGCTCAGAAGACAAAACAGTGAATCATTTATGATTAGTCCGATAAGCAAAACCACTGGGTTTAGAGTTTATCTATAAATACTTTCGTTTTTAAAATGTGATTATTGATTTACTATTTAATAATAGTTGGTCAAAAGATGAGGTTGCCCAAGATCTGTGTCCATCACCACTAAAGGATAAGTGCCCAAGACTTGTGGATAGATGCTGTCTATTGACTTGGATATATTGAATATATATCCTGGCCATACGCCAATGATTCAGTCAGGTCAGAGTGTGCTGTTCAAAACTCTCTGCAAACAATGAACAAGTGAAATAGATGAATCAGTATTTTATATATTAAAATAAATACATACGTATAAATACATGTATGTATATAAAAAGGAATAGAAGTTTTCTTAGAGCACAGAGCTCGAACAGGAGTTTTGGAACAGTCAGGTTACTTTAAATAATGATCACCTCCATTTTCTCCACTGTATCTATATTTTTGCAGGGGGAAAAAAAGGAAAAAAAAAAGAAAAAGAAAAGAAAAGGGGAAAAAAAAAAAAAAACAACCAAACAAAAACCAACCTGCCTGGGCTCCACTGCCTCAGTGGCACTGCAAGTTTCTGCCACTAGAGTGTGTCAAGGCATATGTGAGGATAAAATCTCCTTATCCTCAGTATCCTTGAATCCATACTAGTACCAGAGCACTGGACAAAGGCAAGCAGCTTTAATGCATCATTTTTCCGATTTCCTGCTTGACTGCCAGCACATGTCTTAAAGGTTATACACCGAGAAAAGGTCTCACCCCCTTAATCTACTTATCCCAGGCACAGGGTTTTCATGTGAATTCTGAACAACACAGGAATCCAGAAACAGTCCAGCCAATTTTAAGATCCATTACTCTGTGCCTGTGCTTTCAGGTCAATGTCAAGGAAATATCCCTTTCCAGGCTAAGAGTCTTACTTTGATGCAACACAATAACCCTGGTATTTTGTATTGAAAAGTCAGCACACCCAGTCAATGTATGTAAATCTGTCCTTCCCTGCTTCTGTCTCTGCTAAAACATCTGCAGTTCACTTTGGCAAAGAAAAAAACCCAAAAAAAACCCCACAGACCTATGCAAAACAGAAAAACCTGCTGTTGTGCTGAGAATGGAGATGTTCTGCTGTATTTAAGAAACTGACTTGAAGAGAAACTATAAAAGTTCCTCTCTTTGATAGTAAAAAAAAAAAAAAAATCAGAACAGTTAAAATTAGAAATGCGTAGGCATAAAGCATTGCCAGTATCAAACAGAATATGTTGAATGTACACATTTGGGAATGCTAAAAATCAGGTTCTGCCTCCATACTTTACTGAATCTCCATCTGTAGAACTGCAGTGGCAGTGCTCCCTTCCTCTCTCTCTTTGCTCATTTTTGTCTCTTTAGATTGCAAACTTCTCTTAGCTGTTTTGGTTACAAGGCTAGCTCTTAGTAATAGTTTTTCACTGTCCATAATGTCATTCTTGCTGGAGATTTTAGTCACTAGACCAGTGCTAGCAAATTTTCTTCGTAATAAGTCAAAACAAGCCCCCAAACAAAACCCTAATACCCAAACAACTACCATATGATAGACAGGAACCCTACACAAAATCTTGTAGCCACACACATGCTCACATTTGTGATCCAGATGCAGACAGAGCACCTGAATTCATTATCTACTTCATTTCCCTTATAAAAGGGCTGACAAGCCCTTCTTAGAATCATATCAGCTTCCTGAGCTTCCACATTTCCACAGCGTTGATGATGACAGCAAAACATCTCCTGAAATGCTTAAGGATCCCTTCAAGGCAGCCACACAGGGTCAATACAAATAATGAGAGAAGAACCTCACATCTGAAGATTTAGCCTTTGAGTTGTCCAGGTCAGTCTGAGAAAAAGACAGAGCCTGGCTGTTCCCATCTCCTGCTCTGTAACTGTACATGAAAAATATAAATGCCATATTTATTTGAAATGAACTGGTGGCTGACAAGAGAACAAGGAACAAAGAGAATAATAGGAACCTGAAAGAGAAGAATAGGAACATGGTCTGAAAGACCTGTGATGGATAAGATCTCTTTTACCCAGTGTACACTGAGCTAATGATGCATTAGGTTGGTATCCCACAATCACACCAGAAGTGAGATACCCTTCTGCTCACATGTAGCCTGCTGAAATCTCAAATCCTCACAGATCACATTTTCATCCCAAAAAACAGGAGCACAGCACAGGCAGTCTGCAGCAAGGCTCAAGGTCTAACACTGGTACAGCACAAGGGAGGAACTACTGTCCTTACACATTTACAGTGGTGTAAGCAAATATATTTTCACAAGTCATATAAAAATTATCAGGGCAGTGTCTCATGAAGACTTCATAAATAAAGCTGAGCAAGGGAAGTTTTCTCCAGTTCAATAACCAAACCAAGAAGTCAGAAAGAAGCAAGCAGAAATCTCATTTCACAGAACTCACACAGAATATTTTTTCCCTACAAAATTAAAAACCTAGTCATTTTTTCTTTGGGGTAAACCTGAAATACTAGATTTAATTATAAATAAAATATTTCCTGATATTTTCTTTTAAAAAATCTTTTACTTTTTGTTTAGACTAATTTTGCAGTAGAAAATGGCATTTCTGTTTCAAAAGATGACAAATTTCATTTTAAGCATGTTAAAATATTTCCCTTTAAAATGGAACAATAGTTTCACATTTTCCCTATTATTTCACTTGAAATAATTTGCCTAGTTCCCCCTAATCTTAAAAAAAAAAAAAATGGCCCAAATCCTTTCAGTCCTCTGTTATTCTAGGAATTTAAAAATCATTCAAAAATATTTTCCAGCTCTATTCATAAATTCAAGCAACATTTTGGCTCTACAGTCTTGGGAAAGGAAATACTCAAAAGGTTTTCTAAAATAGCTCTCTGTTTCCTGACACAGTGTCCCTAACTATTGCTCATCTCCTTGTGTGGTAGTAGCTCTGCCCTCACCAAGGCACAGTCCCTCATTAAACATTTTCTACAATTAAGAGTCTGAAGGCTAGAAAGTGAACTTGCTGCTTCTATAAAGAGGGAGGAACACCCAGGAGAAGGTATTTAAATTATGTCCTGAGGCAGAATAAAGTTGATTTATGTCAGGGATTATTTTTATCTCTCCAGTCAACTAGAAGTTATGCAGCATAGGCACTGACATGCAGCGCTGGTTTGTACCAGGCTCTGCCAGCGTTAGACAATAAAGGGAACTGGACAGCAGGAGGAGCTCTGCCCTTCCGCGGTCCTTTACACAGTCCTTGGGAAGGGTTGCCACCACCAAGGCCAACCACCCAGGAGCTGGCTCTTTGCTCAGGTACGCACCACATCTATCCAGTTTGCACAGTCTGGGCAGTACAGGACAGACTACACTTGCAGCTTGCCAGGGGAAGAATGTTTAGTTTGGCTCTTGCATCTACCACTTCACACTTGTCCTGACATAACGATGATGGAAAAATGGGATGGTTATGGCAGAATTCCATGCTCTGATCTTCACTCTTATACTGCCACTAAACACCTCTAACCCGTGCTCAGATCAACCATGCATAGCTGAACCGTGAACAACTACGATCTTTTCCCCTTCTTCTGCAGCTGGCTCTGACGCATAGAATAATCTATTCTTCCACACTCACACCTCAATCCAAAGACCATGACCTTTCCACTGATTTCCAAAATCCTTGGATAAAACCCTAACCTATTACCTTTGCAGAGTAACAATAGGCAAACAAACGCAAAACCCTACAATCATTACCTCTGGAAAAGGAATGTCCATTTCCTCCATGCTTTGGGAACAGGCAGTGTAGTTACTGAGTGTTTAACATGTAGAGGCATATGTGCAGGTCCTTGAAGGAACATGAGCTACAACATTAAACCTCTGCATTTAGTTTTCATAGAGAAGGAAAATCAGTAGAAATATGCTAGAATAAAAACATAGGGCAAATGTTTCCCAGCAGCCTACTAAAATAAATTACTTGGATTTTAAAATTCTCTTGCAGTGAGTGTTGCACTGCACATTTCCCATGCTTGCAAGCAAGAACAAATTCATTATAAACTAACATAAACCCACATTCTCCTGTACCACTGGTGAACAGGCGGTGATGTGCAAGCCCATAAATGAGAAATTCAAATGTGTTCCTATGTTAATAAATGTAATGATGTATATAGCTGAATTCTAATCATCTGGCAAATATAATTCCTAAATTACAGTGGGTAAGGAACTAATTGGATTCTCCTCATCTTGTCTGTTGGCTATGAGTAGCATTTTGTGTGTTCTCTAGCACTAAGAAAGGGCAACAATCTGGAAAAGGAAAGGCTTACATCCAGAGGCCATCAGGTAGCTTGAACTTTATGATGAAGAGGTTTTATCTTTAATTCTTTTACATTTGCCGAATAAAAATACCATGTATTTTGAAAGACTTTCCCATCCTTTGAAATAAATGTAACTGCAAATCAGTGAAGTATCTTATAAAAGAAAAATATTGTTATCCAAATTGTAGCTAAAAGGAACAGTTCTTAGTATAATACTGTCATCTCTTTGAAACTTCATACAGCACAGCTTCACAAGAGCTAAGCTGTGATTTTACATTATTGAATACATGTGTAGAGACTGAAGTGGATATGTATGTTTTGCTGAGGAACCTATCTCCAAGTTCTTAGATTTAGATCAGACACAGGAGAAAATTCTTCTCCATGAGATTGGTGAAGCACTGGAACAGGTTGCCCAGAGAAGCTGTGAAGGCTCCAAATCTGGAAGTGTTCAAAGCCAGGTTGGATGGGGCCTTGAGCAACCTGTTCTAGCAGGAGGTGTCCCTGCCCATGGCAATGGGGTTTAACTAAATGATCTTTAAGGTTTCTTCCAGCCCAAACCATTCTATGATTCTTGACATTTTGAATCAGAGCAGTGTGACAAAAAGCACTGGGACATAAGATGGGGTAATGCAAAAATTAAAATTAAAGAAAAAAAGCTTATTCTGCACATGTTTTCTGCTAAATACATAGTACATACATATGACACTCACAAGTTTTATACCTTTCTTGGCATGATTTTTTTATGGTAAGTACTTAGAAGTAGAACATAAAGATTGGAACACACACTACAGATTTAGCACATGTATAAATAGCATTCTGCCAACTGAACTCCAAAAACGTATTTGAGACCTAAATTATATTTGGTTATCTTTATTCCCTGTTCTGAGGCATCTTGTGTCATTCCTGTGAGATAATGACATCTAATAAGAGCAGCTGAAATTTGCACAGCAGTTGCAAGGAAGGGAATTATTTTTAAATCTTTGTTTCACATAAATGAACCTGATAATAACAAACCTTCTGGTGAATAAATTATTAGCAATTAGCCTTAATTTGGGTTGTGTATCCTCACAGTGCATTTCAGGGGTAGACAAATGCAATTTGAGAGAGGTTTGTTCCCTAGCAGTAAAATAACAGGCTGAGGTCACTTTAAACAACTGTTTGAAAAGCAGTGTGTTATTAGTATTTCAATTGCTGCCAATTGCCTTTACTTACTATAATTATTGTTTCATAAGACTTAGAACAAACATGTTTTGCTATCTGCTGCAAGACATCATATCACAAACTGAGGTGATTCAGAGTGAGATTTGTCTTACTGTAAGCACATTCTGAAGCCAAGACTTTAATTCTAAGATAAAATTTTCAAATCTCCTGACAACTATACCTGTTTTCTTTACAAGTAAAGTAAATCTTGTACAAATTTTTCCCTTCCTTCTCAGAGATGGCTGATCCACTGATTCTCTTAGTCAGGACTCATCTGTTCTGAGTCTTAATTCCTTTCTAACACTTTTACTTACCCAATTTTCCAAAGGGAATATTAGTGACTACAGTTGTCTGATTTTGTCAAAAGTCACCAAGCCTTCCAGTTGTATTCCCTTTTTCCACAGAAGGCCAATGCAACAGGACACCCTGTTTCACCCAGCAATTTAAAAGCAAACACTTAAATAACTTAACTTGGAGTCTAATGTCTTGGTAATGAACAGGAAGCTATCTGATACATTTTGCACACTGATGTTGGATGATGATCAGCAGTGGCCTTGCTGAGAAAGTACATGGTTGAGACATTGATGACCAGAGATTATGTGACACTGACTTTACTGTCTTACCCAATATTTTAAAAGCAGGCTATGTTTTGATGCCCTAACTTCTAAGTGGTTATAGTAAGATAATGCCATCAGATTTTGATAAGTAGCAGGTCCACTGTCATCAGCTGGAGAGCTTGCAGAGCATTTCTGTCCTCCTGCACTTGTTTACACTAACAATTACTTCAAATATTGACAACCATACATTTATTGTAACATTAATTGCCATATAAACAAGTCACTATCCTCCCAGCAGATGTTAAATGTTTTAAACCAGAAACTTTAGAAGTTTAAAAAAAATGCATTCATAATGGATCAGCTTTGTAAAACAAGCCCCAAACAAACCTCCAAACTTTTAATTATCTTTATGGGGAGGAAAAAACCAAAAATAATATAGATACAAACAGTTATATTATATCCTTGTTCTTGGAATCTGTGAATGGATGAACACAGCGGTTCATATCACTCTCTTCATACATCACAGGTTTCCTGCACTGTCCTCATGGGGCCCATTAGAACTGAAACTCTGCATTAAGACAGTAAGTATAATCAAACCACATACTTCAGCCAGAAACCCACAGGACTCAGGAAGGAGTTAGTTTCCCTGATGCACCATTAGTTTCCTTGATAAACAATTCGTTTTACCTATTGGATTTAGGTTTGGACATTTTTCACTTCTCTCTGAACCATCAGGTCAGCCTGAGTTGTCTGGACATGCATCCAAACTCTACCCACCCTAGTAAGAAGTTAAATCAGATAATGCCAACAGACCAGTAAAATTACAAGCAATATAATTCACCAGTGTATAAATCAGATTCTTCCACTGTCAGCTATGCAACCCTTAAAGCTCACCTGGTGATTCTTGTCCCAAACCAGAAAGAAATAATTCAATATTCATTTAACAGTTTTTCAAATAATTTACAAACTTTGTATAGCACAAATAGCTTTTCTGGTATTTTGATTTCTTTTTTCCCAAACTATTTAAGTAGAGAAGTATCCTATTGTGTTACTGAATTCTGTGTCTGCTGACAGTGAATTGCTAGTCTTTGTGACCATGACTGTACAGCATGGCCCTCATCCTCTGCAACCCTGAGACTCTTCTCTACTTCTACTTGGCAAATTTTGGTTTTTACAGTCCTTCTTCTCTAGTACACCAGCTAAGCTGGTCTTACAGTCTATCTCAGCTTTAGACCTCTGATTGATATACAAGCATGATGACATTTTCCTTCTGGTATCAATATGACAACACAGCTGACGGCAACATAGAGCCTAGACTGCTGCTAAAGAGAAGAGACCTCAGGAAAAAGTTAGCAGTGGGACTTTATGCACACAAGGTTTTGCACACATTTTCTTATCTCTCTATTAGGAAGAGGAATACAGAAGTCACATATGGCATTACCTCTCTATAAGTTAGATAACCAAGAAGGACTACCCATGAGGTCAGAATTCATACAAACCCCCTCAATCTTCTTCACTCTCACAAACGCTAATAAAATTACATGTAAGATTTGGGGAGACAAAAATTCTACACCTCTTTAGGTGCTGACAGTACTTAAACCAATCTTAATTTTATCTCCTTCTGATCCCTTTTCTGTTTCTGTCCTTGATGCAGGTAGCGCAAAGAAAAGGATGTTCCTTATTTCCCTTGCCCTCCTCTGCATTGTTCTCTGAACTTTGTTCTCGACATCTCTTACTTCCCTCTCTGCCTGTCAGACAAGGCAATCTCTGGTACCCTTTCTCTCTTAGTGTCACCACAGGACAGAGGTTACAATGCATGGAAGGGCTGTCTCCTGTCAGGCTGTGAGCACTATGCTAATATGACAGCTTGGCAAGTATTTGAGAATGTCACTTCTAGAAAAATAACTGTTCTGAATGTCATATATACAAGCACATAGCCATCAACAAAGAAGCCCTGCAATCCAGCTCTAATATATATTTCAAATGAGATGCCCACAGGCACTTAAAACATGAGGACATGTCAGTAGCCATATGTGCTGTAATCCTCGTCTTTATACATATGCCCAGCATAATCCTCTCATGCACCATATATCTAATCTTCATTCTCTGCTTTGGAAGCAAGATTAATCTAAAAAATTCAGAATTAATTCAAATGCATTAAACAGAATGTGAATCTTCATTACTTTGACTACGGAGCAGTTAAAGAATGTGGCAAATGACCAGATCATCAGTCTGCCATTCAGTTTCAGCTACATGCTGCACTACCATTTCAGGTTCTTCAAAGCCCTGCAGCTGAACTACAGCAGAGTGTTTAATGTAGAACTGTATCTTTTGGGGGAATGTGTTATTTTTAAATGCTTAATAATTATGAATTCATTTGCCATTCTTTTTATAAGCAGGAGATCATAATGAACTCATCTGTTATTCATGTGAATGTCAAATGTGTTCCCACAGGAGTTTTATTCTAATTCACTATTAGTTAGTGGACTCATAAAATAAAATGCTCTCCATTTTTCACTCTGAACATGTAACGCTTGGTAATTGTTCATCAAAGGGCAAATGTAATACATTTCTTTGATAAGTTTCAGTTCTGATGTAACCAGGTAAAGAACTAGGTTTAAAGTAAGGGTAGCTTTAGGAACAGTTATAAGTAGATTGGATAAGCTCCTAGTCTTCTATTTAAAATGCAATGAATGAGATTATCATGAGCTAGTATTTTAAAATGTAGATGTAATACATTGTAAGCACAGATGCTTGCACCACATGCCCCTAACAACACAAACTGTACCCTGATACATATAATGCCTAATGACAGTTCAGTGAAAGACACATTTTTGGTACTCATGAGGGGATCACGAGTTTTCATGCAGCTGTTCTGCTGCAAGAGAAAATGTAGAGGTGTGATACAGGTCACCAAAGGATTTGAATATGATGACATTGGACAGTGGGACTTTGACCTGTGAAAATAAACACAAACCAAGCAATAGGAAAACAGAGAATTCAGACTTTGATTTGTGTGTGTCTGTCTGTGTGTGTGTGTGTGTTTTGTGGTTTTTTTCAGAGAGTTAAATATATGTCAGGGGAGGGGGGATTAAATTATTTTCAAAATTCTTCTAACTCCCTAAACAAAACCGTAAGGACTTACCTTTACAATGATAGCCCTGAACTATTTCAGCACCAGTTCCTTAGAACTGCCATCCTGTGCCGGGCTTCTCCTCAAGTATGTCACACTGACTTTTCCAGTCTTGACATGCTCTTTAAGAATGCTAACCAAAGTGAATGATTATAAAAAAATATTTTCAAGGGAGATGGCAACAAATACAGAATCCTATTTGCAGCCAGAGCCACTAGATTAATATAATCATATTGGTTTAAAATACACAAGGAAAAGACTTTTGTTTTTCAGCTGAAGTAACAGAAGGGTATGTTTTTATCTGTTACTTTTTTTCAGAATGAAAATAGTCATTTCCTGAAATGAAAACATGTTACCCCTGTGCAATCTATGGCAGGCAGCAGGTTATTAGAATATTAACTAGGAAGAAAGCATTGAGAAAAAAAGAACTACGCAAACCAAAGCTCAGATGCAAGCTTTGATGATTGCAAATACTTCCATATGCTGCAGATTGCAGCTTCGTGTTTTGTAATTTAAATAATGATCATGCTAAAAACAAAAGACCTGTCTTTAACTGCTGCAATGTTAGATAGGAGGGACTAGGTTATATAGGTATTGAGAAAAAAGGAATGCCAGAAACAGTGAATTAAATAAAGAGTGAAGAAAAAAGCTAGTGCTACTGTGCCAAGAACTGGGCAAAAACTTTGTTAAAGCTTGCACAATTATCAGTTGCTTCCTATTGAAAATTACTACTATGGGTTTTTTTGTACATTAAATAACAGGAATCAAAATTACTCCCTCCATCAGGCAGCCTGAGGGCCCTTCTCTAGAATGAGAATACAAATCTAGGAGATAAGAAGAAGACAAGCATTTTTGTTTACTGAAATTTATGTCTGCATGGATGTGTATCTACATCAATTTTCTTGAAAGCAGAGGGTAGCTCAGGAGACAAATCATTCACCAATTTACAAGAGAACCCACATGTTTGAAAGGCCTGATTTGGAACTCATCATTCTGTAATGGCAAAATTCTATTGACTTCATTGGAGTAATTTGATTTACACAAGTCTGAAAGGAGAACTGACTTCTGCAATAGAAAGTAGATTAGAAAATATCATGCTGGAGAACACGAATTCTACAGAAAGGAAGCAATAAAAGTAATGAATAAGTAACTATGAGTAAGTGAGGTACTGAATGTTACCATTTCTCACAGATTCCATTTGATTCAGAAACTTGCAAGACTTGAGGTTCAGGCTTATTATTAGTCTTGTCTAAAGCCTTGAGGGCACAATAAAGTTATGGATGCAGTGCACATGAGCTGTTTCGCTTTTGCTGCCACATTCAAAAGAAAAAAAAATCCAAAAGAATCTGCAGGACTGAAGAGGTGAAAGCAAATAGGAGGGAGGGTGAGAGGTGACTCCGAAGTGCTGTGCGGCTCAGCCTCACTGAGGCTACACTCACGAAGTACCGATGACGAAACTAACCGCTGCAACGAGAAGGGTTTTGCTGGAACCCTGCTGGCTTTTCACCACAAAGGGCAACATCTGCTATTAATTAACATTCTGTTTTTATCTCTAGGCTCTTTTAAGACAATGAATGTAGCGCTTTTAGCAGTTAGAGGTTGATAACACTGAAGCACCACCACCTTTATGGCAATGCACTAGCATATGTCATTTTTTCCTTTGAGCAGGAAAAGACAAGTGCAAAAAAGTGGCATAAAGGCTGATTTTATAAAGTTAGTCACAGAAAGGAGGATCGACATGACATTCAGGATGACATCTGCAGATCAGAAGCACTGCAAGTGATAAGGTTAAGTAATGTAGGCATTGAGTATAAAAAATGCTCATACTTTTAGGGAAAAAGAAAAAAATACATTTGATAATAGTATGTTACATACTGAAGAAGTACTTATGACTGACATGCATATCTTTATAAGTTGCGATAGTCTACTGTGGCTAATGAATATTCTTTCAAAACAATAGCCAAAATATTTCATGAGGTATGACTAAAACTATCCAATATAAAGTGATTAGATGGTCCCACCTGGAACGGTGAAAGCAATTTTTGTCTGTCTTAACAGGTTCTTTTATAAAAGTGAGTGAGAATGGTAAAGGGCAAGCAGAAGGGTTCACTGATTTTTTTTGCTGCTCACAAAGATTAAAGAAAAAAGTTATTCAGTCTTTGGAGAGAAGTGTATCTCACTTCTCTGAAAGGAAGACAGATGCCAGCTTCAATGCTGTCTGAGCAGTGTGAAACATCAGAGCTAGAGGGCATGAACTGAAGTTCAGAACTGACCATTAGAGACATAGAGGTAGACTTCCTTTGCACCGAAAGCTAGATAATGTGTACAGAATGACACCAAAAGCAGGAAATAGAAGAAATAAAATCATTTCACAAGAAAATTAAATAAGACCTAGAAAAAGGAAGCTCAACACAGTCATACATCAAAAAGAAGATGGAAATTTATGCCTGTTAGCTTCCTCACATGGGAGCATTCTGTCATCCTAATCAATTAACACTGCTAGCAATCAATTAACATTGCTAAGATTCCTCTCTTTGCTGAAATTTCTGCTCCTTGCATCAACTAAATTTACATGGAAGCTTCACTTCGGTGTTTTTAAATGAAATATTAAATCACATGCTGACCACTTGGGATGGTTAAAGACCTAGTGCAATTCTTACAAACAAACAGGCATGTAATTGCAGTGCTGTGACCAGATTTTAATTCTCAGCAACTGCATACCACCCACCCAGATTATTCATTCCTTTGGAAATTAATGTTTTTGGTTTTTTTTCCTAATACACCTAAATTATTGTATCCTACTAGATTGTTCCTGGGTCTCATTAGGGATTGCTGCATGACTGCACTGTATAAACAGACACCTATGTATTCTTCTAGATGTATTAACTTAAAACTAGCACCTCAGACAGGTCAAAAAGGAGGAATGCTGTTAACACACATGGTTGCTGTACAGTAGTGGAAAACATTTTGTGAAGGAGACCAGCTACAGCCATGTCAAAAAATATGTCCTAAGGCTTATTATTAATGTATCAGCTAGCATAAATCACTGTAGCTCCACTGACCTCAATGAAACCATGGTGAATTTATACTGAGAATATGGCTACGTAAGCTACATCTTCTTTCACCACTGTACAATGGAAAAATACATTAAAAAAGGATAGGATAACATTAACATATTATTTGAGGAGATTCCAGCTCACTGAATTAAAAGAATTCCTTTAAAAAGCTCCTACTGCCCTCACCTTTCATTTATTGCACAAGTGCTTTGATCCTTAGGTTTTTAATTAAATAAGTCCTCTGACTCCACTGACACATTTAATGTTTTTACCTCTAGTTAGCAAACTCTCCAGTCCAAGATACTTAGTTTGAAAAATAACATTTTAGAATATACAATGGTTTGGAATTTTTATTTGTTTTGTGTGTGTGGTATCTTTTGGGTGTTTTGTTAGTATTTTTTTTTTAACCAAATGCCCAGTTTCCAGTGCAAGCTCCATGCACAGATGGTTTAACAGGACCAAACCCTAAATTTGCTCGAGAGGGAAAAAATGTATGTAAAATAATGTTAATTTTAAAATAACACAGATTGTATTACAGTATGGTGAAATTATAACATAGCTCAGAATATGAAACAGGGCCAGGTTTCCAGTAACACAACATGTGAGGACCTTTTGTCTGCTGCCTGGTATCACATCCTGAGATGACTTTTTCTACAAGATTTTTTAGAAGAGACTTCAATAGAGGCTTGATATATGGAACAATGGCAGGATATGGCCTCTAATGGGTAGGAACAATTACTGTTCTCAGACATGTGCAAGTTGACTTGCATTAACTTTATTGGATTTTGTGCACACTTTCTGGCCTAGATTCCAAGCTGCATCTAATTTCTTGTGGGGACAGAGGAACACACTGAATGAGAAACAGAAACTATTCTGCCTAAGCAGACTATATTCAGGAATACTCATACAAGCCTCAAGAGCGTGATAGACCTGTTTGGCAATAATGTGAGAAAGCAACACTGGCAAACTCACTTTCTCTCCAGCTACACCCATAATGCCTTGTATGCTGCAGGGCAAGGGAAGAGCTGTCTAGACTGTCTCCACCACGGGTGGAAACTCCTCAGACCAAAGGAATTCTCAGCACGCAAACTTTCCAGTTTATGGCAGGCCCATCCAAAAAAGATCACCATGAAGTGTAGACACAAAGATAGAATTTAACCTTTGAATTTGGGGAGAAGTAAGTACAGACTCTTTCTAGAGTAATAACTAACTAGAAAAGTAACTGGCAACTTCACAGAGGTAGTGGCTTTAGTTTCCTTTAGTTCGGAGAAAGTGAGAAGTAACTTATTTTGCAAAGAGGGCCTTTCTGGTTCCCTTTCTTTCATTCTCTAGCTCTGATTTTTCTACAGTCTCAAGCATAAACTAATTCCTTTCACTTCCAAGGCCTTTTATCTACCATGTAATATTTCCTATCTTTCCTCACCTGGCTTTCTTCACCTCTTATTTAAAATTCAGACACTTCTGTGATTTCTGACAGCTTTCCCATAAATGTGTGCAATGCCACTTGCTTCATCTTCTCATTTTTCACCAATACTGTTTAAGCTGACCAAACTAATAACTCTCAATTTTGTATGGCTACTCCAATAGGCCAATGCTGAGTTTTGTGCAGCCCTCTGATAAACCAAAAAATAATCAAAGGAAAACAATAACTGATTTTCAGTTTGATCTTCTCCCTCACATCTGCACAAACAGCTGCATGAACACAACAGAATGGGTGGGACAGGAAAGAGAACTATTAACTGAGGTAGAGCTGGTTAAACCAACATTACTATTGCAGAAACGCACATGGAGCCACAGCCTAAACTTGCTATTTTAAGTACCCTTTTAAATCCCTCACCTGTCACAGTGCCTATTAAAAGAATTGATACTAAAAAGGCAAGGATTATATCACTCCTGCTTACTGACGCAGCCCAATTTTGGCTCATTGTTTCCTTGATCTGGTTGTTCTTGTCTCGTAATTAGATTATAAGATACTAAGAACATAAATCTTTTGGCCTACACTGAGAGCAATCTGACTTCTCCTACAGTCGATGTAAATTCTGCCTCGGATTCAAAAGGAACTGGACCATGCCCATTATCATTTCCCCCCAGATACCAGCCATTCTGATTTTTTTGTTTAAGAAGGGCAATCCAAGAGTAGCTTTGGATCAGTGAGAAATATTTTTCTGCAAATAATTCTGGTTTCCATACCATCAACTCTCTAACAGCTCTTTTCAAGAATCATCAGTTGTGATTTTTAATTAAAAAGCTAACTTCAATCTCTCACTTGTGACAAGTAACAATTCTAAATTGTTAGAATTTAGCAACACTGCTAAACAGCTGGAGTCATAAAGGAGAGCTACATCACACCTAAATTAAGCTGATCTAATTGCACAGCCATACTGACTCTGCTTGTACTGCTCAAAGTGTGGGTTTTATATTGAGTTCACGCAGTACATTTGACTGCCCGTGAGGCACAGCACAGTCACCAGCCAACAGGAGAAAATCTGCTACAGTTAGCAAAACACAGAAGTACTACATATATGAAGGAACTTAACATATTCAGGGTTCCTTGTAATAAGAAATGTAAAGGTCCTTGAGACTGAGAAAAGGGCCAATGAAACAGATGCTGTAATTAAGCCATCTTAGCCAAAGAATAAACTCTTCTTCTAATATAGATGAAAATATTCCATTGAGCTATAAAAAATGTTCTGTGAGTCTGCACTTCTCTCCACTCTGAGAAACTGACAAGAGTATTTGATAATACAATTGTGTCTTCCCGATTCCACTAAAAAATAATTTCCACATTTGGGGTTGTGTATTTGCTGTTGTGTCTACAACAGAGAGCTATAGTTTACATTACAGTGAATTGAGGTAAAATAGGAGCACAATTCTAGGCAAATACAGCAAAGAACGCCTTCAAAGGTGAATACAGTAAGGTGTTTTTAATTATTAAGTAATGTATTTAATTTACCTTTTCATTCAAGGACAACTGAAATGCAATAGAAACTCAAAATAGATAGCTGCACTAATAGTAGTCTTGATACTGCATAAGGATATCTGTCCTAGCTCTTGAGACAATCCAAACCTTACAAATGATCTGTCACAGTGGAGTGAAAGATTTATATTTGTGTCCGTACTGTAAGCTTTTGCAGTTAATTGACCTTTTTTAAAAAAATTTTTGTGTTCAGGAATGTAGGATTGTTAAAAACATAGAAAATAACCAGAATTCAATACCTGGAGAAACTATTTTCCCAAAAGCAACAGAAGGTGTCACTGCTAACTGGTTTTAAACAAATGAACCCCCTATGTGTAAAACTGCCTTTGTTTTGAGAGCAACGGGAAAGTTGTTTGAGAGAAATAAACTGGGTTCCCTTCAAGTATTCTCCAGCTCCAAACATAAACAGTAAAATTGGATGAGATTCCTCTGCACCATTTCATTATTCTCCTTTCTGTTTGCTATTATTTTCTGCATCACCTAAGGCAATGATTCACAGTCAAAGCAAAGAGAAGTTTAGGCCTGTATTTGGACAGAAACCTTCAAAAGGCTTTTTAAGCCATTAGTATTAAAGCTCTAATAACTTGATATTTTCTCTTCAAATCCATGATAATTCAAGATCCAGAATTAGGACCATGAGAGTGCTGGAGTTTTATATTCCGTTTCCAATACAGAATATAAAACTGAGTCTCTTAAGTAGCTTGTGACTGTGAAGACTTTCTGCAGACTGCATTTTAGCTTGGATAATCATAGAATCATAGAATGGTTTAGGTTGGAAGAGACCTCAAAAATCAGCCAGTTCCAACCCCCCTGTGCCATAGGCAGGGACACCTCCCACTAGATCAGGTCGCTCAAGACCTCATCCAGCCTGGCCTTGAACACATCCAGGGAATAATGTCAATTGCCTCTAAACTTGTGATACTACTTTAATGCTTCGTAGCCATTCTCATTACCTTGCCTTCCTTGACATTGTATTGTTGCTGTTCTGCGTAAAACAGCTGCTACGTCCCATGCCAGAGATAGCTGCATAACCCAGACGGGTGAGGTGTTGCTTTCCAAATGCACATGCACACACAGAGCTTTTGAAGTACACTATGGCCCTTTGCAAGTCTCTTCATACATACAGATTATCTCTACGAGTGGAAAATATAAAACACGTTTCCCTTCCTACCAGCATAGTTTGGCAAGCCGTTAATTTCAGGTGACGGAAGCGGTGCAGGCACTCTCGTCTTTTTCCCTCTGGACTCACCAGAGGTCTCGCCGTGAGGAAGCCTCTGTGTGTTCTGTGGGGCACCGAGGGCCATGGTCTCACTGGGTCGCAGCTGCTTGCCCTGTAGCTGAGGGCCTATGTTCTGAGCTGCTACTTATTGATGTGAAGTAACTGCCAAAGCTGTAATTAAAAAAGAAATATATATAAAGCCTGTGGCTTTTAGCCATCACGACTGAATGTTTAATAGGTGGATCTCTCCAGGCTGCCAGCCTGCCGACTCCAACACTTTTCCCCCTCCCTTCTCTTCCCATGAGAAAGGCATCTCAGGTCACTTGAATTATTTAGTGGGGTGTTTTTAACCATCTCAAGGGCTTCGCCTCAGCCGTGCGGCTCCTGCGGAGCTAGGGTTTGTGGGTTTTATTTTATTTTTCAGCACGCGAGGTGGAGTTGCTCCACTTCCCTAGCAGGAGGAGGAGAAAAAGCACGGCGGGGAAGGCGAGAGGGGTGGCTCGGTGTGTAGAGGGGAGGGGAAAGGCTGCCAGGCCCCGCCGCGGCCGCCACACCTGAGGGCCGCACTGCCCCCTCAGCCCGACCCTGCCAGCCGGGGCCACTCACCGAGTCTCTCTAACACAGCTCTCTCTGTCTCTCTCCCTCTTCATCTTCCTGCCTCTCCCGTTCCCCATTCATTCTTCCCCCTTTCCCTCCCGCCCCCTCCCCGTTGCAGGCGGAGCGGGCCCGGCAGGAGGCGGAGCGGGCCGCCGCACGTCCCCCGGCCGGTCGGCCGGCCCCCCCGCCATGGGTCGGAAGCGCTGC
>VWZI01021228.1:1104604-1115219 GCA_013396835.1 Psilopogon haemacephalus | reverse complement strand
TCCTCGCTTGGCCCCGCGCCGCTCGCCCGTCCTGGGGCCTGGCCCGCGGGCGCCCCCGCCCCGCAGCTGTGTGCCCCGGGGGCCGCGCTGTCCTCCCTAGCCCGCTTCGCCTCGGGAAGCATCCCGCTGCCCGCTCGCACTGTTAAACCCTGCCGAGTGCGGCTTGGCCCGGCGTGCCCGGGATTTCCGAGTGACATCTCCTCCCGGTTCCCTGACACTTCTGGCCGGTCCATGTGGTACCTGCCCCGAGCCCTTTGCCTTCGTGCGAGCACGTCGTGCTGGGCTCCACAGTGCCTTGGCTTCGTCTGACTGAGGGTGCTTAACACCGTGCCCCGTGTCAGTGCCCTTTCCCCGGCCGTGTACAGAGGTGTCTGAGTAGAATACTCCACGCTCATTCCACCGGTAGCTCTTACTGAGACCCCTTCGCTAGGCAGCCTCTGTCCATCAGTTCTGCATGAGGTCGGGCCTCTGTTCACCAATGTTGGATGGTGAGTACCCAGCGTAAGAGACCTGTTGTGCTATTTGTGAGCACCGGTGTACCAGTACGTTCCCTGCGCCAGGCACTCCTAACACTACTTTGGTCTCAAACTGTGCAGAGTCTTTGCTTTGCAACAACCCCCGGAAGATCACCCAGTGTTAAGACATCCCGAGTCCCCGAGTAATCCACCACGGTTAAACTCCCAGAGTTTAGGACGGATCACATAAACACCTGTTACTCCCATCCTTCTCCTTGCAAGAGTGTCCACCAAGGGCCTGCTTCGTTCCCATCTCTGGCCGCTCTTGTTCTGTGTTTGTCTTGAACTCTCTGCCCTCCTGCCTTTGGAAGTGACCT
The DNA here is from genome assembly GCA_013396835.1 of Psilopogon haemacephalus. Taxonomy (NCBI): domain Eukaryota; kingdom Metazoa; phylum Chordata; class Aves; order Piciformes; family Megalaimidae; genus Psilopogon; species Psilopogon haemacephalus. The sequence continues at coordinate 1,114,387 of VWZI01021228.1, read as the reverse complement.
GCCAGGGTAGCATTGCCCAGCATGTCAGCACCTGCAGCCTGCCTGCGCCGGGGAACTGGGTGTGCTGTTGCAGAAGGAGTTCAGGCACTTCAGGGAGTAATTTCTCTCTTACAGGAAGTTACTTCCTTTCAGCTGGGGATGAGTTACTAAGTCGCTGCATGCTCCTTAGCGTGTTTGAATGCAAAGTGAACATAAGGGGCTTCTGAAATTAAGTTTCTATTGTTTTACTTTGCTTTCAAATGGGATGGAGCTCATGTGGTGAGTTTCCAAGCTTCAGCTGAGACTCGAGGACATTGATCCACCAGAGTGCATGTTGCTTGTTCCCTCCTTTCATATGGCATGACTGTCAGCTCTGTGAGACCCTGTACTTTATCAGTACTTAGTGAATACAGGTCTTTGTGTGTGTCCTAGACCCTCATGCACCCTCACCAACGCAAACGGTTATCGTGCAGTCCGTGTTTCATTAATGGGATGTGTATGCTTCGCGGTGCTGAAAATACTGTAATGTATTAATGATCTTATTTGGAGTCCTTGCTGTTCTAACACCCAGGATCTATACATCTCTTGCATACTTTCAGCTGCTGTCATGACAACCCAGCTCTGTGGATTCCTACTTAACCTGCCACCCCAGCAAGTCTTCCCTATATGCTCTTCATAACTCCTATGTGATTACATCAGAGTACCAATAATGAAAGGAGGGCAGGGAGACTCCACTGTGAGTTTCTTTACCCAGGTCTTTTGTAAAATTCATGTCTGTCCTTTTGTAGAAACCAACTGTTTTGGAACTGCTGCTTTGAGTAGCCATTTTGCTTTGCATTGTCCTGTGTCTGTTCTCCATCCCAGACTGCTATAGGTTACAGCATCAGCTTTGTGCTCTTTCACTCTTTCAGTGCTGTACAAGAGCTGAATTCTGTCTGTGTCTGTCTGACAGTGGTACCATGTTGTTATGTTTTTTAATTGTATTGCAGAATGTTTTGTTGAGCAGATAAGTGCTGATGTCTCTGTTTTATTAGTGGAGGAAACTGAGGCAGGGGTGAAGGTCTCACCACTGGAGTGTTTTCCAGTTAGTTCTTTGATTCCTCTAATTAACGAGTAGATAATTTTATCCTTCTACTTCTTACTTCAACAAGAACACAATAGCAGATGAAACAAAATGATTGTATTTTTCTGAAATTGAAATGTGTGCTTACGTGTTCTTGGATGTAGTTGGTGAGAAGTTGTGTCAATGGCCTTCTGAAAATGGTGCTGCCATTAAAACCGGTGCTATTTTGCTGCTCATTCCCATGCTTGTGCCAACATGCATGGCTCTACAGATTGAGAAATGATCTAATCATAATTTTATTTTTTTCCCTGATTACTTTTCACAGAGCTTGGTTCCCTTTAGATGGTTGCATGGCTTCACGAACACTTGTGCCTGCACAAGTGTGAGGTAGAAATAAGCAGACAGATGGCAGAACTGCTGCCTTCAGCAGTCTTGTGAGTTGATTATGTTTGTGCAGTTGGGGAAGCAACTTTAGAAAAGTTGTTAGATATTACATGTAAAGTTCTAGGTCGGTGAATAAATCACCCTTGTTAGGTGTTCAGAGGCAGCAAGACTTCGAGCCTTAGAAAGAACTGCAGGCAGTGCCGTCGATAACTGTGTGGTGCACAAAGTTATGGTGGTGTCTTTGAAGCTGAGCTTCATTCTGCACAGAAAAAAAAAGACAACTGGCATATTTCAGTGGATATATGTTGCAGCCTTCTGCCTGGAATGCTTTTGGAGGTTTTTGTCTGTAGACCAATATACCTGTTCTGAGAGTAGCAGTCTAAAATAAATCTGCATGTGAATTCTAGAATTTTTTTTTTTTAAATTGCATTAATTAAAGGGAGGATGAAAGACCTGTAAGCAGGTATCCTCAGACAGGTGTGACTCATTTTCCTTGCAGGTCTTTGAAATGCGAAACTGGGCATGATCAAAGAAAAGGTGGCTGAATCACTTGGGCAAGGGGTTCTGCTGTGTTGTCTATTTGAACAAAACCTGTTTGTGACACCTCCGGATTTTTATAACTTTTTGACGCCAAGATGAGAACACAGCAGAGCTTGAAGGGAAGGAATTTCAGTTAGTAGGAATGAGACAAAATGCCTGTTTTGAAAGGTTGTAGGGTGTGAAGTCTAACGCAGTCCCATGCATGGATGGAATAGCTGGCATTTTGCTATCTCTGATTGTAGTTCCTGAGGCACAGGATATGGGGTGTTGGTCAGGGGTATTGCTGGGGAGCTGGAGGATTGGAGAGAGTGACTCATGGAGCCAAGATAGCTGGAAGATACTGAATCTGTCCAGCTCTGTCTTGGCGAGAATAGGTTTAGCAGAGCCCTCCAGCCACAGGCTTCTTCTGGTCTTGCAGGCTTCCATTGATCTGCCAACATTTTATTCTGTTGCTATCTTAATTGAAGAGTTTTCTTTTATAAATAGCTTCACTTCACTTTGAGTTGCTCTCTAAGGGACTTATTCCTTTTTTCTATTGGGCTGTGCTTTGCAGGGCGTGTGCTTTGCCCTTGCCCATGGTGGCTCTCAGACTAGCGTGAAAATGATCCTGGAGGAGTGGATGTTAATATAAAGCTTGAAAAATGCTGCCTCAGACAGAAATTGTGAGTTCAAAGTGCCATTCAGACACTGCTTGTGAAACTCAGTTTGATGAGTAAAGTTTTGGAACACCGCAATTGATTAAAAGCAGAATTTTTAGAAGTGGCAATAGAAATAAATTGTGAGGGGAAGAAGAAGAATTGTGAAGACATTTTACCCTACTCATTTAGGGAGAAGGAAAACAGAGTAGCCTTTTTTATCCCCTGCGTGTTTTACCTTTCTGACAAGTAAGTCGTGCCCTTTTATTTCCTTTCTGGTTTGGTCTTGAGCAATGCACCCTGTGCCGCTCTGATCAGCGGAGACAATACCATGCCCTGCCTTCTACTGTAGAACCAGTGTGAAAGGGCTCAAGGTTCATAGTACTTCTTTTCTAGTAGGAAAGCGTTTGAATGAAAGTGTGAGCAAAGGAGGTTGTGACAGGATGGGAGGGGTGACTGTGGAAGAGTTTAGTTGAAGCTATGCTGTGAACAATGTGGAGGACTCTATTTCTTGAAGACTCTCACATCTCTGCTCACTGTAAAGATTTCTCTTGGCGCACAGAAATCACTTTTCTCAGTTTTTGATCCTGCACAGCATCTGCCTCAAGCTCTTCATCCTGTCTGCTTAATTTTAATGTCATCATCCTTGTGGGGAAGACACAGTATGACAATCCAGCAAGTAAACTTATTTGCTAAACATTTGTTTCTGATAGTCTCTTCATGAAAGTCACCTGCTAGGTAACAGAATTATTTTTTTAGTGACCACCCATTCTTAACAGAATTTGTAAGGGAAATTTTGTTCTGCCTTTGTAATCTGACACATGGTCACTGACAACAAGGTTTTGCAGCTGTAATGGCTAATGCAGCCATGCTTCTTGTCTGGTTGAGGAACTCTTGGGAAATACGTTTTGTCTGAGTATCACCAGTGCCTAGATGGTGGCTTGCTCATGTCCTCCTCACCTGCCAGAGGGAACTGTGCCAGAGGCATAAAATGGTGTGTGTACCTGATCTGAGTACCTGTTGCAGAGCTGATGCTGTAGGGAAGCATCAGAGCTGCTGTGCCTGCAAAGGCTGCCAGCCCTCAGACAGAAGTGGTGCTGACAACTGTGTTTTTTGCCACAAGAATAATCTGTATTGTTTGACCACCTGCTGTGATTGAAGGCCTCTGCACTGAAATATTTTGTAGGTGATATCCAGTCTTGACCTAAAGACTTAGCTTGGAATTCCATTAGTTGCTTTCTTCATTGATGACCTAGTGTTTTGCAGCAACTGTTCCACATGGTTGTAAGCTGCAGAGATACACATATGCTGTGGTGTTGACCTGCCTGATCTTTGTATTTCCTTGCTTTCAGGTCCGAGATCTGCCAATTTACATATTCTAGAATGGTATGGGGTGGCACTGCTATGTTGCCTTATGTCTGTGTTAGTGAAGTTTGGAGACATTTGAATTCAGTACACTTCAAAACTGTGGAACAAGCTAATCTTGTGCCCAATAGTTTTCACGTTCTCCAAGTTGTGACTGCTCCAAGTGAGTGTATCCATAGTAGAGAAGTGGTTTGAGGATTTGTTACTGACTGCCCAATATTTTGTCTTGGTTACTGTGTCTGGGTACTGTTTTGTCACTAATGATGATGATTTGGTAGGAATTTAGATTGAAATAGTTTTAAATGTTACTGTACAGTCCTAAAGCTATTTTTTTTTCCCCCCAAAGTGTTAAATTTCTGTCTGACGCTTTAAGACATTGAAGAAAGATTTGGCTTGTCTGTAGGCATGTACATATGTTTACACATACACGTAAATAAAAATGTTATGGCTTGCACCTTCATGGGATTGCATGCTTTGCTTTATTTCTGGTTTCTTGGCTGCAGTCTTGACTTCCTGCTTGACTTTCTTTACAGGCATTTTTGTGAATATTTGCCTGGAAGCCTACCAAAGCATGAATTTCATATTGTCTTAAACCCTGGTGTTCTTCCACAGTCCCTGCTTTGCTTTTCCTGATATCAGAACTTGAAGATTTTGTTGATTCTCTGGAGAGCTCAGTTGTGTGGCAGCAGACACTCACTCGTGTGGCAGCCTCTGTGAAATAATATATATTTATTGTCACACTCAGCAGCGTTACACAACAGCTCTAATGATTGCTTGGTCATGGCTAAAGATCAACACCAGTCACAAACTGAAAAACACAGCAATGAAACATACGGACGAGGAAGTGTTCTTGCATGTCTGTGTCTGACTTCATTCTGCTTTTCATGTGCGTGTCGTGTGCTTTTGCATAAGCTGTAGTATTTTTTCCTGACGTGACATGGTCTTTACTGTTGAATATTAAATCTTGGAGTACAAAGTGGTGGTTCTTTCAGAGGCATTCTGTGGTAGATGCTTTTAAAATACAGTGCAGCAGAAAATGTGTATTTTGGCTGGCGTTGGCAGTGCTCAGCAGGGAATTCCCAGCATATTTGAAAGCAGGAGTGGTGAATGTGTCTTGGACAGCAGAGGGGGAAAAGGCATGAAGCTGTGTGACTTCAGAAAGAGCTTTGCCTGTGCCGGTAGGTTTGTCTTCTGATGTAATTCATGAATGGTGAAAATACTGCTATAATGAACTCCAAATTAGGTTACCTAATTAGAGGGCTTTTTATCCCTTCATAAACTCATTTCAGTGAGCTATTTGTGTGTCCAAATGAAGTAGTTTCCATTAGTACATGAGATGACATCATAGACAGTCTTATGGATGGACCCTGGCTCTTTCTTCAGCTAAAAGTGGTCACCACAGAGTTACAGTAAGTGCTCTGAGTCACTGCAGTCCTGGTGTTGCAGAAATTAATTGTTCTCATGCCCCGTATAGGGCGAGGAGGAGTCAGCAGCCACCTCTCCCTGTGCCACCAGTTTGGTCATTCATTTTTATTGCCTCCTTTGTTTTTAGTTACGTTCACCTTTTTTTTGTTATGTTCTCTTTTATTCTATCCTATGAAGAGAATTTCCTGACACAGATTTCTGTAGATCTTGCAGATTCAGATTTTAACTGTTTTTTTTTTTTTTTTTACTTTACATGTTCCTGTTTAGCCGGTCTGCCTATGAGAAAAATATGGCCTGGATCTGGATTTCATTTTCTTCATGTATACATCTAATTCTAATAGTCTATGTTAGAAATTGTTGAGAACTTAATAGTTCAAGAGCACAAGAATTTAGAGTTATTAAAAAGCACAAAGCTCTGCCTCTTGTTCAGGTGTCAGTTAAATGTGTTTCTGAATGTAACGTTACCTCACATTGAATGCTAAACCAGGAGAAGTATAACATTGGCACTTTCTTTGTCATATCTATTAAGAAGCAAGTTGGTATCTTCTGAGTGTATGGACAGTTCTGTTAATGAGCCCTGCACTTCCTTTTGAACTGCTCATTTGTAGAAAGACAGAGAGTACTTGCTGTTGTTGATAACTAGGAGGTAACCAGGAAATAAAAGTGTGGAAAACCAGGCTAGCTCAGCTTGCTGTGACCAGTCAATGCATGAAATGCATTATCCAGTCTGTTGTTGTTGGTTCTCTCAAGACTCATACTATAATTAAGGGAACCAGCTTGGTATGCCAAGCTGTCTATTTTTACATTAATTACTTGTCTGCAGTTAAATGCAGGTTTTCCATAGCATCAAATTATTGTCTTCAGAAGCAGAAGTGCTAGTATGTTAATACAAGTGTTCTGAGCCAGATGTTGGTGGTTTGTTTGGTAAAAGTCTGAATGAAGGCAGGAAAGATGCAAATTATTTTAAAATAATAGTAGACACTTCAGAGTTTGGACAATACAGAAACTGTTGCTAGGTTGGAGGCAAAAGCAAGTTTGGTCAGGCCCTGACCCTCATTAGCAAAGTGTTACGAAAATGCTTGACCTTTTTTCATGATGTTTATGCTCCTAAGGAGTAGAGTGTTACATTAGAATGGAATCAGCCAGGTTAGAAGAGACCTCCAAGATCATCCAGTCCAACTGTCATCCCGTGACACCAACCTATCACCCAGCCCTATCCAATCAACCAGACCATGGCACTAAGTGCTCCATCCAGTCCTTTCTTGAATGCCTCCAGGGATGGTGACTCTACCACTTCCCTGGGCAGCCCATTCCAATGCCAATCACTCTCTCTCTGAGGAACTTCTTTCTAATATCCAGCCTATATGTCCCCTGGCACAACTTGAGACTGTGTCCCCTTGTTCTGTTGCTGGTTGCCTGAGAGAAGAGACCAACCCCCACCTGGCTACAACCTCCCTTTAGGTAGCTGTAGACAGCAATGAGGTCACCCCTGAGCCTCCTCCAGGCTAGATGCTCAGTTTAGTATTGCAGAGTTAGCATGTGAACAAGATGGGGCAGCTCTACCATAGTTAATTAAAAAATTCTCCACCCCCTGTCCTAATAACAAAGCATGCTAGAGAGGGAGCGCAATGGAATGGAGCTGTGAAGTTGGTGCTGGTGGTGGGTTCAGACAGCACATGTTTAATTTGGATTGGTAGCTCATTTAGATTTCTTTACTGTTGGTTAGTGCTGTGGTAGATGCTGGCTGTCTGCAAGCAGTGGTGTTTCTCACTCCAGCGCTGTCAACAACAGTGGGTATCTTTTCCTGGATTGCTTGTATGACCTTTTTAAAAAGCTCTTAACTTTCATTACTGGGGTCTTGACAGAAGGAATCAGTGTCAAGGGCTTTATTTGTTTAGTGTGACACCCCCTGCTCCACTGGCTATAAACATTTATTCGGTGAGGTATTTGTTGCATTTGTTACATCTCCTTGCTCCTGCTGTTCCCTTAGCAGACTGCATGTATGTTTATATGTCTCATAGGATATGCCTTAAATTTTTGTGATCTGACTCGGCTTTGATAGCTTCCTGGAAGGCATTGCTTGTTGTGAGTACGTGGTTATGCTTTGCCACACTGAGTACTTGCAGCCAAGGTTATTAAAGTGCTAATTTCATGAGAATGACATCTTACAGAATGCAGAACAGCTCTGCTGAGTTGTGGCAAGGTCACTGGGACAGCAGCTGTGTGGAGCAGTGTACGTCCTCCCAGAGCTCTCATGCCTTTCTGTATTCTAGAGAGCGACTTCTCACAATCTGTAGCGCCATAGAAAATCTCATTTTAAACCTTTATTTCCATGAGCTTGAACTCTGGCACTTTTGGCAAAGTCCTGCATAAGGGCTGTGGTGTTTTTAGTATGTGAGCCACAGGCATGCTCCTGTAATGTGTATCCTCTGCCCCTCTCCCAGCAGAGACACCTCCACTCCTGGCTTTGCTGATACGTGATGGGTTTCAGTATCTGTGACACTGCCTACTTTACTGGGATGGTATTTGGAGTCTGCGTTTGGAAGAGAAGAGAAAAGGAGGAAAGGTGCTGGTCATAACCCTCTTCTAATCAGCATCAGAATTACTTCTGTTTCATCCTTTCTACAGTTAACTCACTTCCCTTGTTTTCCATATGGCGTTTTGCACAGAGATAAGAATTGTATGGATGAAGTTGTACAGTTCATGAATTTTGGTGTATTGAGAAAGGTGCTAATAAGCAAATGATTCTCCACCAATGGGTGATGGTGTGGGCCAGCTAAGTAAATCTGGTCACTTCCAGCCTCATTTTCAGGTGTCTAAGGGCTGAGTGCCACACCATATTCCTTATCCAGTAAGGGAGCAAAAGAAATTCAGCTGCCAGTGAATGACAAGTTGCAAGGCAGATCTTTTCTGTATAAATAGATGTGCTAAAAGATTGACTGTTTGGGAAGATGATGTGCTAGGTGTAGAGGTTGCATCTACACTTTTCTCAGGAGAAGGAAAAAAAATTCTAGTCCTCAGTACTCTGACTGCCACATGAAACAGGCAGTGAATGTCAGTCAGAAGAGTGTTGCACCAGCCTTCTGTAAGTAGTCTTTCTGCAGAGACAGTATCAGAGGCTGAGGAGGTGGGTGAAATACCCATAGCAAAGGTATAATTGTAGTAAGTAAAGAAACCCTCCTCAAAGACTGCTTGTGGTGCCTGAAGAAAGAGGAGTTATTGCAACTGATGCATCCCTTATGCATAAGGGGAGCAAAACTTCAGCAAGCCAGTGGCTAGGGTGAAAACTGGCAAGTGAGGCAACAGAAGGCAGGAGCTTTCAGTACATTGTTGTACAAGCAGTTACCCAAATGGAAATGTGATATTAAAACTACTCCATATTAACATGCTGATGGAATGTGAAATTGGAGTGATTAGACTTGCTCTACCTTAAGAAATAGGAGCATAATTCTGGCTTTGGTTCAGTTCAACTGTAACTAAAAAGTAAATATAGAGAGAAGAGACAGGTGGCAAAAATCTCATGTGGGATACTTGCCACCATAATATCTGGATTCCTGTAAAATACTGAGAATGGAAGTTGCAAGAAGGTGAAAACTGTGCTTTTCATTTGGAAGGAACACTGGCTAAAACTGTGCATTATAAACAAATAATTCTAAAGAGGGATAAATAGAATGCAGATTACCTTTCTCTTATTTCACGGAAGAAAAAGATTGAAGTGAGACAGATATTCCCATCTACACTTACCATCGTGGTCACTTTGCAACTCAAGAATGAAATATTGTGGTTTGCTATGCTTGAGCTATATTTTAACATAGAAATTAAAGCCTCTGCAAAAAGTAGCTCCCAGTAATGCCTCTTTCTGGGGGAAAGTATAAACTGTGCTTCAGGTTATTTGGTGCCAGTTTCCTTTTTTTTTTTTTTAAGTATTTCAAGGTGATTTTTTTTTTTTTTAAACATATGTAATGTCAGTATCTTGGAGTAACCTACTCAAAGACTGCCTATTGCCCAATTCTGTTCTGTGAACTTAAGTGTGTTTCCTTCCCCTTTAAATGTGGCAGAGATGCTCAGCAGCAGATGGGTCTTATTTGTCATAAGCTGAAGGTAGTTATACTAGACAGGATAGATGAGGATAGAAAGTGATGAGCACTGTGCTGCTGCAATGTGTTTTATTCTAAGTGATTGGAATGAAGAACTTTTGTCTCTTCTAAATAAATGAACTGATCCCGAACAGTTCCTTGTACGATTGCAGTAAATTTTTGCAGCCCACTTGAGACTGTCAGGACTCATGAATTGAATTATGGAGGCCTTAGGTCTGATTCTTTCTGAAGTTTTCAGTGAGATTTTTGTCTTGGTTTAAAAAATGTTCTTGTGTGCGCTTTGGCAGCTTTTTTT
>VWZI01021228.1:1047335-1104596 GCA_013396835.1 Psilopogon haemacephalus | reverse complement strand
TTTTTTTTTTTTTTTTTTTTTTTTCCAAGGAAAAGTGCTAAGCCATGAAAATATGCTTACATGCAGTTTCACCTTAAAAGGTCAAGTGCTACAGTTTGGAGGTGAAAGCTATTTACTCCACCCCTGGGCAGCAGTCACCGAAATGTATGGATCACAGACATCCAAAAGTTAGGCAACATAAGCATAATATATTTTCTTGGTTGTCATTTTATGTAGACTGTTTAGTGGAAATTGCTCTGAAGAAGAAAACTAAAGCAGTGCAGTGTGGTCTCTAGCATTGTGACTCTTTGGGCTTTTGGAGATGTCAGAAATTTCTTGGAAGAGGCCACTGCAGAGAAATCAGTAATTGTCTGATGGTTGCGCAGATAAGGTCTCTATTTAGTTGTAAGTGATTGGATTAGTCTAAAAAGAAGCATAACCTGTCATAAAAATACTGAATAGCCATTGGACCTCTGAGTGTCTCTAGGGTTTTGCAGGTTCTGTCTAACTTCTCTCTGCAAGTTATTAGAGGAGGGAACTGTGACCTGAACAATAAATCACTGCAGTGAGGCATGGAAGACTTGTAGTTTGTTCTTGACCGTGTCGCTGTGGTGGGCAAACTTGGGCAACACCCTCAGTCTCTCTACTCTGTATTCTTACTGAAAACAATAAGGTACTTCAACCTGCTTTTCTTTAAGTTAGTAGTGAGAGAAATTAATTGTTGGAAATGTTCTTTCCCTTGTCTGCATTACTCTGCCAGGAAGCTCTGCAGACTAAACTCAGGATATTTTTGCCTAAATTGGCAACTTGGTTCGTTAACTACTCTCCATTATATCTGAAATGAATCATGGTTGTACTCATGTTAGCTTGAATCCTTTAAATGCTATTGTTGCTTCTCAAGTCACAGTATGTTCAATGGATTTTTTTTTTTTTTTGTTTTTTTGTTTAGGATAGTTTCCCTCTTTTGAGTTCTATTAATCTCAGTACCCTCCTTTGTATTGTTAGGCTACTGTTCAGCACATCCTTTCTGAGAACAGCTAGTGAAATCTGCTAGTGCAAGTCAAAGACAAGACCTTCCAAAATCATATTGCGTAATTGTTTCTGCTCTAGACAGGCTGTTCATCCTAGTCACATGTACACCATTCTTTTATGGACACTTTAGAACTGAGAGAAGGGCACAGATTGGCATTTACTGCCCTGGTAGAGCCAGCAAACTATGGCTCTGTAATGAAACGAGATTTCTTGATTCACTGAATATTGAAAAATTAAAATGAACAGAAAGAGAAGATAGGATGGCAAGGAAGGTACAAGGACTGACTGGATGATGATAATAATAATAATAATAATAACCCAGATATTTTTTCTGATCTTCAATAACTTGTAGTTTGGGATATCTTTAGTCAGAAATTATGTACTTTGTCAGTAATCCTCTCCAGTGGTCCATCTGCCCCACCCTTCCACTCAAGGTGTAGATTGTAGTGGAACTGCAATCATGCAAGTTTGGGCCACAGATTAACTCTTCAAACTGTATGTCAGTACTGCCAGAAGAATAACTCTGAATAAAGTTTTTGAGTGTAAAGTTTTTACTTACTGGAGCATTATGGCTTTACAGTAACCTTTAATAGGATTAGTAAGGACAAGCAGTCCAAATAGTTTGGATAGGTCTTGATCACATAAAATACATGATCTCTTGCCTTTGGGAATGAGCATAATAGTTTTGGTAGTTTAAAAGGTCCCTCATTCTCTCTGAGTTCATTGGAACAAGGTTTTTTTTCCCTTCCTGTGGCCTGGCTGTGGAAGGGCACTCATGGATGGCAGTAATCCTGGTCCCCTAGTGGCTTCTGCTTTGGTAATGTGTTATAGATTGAGAAATCTACTGGTGATAAAGGTCAAGAATAAAAATGTTATTTTTGCCATTGAAAGTCTGCAGTTAGCAGGCTACTGTGACAAAGCATATCTTCTCCATATCATCAGTTTATTTCTGTCTTAAAAATTCCGTTTTTCCTCCCTTTTTAAAAAAAAATGACATTTGCAGAAGTTTATAAATAGTTCAAGTCCTTTGGTATAGCCATAGGTGTTAGTAATGATCCAGAGATACATCTGACAATGTATCAGTGTCATCCATCTGTCACTGATGGATTCAGTCTCTGAATATGGGGATTGGTCTTCTGAAGTGTGACAGTGATGCTTTTCTTTTTTCTTTTAAGGGAACTATTACTATTGGAAAACGATAGTGATAGATGAAGCTTAGTGTCATACCTCTAAGATTGATAGATGAAGTCTCTTTACGCAGCTTTTGATAAAAAGCAGAATGACTTACTTTAAGCAGATTGTTTCAGTATGAGTTCAGAGACAAGCTGGGTCTCTGTGACCCATTCAGGTCTAGCAGGATTGCTGACTTAGTCACTGGGGTTTGTTTTCTAGTAAACTGTTTCATTTTGGCAGAGAAGCCTTTACTGTTCTTTCCATTTTGCCTTTGACTTGAGTAAGATTTATGTCATTCTTGAGGTAGAGATGAATAGAGGCAAACATTGGTCAATAACAGAGCTCTGTACAGGTAATGAATTTGGAGAATGTTATATGTATACATAATTTTTCACTGAATTGGAACTGAACCATAACTCAGTAATGGTTCATGTTGAACAGGGATATTGCTTTTCTGAACACAGTATTGCTGCAGTTAATAAGAAGCGTTGCCAAAATAAAACCCAAGGATATTACAAGTCCAGTGACAAACAGAGTCTTTGTTAAGCAGTAATTTTTTAAAACTAGCAATATTGGAGACTTTACTACTAACTTCAGCCAGCCAACAAAACGGGTTTTGATTCGGACAGCAGTTTATTACAGCAAAGAAATGGAGCAGTTTAGGAACACAGGTTCTAGGAAATGGAGTTACAGGGAGCTGAAATGACAGGTTCACCCTGAGGTGTTTGGAGAGGTCAAAGCTTGCACATTAGTTTCAGATGTCAGGATACTTGAAGTTGATAGGTTTTGAAATTGTTGTATAGGAAGAACTTCTTGAGCAAAGCTGAGTTTTGATGGGTTGGTTGTTTTTTAAAAAAACAAACACCCCCAAGCCAGCAAAGTGAGAAGGTAGGTGGTTATTGCTTCCGCAGCTGACAAGGGCTGTGTTGTTTATCAGTGTTCTTCTATTTCCTCTCACCTTTGCTGAGGTTTCCCCTGTCGGTTGAATGATGGCTACGGCTACCTGTGTTTTGGGCTTGGATGTGGCTGAGGGAGTGGCAGCCTGTAAGGAGATTAAACTGGAAGTGATGGTCAGAGGAAGCATTTGGCCTCACACCATGGGTAAACTACTGAGATGGAACATGCCACGTCCTGTTCACCTGTGTCGTCTAGCACAGAGCTGAGTCCTTTGGACAGCATGGATGCCACACCAGTGGCTGTTCCTGAGCAATGTAAATCCTTTCTTTAATTTCAGTAGAATTTGTCTGTAGTAGACCCACCAGTCACAGGTTACCAAAACAAAGGCTGGTGCCAGCTGTCAGATCTGGTGAATAATTGTGGCACCAGTCTGGTCAGTAATTGAAACGATAGTTGAATTCCTCTGCCTTGGAAGAGGTGAAAGTAGGAGGCCTGGCATGCTAAAGCATTGCACTGAGAAATCCAAAAAGGAACCAGCTTGGATCTCTCTGCTATTTTCAAGGAATTTATAGACTTCTTTTATAGTCCTTTAAAAGCCATCTACTGTTTTAAGTGTTCTGAGTTTTAAAGCAAATAGACAGTAGGATGGTTAAATCTTTAGTCTTCTGGAATAAAGATACACCTTCAGTGGTGTGGCCTTTAGAAACCTCATTGGCTGACCAATGTATGGATTTAATAACAACAAAATAATATTGCTTTTCAGGTCAGTGATGTCCACAGCTGTTTGTTGGTTTGGGTTTTTTTCAGTTAATTCCCAGAATAATAACTGATTTATGGTTGTGTGAATCTGCTCATGGATAGTGAGCTGTTGTGGCTTTTTTGTAGTAAACTGACTTAATTATCTTTAACAAAAATGGCAATTTTATACCAGAGATGTAGCAAACAGTATTTTCAGAGAGCTCTGGTACTGCTTTGGAAAGGCTGTGTGTGTTTTGCTGTCGCCCAGTGTAGCTGTAATTTTCAGTAGATAGGTTCAGAAATGTTTCCAAGATTGATTTGGAGATGTAATTAGCTTTTTGCTTTCATAAAATGGTATCTAGTGAAGAAAAACAAAACAAAAGATGAGCACACAGGTTTCAGTGCATCAAAATTAAACTGCACCCTGGTTATTTCTCAGTATTTCCAGGCTGATGGGATGGGTATTGAAAGTCAGTTTGACATTTGAAGGGATCTTACTGAAGATGTACTGTACAGAGTTAGGAGAGATTGTTTGATGTGATGTTTGAAAGAATGTTTAAATTTAGAAAGAAGTGTTTAAGCTTTGCTGTGGAAACCCTGTAGTCTCTTTGCTTGAGGTTAATTCCAGGTCTTTCAGAATTTTGTTTTCCTTGGATGATGTTAGTGTGGAATAGCTGTTTTGTGCCATGTGTTTGTATCCTGTGAGCCACTTGAATGACATTACAGAACTGGTCTGTAGTTTCAGTCTGACTTCACTCACATACCAAATCTGCTGCAGGCATAATTTTTGGTGTGACTCTAGTCTGCTGGTTTGGGGAACTAATTGGAATTAAATGCAACTTTTGGATGAGACTGCGTGTTTGTGGCAGACTAAACATCCTCATACGTGTGCCCCACACCCTCACTTGTACTACTTGCATTGATCAGTGTGTGCTTGCTGTGCTGTTTCAGCTTGATAAGTCAGCAGCAGATACTCTCCCAGTTTTTGTTAGGTTCTTTTTTTTGCTGAGTTGTAAGACTTTTTGCTGAGTCTTTCAGCATGCTAAATGCCATAGCTGGCTTACAGGATTGGGTCTTCCCTTGCAGTCTGGGAAGTGATAGGACCCTTGCACCCAACCTTTATTAATTTTAGGCTGCCAAGAACTGCAGCTTAAGTTGCATTAACCTGGATTTGTTTCTTGATCTGAGAATGTGACTGCTCTCCTGGGTGAGACCATTTGCCTGCAGTCGTCTGCAACAGTGCTAGAGATACCTCTGGAAATTGCTGGAGACTTCATTTTTATGAACTCCCCCCAGTGACTTTTTGCAGCTTTTGCAGCATCAGCAGGTAGATTGGTGCCTGCCAGTACATCCGGAAGCTGTGAGGAAAAAAGCAATCACATCTGACAAGCTTTCTTTCATGTATCTGCTGTTAACAGTATTGCCAGTTGTTTGCCCTACATCCAATTCCCCAGTCATCAGAGCAAAGCTTACAGGCTGCAATATAAGGCTAAACAAGGTAATGGGATTTTTTTTTCCCCCCCTGCTGAGTTCATCTGGGTGCATCATGGTGCTTTGAAGCACGTAGTTGCAAACATTGCAAGGTACAGCAAACCTGCTCATCATGGTTTTAAGATTATGAGGTTTGCCAGGAGTCTGCAATGTGTAGGAGCAGAAGATGCAGGCTGTCACAGGTAAGACTTGAGCCTCTCTTGGGTGACTTAAGTTGACACAAGTTATTTTCCAAAATAATCCTGATTGATCCCTCCCATAAGACTAGCCAGTGTTCATCCCAGATATGCAGTCAGTTCAATAGCTCAGTCCTCAGATTGAGAGGATTCTATAAGCTGGCTTCAGCTGGGGAACAGTGGTGTGGTTTTGGTAGGTTTTCCTTTTGCAGAAGCCACATGTGCACTTTGCAGGAATGGAAATCATATTTGCTTCTTTATAGTGCCAGTCCCATCAGGGTCATTTATGTGCACTGGAGTTAATGCTGGCAGCCAGTGGCCCAGCAGTTTTCCAGTTTCAGGTTTGGAACTGTCCTGTAAATGCCTGTTTTAAGTGAACTACATCTAATTTGTCCATGCAATACTTCCCTCCCCTGTACTTAATTCAAATTGACCTAGGCCTTCTGATCTGTATACTATCAAGACAGCCTGAAAGTCTTCCCAGTTGCTTCACCAGTAAAGACTGGGAAAAGAGTGTTCAGTGAGCTCCTATGCATTGGTGCTGTCACCCCTGTATTACTTTTCCACCTTGGTTTGCAAGGCAGCCCCTGGGTTTTCTAGTTGTTTTGCTGCTTTTGATGTAGTTCAGTAACTTTTCAAGGTGGTGCCCAAACATTTTCAGTTCCTTACTTACTGTTTACTTTTGACTACCGTGTATTTGATCTCTTTTGTTCCCATTAGTCATACTTTGTTTTCAAAAGCTGACCTCTCTCTGATGCTGTCCTTACCTTCTTTATTCAGTCATGCAAGGTGTAGGCTTTTGTTGCAGGGGGGCTGAGATTTTTTTCACTGTTTTTGTTTTCTCTTCCAATTGTGGTGAATGTTTTACCAGGTACTGTAATACAGAATTCTGTCTGCTTTGTATTAGTTTGTGGGTTTTTTTTTTTTTAATTTATATGGTGGTTTTGTTTTTAACAACCTCCAAGCTGTGAAACTCTTTGCTGTTTGGATCACTGCTTTCAGGGTTCTGTGTTTAGGATTATTGATTTGTTTGGTGGTTTTTTTGAGTGGTAATGGGTTGAGAGGATTACTGATTACTTAAATTATTATTTTTTTTACTATTAATTTTCTGTGTGCTAAATATTTTTATGGCTTGTTGTGGTGAACTACAACACTGAAACACGAATGCAGTGCAGGCACAGTTCTAGAGCGGGTTTCCTGTTGTTACCCTTTAACTAAGTCTTGTGTGCCACTCAAAACCAAACCAAAAAAGGCATCTTTCCAAGCACTAGTTTCTAAGGAAGCAGTCATTAGCTAGATAAAGGAAAAAATTCTCTGCATCTCATTCTGATGAGGCACAGGGTCTACTTTAGAGATTTCAGTTAGCCACTGTTAAAACCTTTCCTAAGATTGCACCTCTGCATCTCCCTGAACTGGTGCTGCAGTTGATAGGTGTTTATTACTCATTTATGTGTCTGTGTCTTCTACCGTAAGTTTATTGGGTTCCTCTTCTCCTGTAATACTTTGATGATAAGTGTTTGTGCCCTTCACATACAGTGCCATTCCCTACCAGACGCTGGTTGTTTCTGTTGGAATTGCTGAGCTGGTAGCCTCTCAGTATTACGCTGTCTTGATTTGTCCTTCTTCCATCAAGCCTTGGAGATGCTTGTTACTTTGAGGGTGTCAGGTGAGGCCAAGCATTTGGGCTTCCTCTGTGTTACTTCTGAAATTTCTAGCAGTAGTTTTTAAGTTCCAAAACTGATTAGCATGCCAGTCTGGCTGACACCAGCATGACTAATGGGCATGCCTAACAAGTTCTTCCTGTTCCCATCATGCCTAAATCCTTTCCCTCTGTATCATGGGCTTCCCATCCTACCTGCCTCCTCTGCTCTTGCATGTTGAACTGGCAGCTTTTCAGAAAATAACACCATGAAATTCCTGAATGTAAGTCTCCTGCCCAATGACCTGAATGTCTTCTCCAGATCACCCATCCTGTGTTTCCCTACACTACTGTTACTAGCATGGATCTCATGGACTGCTACTTTCTTCACTGTATCACCAAGTAGTCAATGTAGATGCCCTGTGAGGTTGCAACCCTTGTATCTGATGGGCAGTGTGCCAGCCAATTGTCAGATGTCACAAATACAGCTAGCTATGTGTCTAGTAAAGATATCAGATACTCCTACCTATTGCTGCTTTAGTCTTCAAGTCTGTTTGCTACAAGGAGGCTCCCTAGGTCAACAGGATGTGGTAATAGCAACTGGAGGGTGGATTGCTTCAAGTGATTATCTGTGACCTAACTTGTGACCACGTGAATGCTTGAGATGACAAAAGAGATGATGCATCATTCTATCTCTAACTGCGGTTTATCCCTCTTCCAAAGGGACCACTGGCTGCTCCTCTGGCTTGTTACTTTACCATTTCTCTCTTGTCTAAAACCCAAGTGCTTTTTGTGTTCAAGGTTAGCATGGTTATGTTTACATTCTGAGCAGTTTTGTTCTCTCCTGTGCTTTGCCTAATCTGCTAACACAGCTATGTGTCTGAAAGCTCTGCTGCTGTTCCCAGCAACATAGACTGTTCTAAGAAAAATAATAATTTTTCTGTAAATATCTTACTGCTGTTCCTTCTGTTCAAGCTGCATGCACTGCTTCTTGTGAAGTACTGATGTAAGCAGTCATTGTCCTTGCCCATTTTGACTGTCCCTTTTGCCTCTTCCGTTCTCTGAGTTGGTATCCCCAAATATGCTCCTGCACAGTGAAACAGAGTAGAGAAACAAGCTTGGTCTAAGTTAAACTGGCAAAAAGGAGAGAGAGGTATTTTTAACCAGATTAGTTCCCTAATCCCACATATTTGTTCCAGAAGAAGAAAAGAGGCAATCTGTCTGGGGATAGGAAGGTTGGCTGAGGCTGTTTTTATTTAAGCAATAGCTCTGAACTTCACTCTTACTCAACCATTTATGCAGTCATTTGTCATTTAAGGGGTGGAAAGACATTGAGAGATCTAGTCATGCCTTCAGATGATCATCTCTCCCTTTTATAGCTATGCTGACTGACAGGTGTCTATCTTACTTAAAAGCATCCAGTCTCCAATAGCAGGCAACACTTTTAGACATGACTTTTGTACCAGTGAGAACTCCCTGATTTGGAATCCTCTTTGTCAGTCTTAAAAGTGCTGTCTTTAGTGTATCTTTTCCATGGCAAAAATACAAATCCCATTTGGCTGTAACTCCAGCACTGTGTTCAGCCTGCCTTTGAACTGCTGTCTCGCAGGTTAAGTTACATGGCTAGTTCTGCACAAATAGTGCAGTCTGGAGTGCAGCAATTTAATAGTAATTCTTGTGATTAATGTATTCCAGCTGTAGAGTTAGTAAGTCTGAATTCAAATTCTGCTGAGATTTGGTTTTTAGCTTGTCTTGCAACATTATTGTGAGCTCCTCACACCACTACCAAAATATAACTGTGTGCTTGTTAATTTTTCAAAGTTATGCACTTAAAAAATATTCAAGTATGCTCTAATGTGTCTTGTTGTAGAGCTCCTCGAGTTTCAAGTCTCTTGGCAGCAGCTGCTGTGCAGTGGACCTTTAGAATATGTACTTTAACATAAAGGAGGATCAGTGATTTTTAAAGGCATGGTTTTGAATGTTTGGCTGAATTGCAGTCTCCTGGTAACTGCTGCCTTGGTGTGTAAGTTGTGTAACGTATTACTGCTATAAAAAAAAACAACAAACTGTGTAGTTCCAGATTTTCTTAGGTTTCTTTAAGCATTTCTCTTTCCTTTGAACTAAGTTCCACTTAAGCTGAAACCTCCTGTGTGTTAATTTCTCACAGGCTTGGCAAATTCTCAGTTATTGGCAGAATTGTTTTGTTCAGCTGTTTATGTTGTGCCCCTAGGTTCTTAAGTCTCAGCGTGCATTGCGTATTTGGCAGTGAACAAAAAGCATTTTAAAGGTCCAAATGGATGCCTTTGTGACTGTGTGTCTAGGGTCTCATGTGTGAATTTAATTAACAAAGTTATTTTCCAGAACAAATTGCATACATTTCTACCTGCTTCTAGTCATTTATCTAATATTGTGAAAGAAAAGCATGTCTCAGGGTTAACTTGTGTTTTAATGAATTTCAGCTATGATTTATCTGTAGCAGGAGAATCCCAGTTATAGCCCTAATAAAATTTTGTGTGACCTTTTAAAAACTACAACTCTGATGTCTTGGCTAAAATGCTTCAGGTACTATTTCAGCATAACAACAACAAAAAAGGCAATTTATGAGAACCCAGCACCCCCATTGCTATTGATCACTGGTGTTTTGGGTAGAATGAAAAAGCAGAATCAAAAATTCAGCATCTTCATTGGCAATGAGAACAGACTTTCTTTCAAGGTAGTATGTATAGACTCTAAGCTAAGACTTGTGTGTTAAGCTGCTGTCTGAAATCTATGCAAAACAATATTCTCTGGCTTTTGGCTTGTATTTAATATGCAACATTTGCAAGACAGCATGGAATTGCTTGCTGTCTTACAGGGATGCAGGCAATGCTGTGACACTCACCAGATTCCAGACTTTTAGTCCCTACAGAATGCTTTTGCTCTGTCAACCTTCAAAACTAATTTTGTGCCTGAAACATACTGTTAGGCTAAAAGAGGAAACAGCACCTCAAAAGTAACATTTGCTGCATTCTTGCTAATTACTTGGTAGGAAAGAATGGATCTAGAAGCTGGAACTATTTTTACTGATCTCCTTAGCATTGTCTTCACTGTTCCTTTACAGAATAGAAGTGTTGGAGATCTTCTAAATCATTTTGGATGTGGTGTTCTTAAAACATTTGGGTTTGGATATATGTTACTTCACAAAATTTAAAGAAAGGGTTCTGCTGAATACTTTCAAAGTACTAATGCAAAAATATTTTGTCTCAATTCCAGTTTGTAAGTAGAATGATCATAAACTACAGGAGATCTTTGGTACTGAAATAGTTTCAACTTTGACTTGCAAAGCTTCCAATTATGTTTTTAGGGTGCCTTTGTTGCATCCTTTGAAATGTTTTTTCTTTGGCATTTGTAGTTGTAACTCAGGACTATTTGCTCATCTGAGGGAAGACTGCATAGTGTTGCTCTGGGAGGATAAATAGCAAAGTCCTTTTAAGTGCTTGTTAATTTAAACCCTTGTTAATTTGTTAATGTGTTTGTTAATCTGCCTACATTTGAACATGGGGTACCTGAGTTTTGAGCTCATTTTTAGATACAGGGGCAGCATCTGGTTTTATGTTGCTCACTTTCTTTGAAAATGGGGTGGGGAGGTGATTTTTGGCTGGGACCTAGCCAGCTAAGAACACTTAATGTAGCCAAAGTTACTTGATGCAAACTATTTATTGGCTTAAAAGCAGCATTTTCCTGGGTTTTCTGTCTCCTGCTGTGAAAGGGAACATAAAATCATTTAATGTCTTCTGGGATATGAGAAAGGTAGAAGTAGCCATAGGGAAAACATCAGCTTTGCTTTAGTGGATTTTGTGAATAGTTTCTGTTAAGGAGCCAGCAGTTTCAATGTATAATCTGAAGTTATTTTGAGTTGATTAAAAGAAATTCAATGTATGAGTAGTAATAAAGGTGTTGGCAAACAAAATGATGTTTCTTGGAAATATTTAAATAGAAAGTTATAATCAGGTGACTGCAGACTCTGAAATAATAATGTTAATAATTTGCAATGACATCAAGTTGATTTATTAACTTCATAAAGTCTGATTTATCTGCTCTGGTTCATAATTGTGCAATTGGGGAAAAACAATTTGCCTAAGTAGGTCAGAGCATAAATGTGAACAGCTTTATAATGTAAATATACATATTGTTATATAATTTAAGTAAATATTAGAGATTATGGTGTCTTTACTACCTAGAATATGCTGACACTTGTTCTTGGTTGCTTTTGACATTAGAGCACAAGTTTATCTGGAGGTCCAGTCCTTGCTCTGCATGCATTAAGAAGCATGTGTGTGCTGTCTTGAAAGATTAAGCATTATTTGATAAGAGGAGTTCAGTCTTTATGTTTGCATTCCAAAATTTAAAATCCACTTTCTCACAACTTTTTACTGGGTTTTGGGGGATGTGTTGAATGCTCAAAACAAGGGTTTCAGAATTTATGGAAGCAAAAAGCAACCTATTTAGGGAGAAGCAAGTCAGTGAGGGCTGAGGCTAACAGTTCTGTGGAATGCAGTAATTTGAGTGTAACTTAATTTCTTCTCACTCATTTTCAAAAGTTGTTCACAAAGGAAGAATAAGTATGAGAAAGATGGAGGACAGAAATGGAAGAGGTGGAAGAGAAAAGGGAAGGGAGAGAAAAGGTAACTGAAATACTGAAATGAGCATAGTGAGCAGAAGAATGAATTTTATGGATCTGATGGAGTAGTAATACACCGTTTAGTAGCCAGGTCCCACACAAGCAGTTGGTTTTTGTGTTTGTGTATACTAGTGATATTTGACACTGAGGCTGTACAAGTGCCCTACTAACTTATTACATGGAGCTGTGCAGAAATGGGCTTCTGTGGCTTCTCCATCTCTGCCATTTATTTCTGTGGTATTCATTGAATAAGCTTTGATTTTGGTCATTTATTCCCATTCCGTAATAGCTTGTGTATGGTGTGAGGCAGGTAATTGCTGCTCTGTGAGGGTGTTGTGTGGCTATGGCTTTGTTACAAAACAATCTACAGTTCAAATTCCTGATCCAGTGCTTAATGAGAGCCATAATCAACTAGACTAAGAGCAGAGCCATCCTATCTGCTTTCACACATACAGTGCTGTACCCCTCTGATAAACACACTTGCCTTGGAGGTAGCTGAGGGATGTCTCTCTTCGAGCTGCATTGCTCCACCTCAACATCTGCCGCGAGATTTGTAGGCACCTTGAATGGAAAGAATATGTATATATATAAACCAATAAGCCTTTAAATACTGCAAAGCTTATTATTGTCTTTAGTGATTTTTTTGGTGTTGAAGCAGAAATATTTGGATGGCTGGTTCCGTGGAGCATGTTAGTAATGTACCTTCCTGGTCAGGACTTGGATAGGATTAGCAGAAGTTTACAGGATAGAAGGCTAAACCGACTAGTCAGAGGTAAATATGGAAAGCAGGGGATCATGGTGTGCATGATCACAGAAAGTGCTGTGATAATACCCTGGTGAGGAGCCTTGGCATCACCATTGCTGTGTTTTAAAGAGCATGTACCCCCCCTGTATCATTCTGGTAGTTCCTTTTTATGTTGTTAGCTTTCATTATTTGACACTGACAGATTTGTTCTACTCAGCATTCAGAGGAAGATGAACAAACTCCTCTTTCCTTGCTGTTCCTTTGCTTCACAGTCTTCTGAGGGAGCTGTGACTTTTCAATTTTACTTCTTGCTTTTTCCTTCCCTCACGTCTACTCTCAAATCATGTCCTCCCCTCCCTCTTTCGTGTGGGTGACGGCTTGGTGCCACTGTTCTTCATTATTGCAAGTATTTTAACTTTGGAGTGACTAATGGTTTCCCCTCTTGCAGGCATGATTCTGACAAGAAATAGTAAACATTAAGGCTGTGTTAACTTTGCTGTTGCTAAGATCAGCGGCCAAGGTGCTGGAGGGATCTTATGATACTGCATTGGGTAATACTTGGGTCATACTTGGAAAGCTGTCTCCACAGCTGTATGGGCTAAGAATATTTTTAAGGTTTGATTTTGTTTGTTTTTTATTTTAAAATATTAATTGAAAGCTACAGCCGTACCTATACCACTTCAGGTCTGCCTGCATAGGATAAGCGTTGGATCCTCACTTAAACTTGATCTTAGCATCTTGGGAATAAAAATGATTTCAGCATCTGAAGTACAGCCCTTGGGATTGTTGTTCAGAAGACAGTCAGTTCTAGATGACTTAATTTAATGTGATGATTTAGTAGCTATCCAGATGTATCAGCCTGACATCCACTGACTGGGATATAAAAAAGGTCTAACACTGCTTCATGATCTTGAGTTTGTGGTGAACAAGAACTGCAGTTGGAGCCCTGTAATTTGAAGCAGCATGAGCTGATTAACCGGTCTGTCCTCTGGGTTAGCGTATAAATACTCAGCTGTGTGTCTGCACAGACACTGTGACGTATCAGTCCCTTGGATAAGCTCCATTTGTACCCACGGGAGGTTGTCACTATGAGAATTTGGGGAAGAAACCTTCCATTTTGGAGGAAAATTCAAATGTCTCACCCTCAGACAAGATACATAGACTTACAGGTGTATCAGTGACCCAGAGCAATGAGGCAAGTCATGAGTTGACCTGTATGGAAGGGGCCTTCCTGGGAATTTCCAGGTGACCTGTGATGCTGCAGACCAAGTGCTCGGTCATGGCCACCTATGCTGCCCTGAGGAGTATCTCTGTGGAAGTTACTAAGATGTTGAAGGCTGTTGAAAGGGCATTTATGTCATGGATGGTTGAGGGCTGGCAACAGTGATTGTCTTGAGTACAGAAATGGGTAAAGCTGCTTTTGTCCTGAGCTGTGATACTCTGCTTTGTGTTGAACATCACTTAGACTGTCAGTTTTGTATCTCTGAGGAACTGGAAATATTCAGATCTTTTTTTAGCAACGCTAAATAAGCCTACATAACCAACTTGTGTGATTTCTGAGTAGTTCTGGATTTTGTAACATGTAAATATTTATTTTAGCAAAGTGAGCAGCGAACTTAAGAACATATGTCATAGAAATTCAATTTGTTTCATGAGGTTGATGGGTTGTCTTGTCAGAGTTGAAGGGAGAGGGTGCAAAGCAAAACTCAGTAAATGCAGAGCTGTGTTTGACTGAATGTCCAGCCTGGGCATATCTGAATGTCATTGTCTTCTCTTTTTAATTTGTTATTTTTACCTTCTCTTTTTTGGAATGCTGCTGAATTTGCTCAGCTTATCTAACATTGTGTCCCAAACCAGCAGCACTGGTCCTGCAGCTGAGTGAAAGCCACCTGCTCTGGCTGTGTTTGTGATTCTATGTCCATTCTAAAAATACATTTTAATATATTGAATGCAGTCTTACTTAAGGTGTTGTAGGTTCCCTTTAGAAAATGACCTATCAGTAAGCAGTCAGTCCTCTTATTTTTAACCCTGATTATGCAGTTGTTTTAAACTAGATTTTCTTTAAATAGTAGCTTCTTTCTGACCTTTAAGATTAGCTGCTTAGCTAAGCAGAACTTGCTAACAAATTCACACCTAGCAGCTCTGGTTTTGACTGTGAAGCTGATCTCCCTAGGGCACGTAATGATTTCAGGAAAACCACCAAATGTACTGCTCTGCTATGTGGCTAAGGAAAGAAGTCTCTAAATTTGTTTCTGAAGTTCCAAAAGGAGATGGTTAGTGACCTGCTGCACTGCTTAGACACACAGAGTCTGTGAGGCTAGATGACATAGAGCTGGTGGAAGTGCTCACCAAGCCATTTTCCATCATTTACCAGCAGTCCTGGCTGAGTGGGGAGATACCAGCTGACTAGACACTGGAAAAAAACATGATGCCTGTCTACAAGAAGGGCCAGAAGAAGGATCTTAGAAACCACAGACCTGTCAGACTGACCTTGCTGCCGGAGAAGGTCATGGAACAGATCACGTGGAGTGCCAATATGCAGGGCACCCAGGTGATCAGGCCCGGCCAGCATGGGTTGCAGAAGGACAGGTCCTGCTTGACAAACCTGATCTTCTATGACCAGGTATCCTGCTTAATGGATGAGGAAATGGCCGTGGACTTTGTTTGCCTGGACTTTAGTAAAGCGTTTGATAATGTCTGCCACAGCATCCTCCTGCAGAAACATGGCTAGGATGGGCCTCCTCTTTGCAGGAGTAAGCTGGATGGTTGGGCCCAAAGAATGGTGGGGGATGGAGGTAAATCCAGTTGTTGGCTGGTCACAGGTGGTATTCCCCAGGGCTAAGTGTTGGGGCTGGTTCTCTTTAGTATCTTTATCAATGGCCTGGATGGGTGAGGTTGGGAGTGTTGATCTGCTCAAAGGTAGGAGGGCTCTGCAAAGAAAGCTGGCCAGGCTGAGCCAGTGGGCCAAGGTCAGGTTTATGAGGTTTAACAAGGCCAAATGCCAAGCTCTGCACTTCCGTTGCAACAACCTCATGAATGCTCCAGGTTTGA
The DNA here is from genome assembly GCA_013396835.1 of Psilopogon haemacephalus. Lineage (NCBI taxonomy): Eukaryota > Metazoa > Chordata > Aves > Piciformes > Megalaimidae > Psilopogon > Psilopogon haemacephalus. The sequence goes on along the minus strand of VWZI01021228.1, from coordinate 1,089,015 downwards.
GGCAGAATAGATGGAAACTGCCTTGCAGAAAAGGACCTGGGGGTGCTGCATGACAGCAGTTGAACGTGAGCCAGCATGTGCCCAGGTGGCCAAGAAGGCAACTAGCATCCTGGCCTGGATTAGGAACAGTGGTGACCAGCAGGAGTAGGGAAGGAATTGTCCCCCTCTACTTAGCACTGGTGAAGCTGCACCTTGGGTACTGGTTTCAGTTTTGGGCCCCTCACTATAAGAAAGACACCGAGATGCTGGAGTATCTTCGGAGAAGGGTAGTGAAGCTAGTGAAAGGTCTGGAGAACAGCTCTTAGGAGGAGAGGCTGAGGGAACAGGGCTTCTATAGTCTGGAGAAAAGGAGGCTGAGAGGAGACCTCATTGCTCTCTACAGACGTGGCATTTCCAGACACGGTTTAGTGGGACATGGCAGTGTTAGGTCAGTGGTTAGACTCTGATCTCAGAGGGCTTTTCCAGACGAAACAGTTCTATGATTCTGTGAAATGCAGTAGTTGAAAGAGTTGTTTATCTGACCATTCAGTCTTGAGAATGACTGAAAGAATATGCTGTGCCCTCAGAAGTCTTTAATAGCTTTTTCCAGTAGTTACATTGTATTTTAAGCTACAAAATTGCACATCTACTCTCTAGCCTCTGAAGCTTCAGATTGTCACGTCTAGGTAATAATGAAACCTCTTCGTTGACTAACTGCATTGAAGGAGTAACATAATATTGACTGTATTTAAGGATCTCAGCATATTTCCCACAAGGAAGAAAAATATTGTCACAGAATAAATTTTCTCCTGTTCAGGGAAATTTGTGTCTCTCTTTTTTTTTTTTTTTCTTTTTAATGTGCTCCAGTCTTGATGACTTTTTCTAGATGAAGTCATTCTGCTAGTAGAGTTGGGGTGTTCTCTGCATGTGTGTGATTGGATGCAGGCAGGCTAATGGATTTCTAACACTTTTTCTCTTGTAGGTACTTCTTTTTCCAAATGCGTGACAATAGTCAAGCAAGTAGTGCTTTTTAACTCCTGTCAAAATACGTGTTAAGCAGCCCTGTCATGGGAAAATCAGGTTTTTGTTTGCATCTAGCCCTAAAAGGCTCTTCATATTGGCTTTCAGAGTAGGAGAAATCTCATCAAGGCTTCTCCAAATTTTCACTTCAGAGCTCGCTTTGAACTTGTAGATAACTCATTGAAGAAAGAGACTTCTGCTTTTGATTCAGAAAGTGCCTACATGCTCAAGTGACTGTTGAAAAGTACCTTGAGTCTCTCTGAAGCTGCTCCGTCTTATGTTCTTTGAAGCAATAAATGAATGTTTAGTGATCTTTAGGATATGGTTAATGTTACATATCTCTCTTTCTCAGTTCTGTAACACTGCTACATAGAATGAATTGTTCAGAACTGTAAGATGAATGTGGGCTTGCTCAGATTTTTTTAATCCTGGAGGTTTGTAATGACAGTTGTCTCTCCCACAATTTAACAGATAGCTTTGCTTATGAATTGTCCCTTTGTTCTCTTACATTGCAGCCTACAAAATCAGAAAAGGAGTCTGCAGTAAACATCAGGAGGCCATTTGGTCTCTCCTTTTGTGAAGGGGTAGAATCAAATATATTTACAATATTTGCAACAGCTTGAGAATATGCTGAGGGATGGCAGCTGCAGGTCCTCCCAGGCTGACAATTCCACCATTCATGTTGGTTATCATTAAGATTTTTTTAATTGAACATTTTACAGTTTGATCATCTTAGCATCTTCTGTTGTTAGATGTTCCCTGAAGTCTCTGAGTTAAGTACCTGGCCAGAAATTTCCTTGTCTTTCTGTTTCTTCTCATAAATGATAGTTGCCTTCCCTTATGCTCATTAGTATTCATATCTCATGTTGCAGATTGTATTCATTGTTCCTCTTTCCCTTGTGCTTTGCTGGTTTTCTGTCTTCCTTTTCAGTAATCTGATTTTCAGTTTCTGCAAGTGTGTCTGTTATTGTGATTGTTGCTCTTCTTCACACTTGTGTGCATTTCCTTTGAGGAAATTTTCTTTCTTCTGAGGAGTTTCTGATTATTTTTGTTTCTTACTCCTCTTGCAGAAAATCTGATGTGTTACCTGTGTACATTTACCAAATTCTGTCTTGTTAGGGGGCACAGGGCATGTTGCCATTCTCCCTTATTCCAGTATCGAGGTTCCTGAACACTTGCCCTGACTTCTTTGTGCCTTACCAGATTTTTTTTCTAGAATATACTGAGTGAGCTGAAAAGTTTTCATGCCATATTGTGTGCTTGTGTGGCTGCTGCAGAAAAGATCTTAGCCATTTTGTTGTCCTTGACCAACTCTATAATGCCATCCATCAAGTTTACCCTTTCATCTGCCCCCTCCTGAGCATGAGTGTACAGGTGCCCTTGATAAAGCTCACAGACTGGTTTGGGTTGGAAAGGACCTTAAAGTTCATCTAGTCCAACCCTTCTGCAGTGAGCAGTGACTTCTGCAACTAGAGCAGGTTGCTCAGCCCCATCCAACTTGAGCTAGAATGCCTCCAGTAATGGGACATCTATCACCCCTCTGGAGGATCTGGGCCAGTGCCTTGCCACCCTCAGCATAAAACTCAGTAAAAGCTCTGGGTGTATGTGTTCCTGTCTCCTTCATGACTAAGCTGTGTCCTCTTGGATTGAGCAGTACAAATTAACTCCTTGAATTGTGAAATCTGGGAATGCCACAGCCTGGAGTATAACCAAGTGCAGCGTGGATCACTTAGCAGGAGGCTGCTTTTTGGAATTCTGGATAAGGTTGGCATTGCTTGTACAAGGTGTCGCAGGGTACTGTTGTCATCATAAACTTCATTTGCTGTTTCTCCAGGTGCTTCTGGTTTGAAACAGTTAAGGGCTTGGCATATTTGAAGGTGTGGCACGATTCTGAATGAGATAGAGTAAGCTTTAAGCTAAAAAAAAATTAAATATTTCAATTTCTAGAATTCAAGAACAATAACTTTTTCACTTGTGCAAAGCAAAAAGGCAAATACTGCCATTGCAGCTTTACTTGTTCAGAGTGCTTCCAGGGTGTGGCGCTTGGCGAACCCTGGAGCTCAACTGGAAGCACTCTAGTCTTACAAAAGGATAAGTGTGCTGACTCTGAAAAGTGTCTGATCCTACAGCCCTGGGTGTCAAGTAACATTAGGGTTGTAGAGACTTCCTTCCCTTCTCAGACTATGAAGGATGGTAGGGTAAAGAACTATAATTATAATGCATGTCTAAATTTAGTTTTACCTCTCAGTTCATCAAGCTTAATCCTTTTTTCTCTTCAAAATCCTACAAGGTCTGCAAGTGAAACAAAAAAAAATTCTTGATTATCTTTTGTAAAGTAAAGAAATATTCTTTCCTTGTTATCCCTTCTTATCTTATGTTCTTCCCACCTGTCTCCCCTTTCTTTTCCTCCCTGTCCATAAAAAGGAAACTTCATGCTGCTTCTAACAGTACCGGAAGACCATGTTTACACATCTTAGCTTCTCCCCCATGACCCAGCTTAAAGCATCCCTTCAATTTTTTATTAAATGTACTGGTAAATAAAAGACAGCTTGTATCCAGCACTGCTTTATATTAAAAGGGGATATTTTTAACAGTGCTTTGTGCATGATGTCAGTGCAAGTTACTGGCATGCTGACTCTTGCTGTGATAGTTACTAAAATAGCTTGCACGCTTCTGCTTTCAGTCTAAATATCTTCAGTAACATATAGCAAGCAGGCCAATAATTGGTTTGGTGATTTTGATTGTAGAACATGAATAACAAATACACTCAGGGCGCTGCGTGTGCTCTGTAAGAGATTGTGATGATACTTTGAGTGTTCATAGAATTTATACCTGGTGGATGTGGATTGTTCCAGTTCTCCAGAAGCTGTAACAGATGCTCAAGTAAAGTACAGGGCTGTCTTAGTTTCTTCATTAATGAAAATAGTGTAATAGTAGCTGAAGTGACACATGGGTCAGAACTCTGATGGGGTAACCCATGGTCCCATGCCTCAGCCACACATTTTCTGGCTCTCCTTTAAGGTCAGCATTCAGGGTGCTAGATACAGGCATACATTTCAGGAACCTGTCAAGGAGACAGTGTATGTATGCATGCCCCTTTTAATGACAGCAGTTGCATATAAGGAAGCAGTGTTAGTTCAAACTCCTACTGCATTGCAGCTGTCTCTTTAATTCAGTTTTGCAACCGAAAGGAGTTAAAACCAGTATGTATGATCAGCTGGTTTGTGTGGTGTAGAGCCTCACAACTTCTGTAGCAAAGAACTGAAACAGTTTAGATTAGAGCTGGACCAGACTTCCCAATAAACAGTAAATTAGGCAATGGTTGGATGGAAAATTTATAGTCTTTAGAATGCTTGTGAATTTGCTGTGGCTCCTGTAAACAGTTTTAGATGGAAATGTTTCTTCAGCGTGGCTCACAAACAAGCAAAAAATCAGACGAAAGACCCTTATGAAAGAAGAATGATTACGATATGGAGATGTTTCTAAAAGTCTGGATTTAGTCCCTTCTGCTTCTGTACCCTTTGAAGCATCTTCCCTCAGCTGTCAACCACTAAGTATTCAGGATGCTCTCCATCACTCCCATTAGCACTGTCAGTAGGATCTGCCAAAGGTTCCTGGCACCATGATCAGCAGCTTGGGTAACCTATTGGACAAGAAAATTTCTCAGTTTCTTGGTTCAAGAGGGCTCACTCCCAAGCCTGGAGCTGTTTTGCTTTTCCAGAGGAGGTTTCACCCTAAATTGAATAAGACAAGTATTGGAGGTTGCTAGAGCTCTCCTAAGGAAGTGCAGAGTCAGAAAGGTGAGCACAATTCACCCCAGTGTGCACTCTCACTCTTACGGGATCTGAGCTCAAACTTCTCCAGACAAAAGGACTTGAATCAGCAGCACATGAGCTGTATCCTTGCTGGTTGCCACTGGATAAAAAGAAGCTCTTCTGCAGCTCTTCTGCTTTTTACTGAAGGTAGCCTATTGTTCTTTTCTGTTTTCTTTCAAGTGCCCAGAAGTGCAAATTTTCATTTCAGGTCTAACAGTGCACTGCTTAAGAAAACTCTCGGTTTTATTCCAAGAAAAACAGATAACAGATGAAAATAAGGTTGGGAGGTTTTTTTATCTTGAAAATGTATATATTTATTTAGCTGTTCCTGACATTGGTGTCTGTGGAGTTTGGCATTTAGCCCCAGGTCTCAGATTTGCAGTTCTGTTAGATGGTAAGTTTATTTGTAGGTTATTGGCTTTGAAACACAAGAAAAGATTTGCAGGCTTGGAGAAAAATGGGCAAGCAGCTGAAACCACAAATGCCAAGAAAAAGCAAATCACTAGAAAGAAACATTCTTTTCTCTGCATAGCTTGTCTAGGTTCTAGGAGGAGGCTTCCTATTTTTGTGTAAGACTAGAAGTGATCTGTGAAGTTCTGAATGGGAGGCCTGGACTTCATGTTAGGCTGTGAGAATTAATTCTCAAATGTAGCAATCAGTGTTTCTGTTTCAGAGATGGAATCCTTAATACAGGTGCAAGCCTCTCTAATTCTACAGGCACTTCTGGAGACTGATCTTCAATAAGTACATTTAAACTGGACAAAGGCATAGAGAAGAGCTGTGATGGTCAGAATGAAACAGTCCCCTTTGAGAGGAAACGGAATGAACACAACCTGTTTAGTTCAGCAAAGTTAGGTCTGAAGAGGCATACAAATATTTCTATAAATATTTTAGGGAATAATAACCAGGAAGGGAATAGAACTATTTAAACTAAAGGACAATGTTGGCACAAGAATAGCTAGGTCCAAGTGGACTGGGAAAAATACTTCAGCAGGAAATCAGAGTGTTTCCAGAGGCTCTTAACTTCAGTGAAGTAGTGAGGCAGCCTTATGAGACTTTTCATTTTGGGGTGTTTGTCCTCTTTATTTCCAGCAATTTTTAAGATAGAGAATGGGAAGAATTTGTGAACAGAATTACATAATTATTCCTCATGAGCCCTGAAGGTGCAGCCTTATTTCTTGGATCTTAAGAGTCAGAATCCTTCAGGGTCACAGCATATACTGAAGCTTTGGTCCATATTGCACTTTGAAGACATCTGTGATGCTAATTAAGGAAAGTAATTCTGTTTGGTAGAGTTCAGTGCAGACATGCTCTGATACCTTTAGTGGCTCCTGGGGAACAGGGAGGCAAATGTGAGGGAATACAGAACTCAAAAAAGATTGGGAAAAGCTCTTTAGTCAAATTTTGTGATGTGTAGCACTTATGGTTGCCAGTGGTGTTCATTTACACAGTGGAGAGAGGTTTACATTGGTCCAGTCTGTAGGTTAACACTAATACCTACCACTAGTACAAAAATATATGAATATAACCTTTACTTTTTCTGTTGGTACTCGTTGGCAGAGACCTTCAAAGAACATGCAAATGTTCAGTAATCTCTTTGATATTCAGTCATGGTCTCTGTGCATTTTCTTTTATTGTTCCTTTAAAGCAGCAGTAACCATGCATCCTAGAAGTAATTCCATTTTGACAAGAAAGTAAATGCGTATATTTTTCCCTGAATTACAGCCCTCCACTAAGTGTATTACAGTTAATAAATCTCATAATCCAAAGATAAAGGTCAAGAGAATAATCCTAAAGTCCAATTTGAATCTTATTCAGACTTGTTTCTGTGCAAGGGTAGAGACTGTCTTCAGCAACCACAACAATGTAATAATTGTGTTGATATCTTGCAGGGGACCTGGGGTCCCTTTCTTGAAAAGGCAAGTGAAATGCCATTTGCTGATCTGGCCAGAGAACAGTGTAATAGCCTGCCTGCTGCTAAATGGTAGGTACTAAGGCCTGCATGCTCTTCCATTTTTATTAAACAATGTTTAAAAAATTATGAAAGGGGGAGGAGCAAAGAAATAAAAGGAAATCCCAAGGAAAGAAATTATTTCAGCTACCTCTTCTATTCATTGTTATTGAAAGAAAGGAACTCGTCCAGCTTAATCAAATACAGCAATAACAACTGCTTTAGAAAGTTAGGAGAGGAGTGGGTGTGCTGCATTGGTTCTGAAGAGATTAAGGCATATGCTCTGCCACCACATGATGAAGAGTATCTTGTGCCACGTCAGATTGCAGATGGGATGGAAGGAGGGCAAGGAATATGGACTATTCCCTGAGACCCCAAACCCCATGTACCTATGCCCCCAGTGCAGTTACCTACATTTCTGCTACACTGAGGTTTTGCAATGACTAAGCAGCTCAGAAAGCTCTTAGTATATGTTAAGAAGCTCAGCATGTCTAGAAAGGTGGTTCTGTTACACTAGGGGGAAGTTTGCAGATTATATTTTTACTGATCCTTCAGATGAGGAGTCAGTCAAGACACAGTTGCCAGAAGCTGTCTTATAGTGCAGTGTTGTTAATCTTACAATGCACTGTTGTAAATATGCTCGTTGTTTACAGCTGATAGTACTAACAAAAAAAAATCCTATTTTATGATGCAGCCAGCTTGTTTTCTTGTGGTTTTTAAATTTTATTTTTTTTTTTACTCTCTCTGTGCTTCTCAACCTGCTTCTTCCCTCCTTAAACGTACATGTGATAATTATGTTTGCTTGGTAGTCTGCTTCTCAGATGTTCACATGAAGTAGGTTACCTCATGTTGGACTTCTTGTCTTGATAGTAGTGACTATGGACTATATAATAAGGACAATGTGTAGGAAAAAGCTATCAAAAACCCTGAGGTTAATTCAGCCTGATGATTTGTACACATGAGCAGGGTGTGATCAAATAGCTCTGGAGAGAAATCAGTTGTGCATCCCTAAGTGTGTGTGCGGTGGTCACAGGTGCTCGATGTCACAGCTGCACCTTGCTTCTGCCAGCTTGAGAGCGCAAAAAAGGATATGTGTTTATGCCTGAGTGGAGACTTCCCACAAAAATTAACACCAGGTTTACCTCAGGATTTAAAGAGGAGGTGCTCTGTATCTGGGGAGAGGGTGATGTGGTTTGTTCTGCAGAACTGTGAACCTGTTTGTGACCAAGAGTAATCTGTGCCAAGCTGGTTAGCTGATGTGCTTTAAAAAAAAAATATTATTATTTTACCCTTAACAGTAAGGGAAGGGAAGTCTTGGTTGTGTAGTCCATTTTTTATTTGTCTGTTTGCTTTTATATACATCTTTGTTCATCTCAGGATTAGAAATCTCTGTTGCCTTGAGTAGTTTTCTGTTGCTTATGTAATGATGCAGGGCTCTAGAACTGCAAGGAAAACTTAGATCCCCCAAAAGTTGTACGGTTTGTCTCTTTCTAGTTAACTCAGTGTATAGGTTGGTACAAAGTTGTCTGATAGTATTTCTTTGTAACTCTCCCTCTCATAATTGAGACTTAGTGAGACTTTTCCTCCACTCCTGGTCATCTTTAAGATTCTTAAATACTAACTTGGGATTTATGGAGAAAATATGCTTTCTTCAGGCAGTTCTTTAAGTTTCTTTCAGGAGAGTGTTCCTAAATTTTCTTGTCCTGCAAGGATTTCTGGTAGTTTGTGTTAAGGACCAAAGTATTTGTATGAAAGTGGAGGGGTGTCCAGTGTGACAGGGGTATTTTTCTGTTCTGTATAGGCTTGCTGATGGCACGTTCAGAACAGTCAGAAGCATTGCAAGGGACATTTGTCAATGCTATGTCCTACTCAGATGCAGTTATTTGAGAGATCTGCCCCCACTGCCCGAAACGGAAGGGCATAGTTGCTGAAGTGTCACGCTGTCAGTATTGCTTCTGTGATCATGTCTGTTTTTTGTTTCTCTAACACAGCCCACTGTTTGTAACGTGGAAGATCGGTCGAGACAAACGATTGCGAGGATGCATAGGTACTTTTTCTGCCATGAACCTGCATTCAGGACTCAGGGAGTACACACTTACTAGGTAAGACTTTGTTTTCCGCAGCCTTGTCTGACATATTTAACTAGTCTGCTGAGGAGATGATAGGTCTGCTTTGGTGTGTTTGGGTTTTTTGGCTGTCACTGATCAATGAAAACTTGTATCTCCTGTGGATGCTAAGTGCCTGGTTAGTTGACTGCTGGTGTCAAGAGGCTATGGTTGCAGTTAAAAACTGTAACTGGAGCTTTTTTTTCTTTTTATTGGTCTGGAAAATTACTCTCCGGTAGCTTACTGTAACTGATTATTATAGTATTTTCTCCAATGTTCAGACAGATTTTAGCCATAGTAGTTAATGTCAGAGCAGAAGACCAGAAAGTCAGGTTTGGGGATTATCCTATTCACACTCCTAAAACAGCAGGTATTCTCACCTCTTCTCCATCAGGTCCTTCCAATCAGCTGCAGTTAATTTAATGCTACAAATTTCCATTACATGTTACTCTTCAGATACATCCCAGCCCCTGAGTGGGAAGCTTCTGGATGAGGGAGGTAAGTGATGATAATCCTTCACTCCCTGGCAGCATAATCCTTCATTTTTTGAGCTACACCTAAATTCATTCACCTTAATATTGTTCCATTTCCTTTGCATAGAGTGAAAACTAATAAGATTATCACTAGAGCTAGTAGCAAGCTTTCTACTTGCATTTTCTAAGAGTTTTCTTAAGTTAATTTTCTAAAAAATCAATGGAATTTTGTTCCACTTGGTTACAATAGACTGTTAATAGTGCTTTAAAATAGAAACTACATTCTGGCATGTGTAGATATCTATAATTGTCGTCACTTAAAATAACTGGTGCCTCCAGATCACTTTAGATTCTGAGGCCTTCCTTTGTTACAGACACTTCCTCTTTGCTGTTAAAAAAGCCTTGTCAGTCCTAGCATTAAGTAACATCAAAATAGGACATGTCTTTTTCCTATGTATCTCCCTAGTTTGTTGCAATCTGAAGTTCACTTCATGCTTCTCTGCTCATCTTGAAGAAATCAACTGCTCATCTCCTGGAGTCCTTACAGACTTCTGAAAGACATAGTTACCTTTATTGTGTTGGTTTTATTTATTATGCGATATGGAATCTTCAGGTTGTGTCCTTTAAAACCTCAACAACCAAAATGGTCAATGAGAAGATGTTTGTAATAAAATACAAAGCAATTTCTCTGTTGCAGGTTAAAAACCTTAAAATCTTAACTGTTAGTGAGGGAGACTGGAGGAGAATCAACTTGTCCCTGCACTGGAGGGTGTTTAATTTCTGTGTGTACTTCACAGTGCCTGATTGAGAACAATGAGCTTGTACAGAAAGTTACCTCCTAAGACTAGGTAGAAGATGATAGATGAAGTAGTAGTCTTTGTTGCACATAGATGTTTCCATTCTCAGAAGTCACCCAGGCCTGAAATCCTGCACACCTTTATAAATGCCTTTAAAGAGTCCTGTCACTGTATTCTAAATCCGAAAGCTTAAGTCCAAATATGTAAAAAGTGATGCAAATTAAAGGGAATGGAAACATTTTCAGTGTGGTATTTAAATGATAGCCACATGCTAGGGATGTTAATACTGTGCTGTGCAGAGGGTCAAACAGTGATTTTCAAATAAGAGAAAGGAAACTCTACCAACCTAATCTGCAGAAATCCTTGTGAGATATCAGTTATTTTTTAAAGACAGGATTATATTTAGTGAAATACTGGATTTTATTGCCTCCTATGGGCAACTTTTTCATATTTATGGTACTGAAACGTAAATTTCGTATCTGAATGTATGAAAAAGTGGTTCCCTTCTGTCAGTCTCTTAAAACAGAAAATTAAGGATACCTGTGATCAGCTTTCTTCATGGTGTTACAGAGCTTCTGGAGGAGAGCATTTGAGGAATAACAGAAGCACCTTTGAAACGTCTGTGACCTTTCATTTGGAGTTCCACAGGCCTCCCTAGGAGGGATCAGAAACTAGGACATTGTGGCTTGACCCAGCAGTACATGGGCAACAGGCTCCTGCAGAAGATACGGCAGTTCCTGAAAGCGAAAACAAAAACTTCTTCAGGGGAGGCAAAAATTAAACAACAAAGTAGGTAGAGTGAGAATAGACTCTCCAGAAAGTGGAATCTGGTCAAAAAGTTCAGTTGAGGATACAGGCATATATTTTTCTGGCTTTATTTTGACACTGGCAGACACTTTTCTTCAGTTACTCTGAAGATACAGGGTGAAAAAACAGAACCAGGTTGTTTGTCTGGTTCATCCTTATCTTTTTCAACACCTTTTGTGAAGCTGTGGCCCAACTTCCAGTGAGTAAAACAATCCAGAACAGCTGTTCTTAAATGCCCCAGTGCCATTGTAATCAACATATCCACAGCTTCCTTCAGACATTAATTTATTACAGATATGCTGAGTAGTGTATAGGGTCACAAACAAACCTTTCTTAATTGCAGTAGTGATCTCTGATTGTGTGTTTTGCTCTGTGTAGTGTGTATCTCAATTGTGCTGCTTTTGAAGAAACTATTGCATACAGATGATAGTTCAAGCAGCAATCAGAAGTGAACAGTTTCCTTCTTGCACACATGCATTCCCCAACTAAAACACCTTTTTGGGGTCTGTAAACAAAACTGGTAATGGTGTGTGACCTAGTGAGTATCTCCTCCCTATTTTGAGCTCTGTAGGAGGTTATGCTGGTATTGCCAGTATGTTTTACACAGGAAATTGATGTGGAATGATTCATCATTAATTGGATGCATCTGCTTAAGTCGTGAAGAGGAATGAGAATACTCACAGTTGAAACTACTAGTAGTGTATTCCTAATAAAATCTATGTGTCACACTTCAATTTTCTCTGCAGTTATATCAGGGAACCACAGGGGAAATGAAGTAGATTATTAAAAACTCCTGCAGAACTTTATGAAAAAATAGATGCAGATTTAGTGTTTTGGGTTTTTTTAATACAGTTTAACTTGGGAATTGATTTGATAAAAATATAACCCTCTAACCTTGTCCAAAATGTTTTACAGTGTTGAATATTGTATAGGCAAAATGGTCCTTTAGACTGAATGTGCTAATTTAATATCCCACCTGAATGTGTAAAATTAAACCAACCCAGATTATGAAAAACACCTTATGTTTTACAGCTCCATCAGGAAAATACACTGAACTTAGAAGCAGTTTACCACAGAATTTCATAACAGGTTGATAAATTACTTTTTTTGTGTATTCTCTTCAGCAGTAAGACTTAGTGTTTGGAACTGAACTTCTACACTTGAGTAAAATTATTTTGTTTACTCATTTTAGTGTTTTGTTTTTTTTTTTTCCCTCTTCATTTAATATAATTTGAAGTCATATTTTATACCCAGTGGATATAACAAGTGGATATTAAATTTTAACTCTGCATTGGTTTATCCTCTCAAGACTAAAATATACATCTGGAGAGGGATATAGAAGAGCAGTGGATAAAGGGAGACATTATATGATGGAGCCTTCTGTCATAGAAGAATGCAGTGAGGAAAACTGGGAGGACTTCAGGCCTTAAGTGCATTAGCACAATGGCTGAAAACTGGATTTAAATTTTCAAGTAATATGTAGCCCACCCTCCTTTACTAGCAGAGGCCTCTCTTTACAGACTGTATCGTGTCATCAGTCTTCTTCTTGTGTGCTCTACTTACTTTACCTGAGAGAAATACGACTGCTGTCAGACATTCAGCTTAGATGTAGTGGATCAAGTAAAGAAAACAGAGAGCGAAACTTGAGATAGGAAGCACAAGACTGAAGGAAAAAATACCTGCAACCCAACTTTCTCGTAACTGAATTTGAGTGTAGGATTTGGCTACCACTGGCATCAACTACTGCTCTGTATTTGTCAACAGCTTCAGGTCTTAGGCCTTGTTACTGCCATATCGCTTGCTTTCTGTGAGAAACATTGACTCTTTCCTCCTATCATGGTAAAATCCAGCTGCAAGATTACAGTATGACACAGTTATTTAAGGGGCAAAATTGGAAAATATTGAATGTCTGATCACATTACTATTGATGTTGGCTATATTTACTAAAGACTAGAGGCAAGTATTTGTGCAGACGGGGCAGCTTTCCTCTTGTCTAGCTGAGGTTGCTACTTTGTTTAATTCCTGTTTTCTTTTTGAGTAATCATAGACTTGTTCAACCTTCTCTGTAATCAGCCTCTACAACTCCGTGCTAACTTCCCACAGCCTCTTACGGTCATCAGGCAAAGCTGCTAGGGGTATAGGGAGTCATTGCTGTTGATCCAGGGTGAAGCCTACTTAATGTGTCTGACTGCCACTTTGGAATTATGTTTTTGACATTTGTTGTGACCTTCGCTGCTCACAGAATTCATGGTCTGAATTAATTACTGCAAATCGCATTCCATGTAATGTTTCAGAGCACGCTGTTGTGTCTCTGTGCTCACGTAATGCTTTGCAGGCTGTCTTATTTTGTAGCTTTGATTTATAGTAGGCCGTGGCTGCAGGTCAGCTTTTTTTTTTTTTTTTACTCTATTACTGCTCTGTGTTTGGTGCCTGATAATTGTGAGATGAAGCTTACGCTGTCGCTTTCCAGATTAAACTCTGCAGAGAGCAATGTCACCAGTGTTGTGCTGGTCTTGTGTCTTTAACATTGTCTTTAAAGCCAGAGAGCATCATGCTGCCCCATTTGTATGCTTCCATGAAAAGCAGGTATCTGTTGGTTTTCTCTTGAGTTTTCAAGGTTCCCTTATGTAGGTGGAGGGCAGAGATGTTGTCCTTACTTAAAGGATGGCCAGCAAGAGAGAGAGGATGCCATGGTGAGAATAGGTGCTTAGGGAGATCTGTAGTAGTGTGTTTCACGTCTAGCTGAGTAGAGAGACAACCAGTGTGTGAGAAGTCAGTGGCAACAGCCATCTGGATGTGTAACTCCTAACTCCATTCACCCCTCATGACCCCAGTTAAGTTTTTAGTGGGGTTTCTACTTGAAAAATCCACTGAAAGTTCCATAGATGCTGTCAAAGCCTTTGGAGCCAGCATGACTGCAGACAGCTTGGGCTCCTCAGGAAGTCACAGCATGTGTCTTTCACTTGCACCATCACATCCCTTTGCTGAATGATTCTGTCTTAGAGAGGCTGCAGGTAGCAGGATGCTCTGAAATCACTCCTTTCCTGGGAAGGCAGGAAGAGAGATACCAAACTGACACTTAGAATGGTGTACTGAATACTTTTCCTTCAGCTCAGGATTGGGTCTCTGGCCCTATGAAAGGTTCAAGGATGCTGAAGAAGTTAACTTCTCTGTTAATTTGTACTCACTGAAAGATTGGTAATTGAGGGTGTTGCTATGACATAGACATCTTCCAGTGCCTAGTGTAAGGCAGATTCTTCTTGTCATGTAGTCAGCAGCAGAGTGATTTAAGTGATTCTCATCACTGTAGCAATCTCAAGTCCCTAAACTCCTTAGCAGAAGAAAGGAGCCTGAGCCAAAGCTGTATCACCTGTACAGAGACTTTACTGAAACTTGGAGCTCTTCACATTTCTAAATTTCATCTAAGCTGAAAAAAATCTTATTGCTAAACTACTGTAGACATTAATTTTACAAATAACACTGCTTTAATTTGAGTAAATCCTCAGATCTGTTTTAGTGGAACATAATTATTTAGTAGTAAAATGGATTTTGATGTAAACTCTCAGTACCAGAAACTCTAATTGAAGTATACAAATTTGAATTTATTGAGCCAGGCTTAGTTCCTCTCTGTGAGTCAGTTCAGTAAGTAGGTCTGTAATGATTTTGTGCACACAGTGCCAGGGAACTGTTGCTTAACAGAACTGTCTACTGCCTTTTCTCAAAGGGCAAAGTTAAATACTGACTGTAGAACTGGAAGAAAACCCAAACTTTTGCTTTAATGATGAGTTAAGTGCTTCTCCTTATTTCATTCTGAAATGAAAAGAGAATGTTTTTAGGAGGGAGAAGCAGCATGCCCTAGCGAATATGCATTTCTTGTACATTGTTGGGGATCTAGCAGTGCTGCCTTAATCCTTCTCTTTTATTTTTTTTTTCCTTTATGGAAAAATAAAAGGATATGGAGGTTGTAATTATTGGTCTATTTTTCCTGAGAAAAACCTTTCTAGACCCTTGAACCTAGTGGTAGTTGATAGTCTGTTTCCTTAGCAACACTTCCTGAAAGCAGGCAAAGGAAAGCACCACAAATGGAAGGACGGTCCTTAGATATGTGCTCCTCCTTTCATAAAGATAATAATGATGCCCAAGCAAAGCTTTTTAAGCAGATCTAAGATTATAAAATATTTATAACCATTTTACTGTTTTGCTGGGAAAACTGAATTATGGAATATGAATTCTTTGGCACTGAGGAATGCATTACTGCATTTGGTTGAAGAAACTTTCTCTGGGAATTGACTATTTATGAAAGGTAACTGAAATTTAGAAAAAATGGGTTCAAAACTGTGACGAGATTGCCATATCTGTATGAAATGGCTCAACAAAGCTTGGAGAGGATTTTGCTGGAACCGTCATAAGTTGAAGTTCTCCGCAGTAGAATTTGGTGTAACTGAGAAAACTGTCCAGAATTACAACACTTATTTCATCTTCTTATTAACAAAAGAGATACATTAAAAACTAGGGATTTAAAAAACATGCTTCTCATAGAACGCACACTCTGAAAAAGCCATGGTCAAACAAAGTAACTTGTGTTAGTTGGTGTAGTTTGTGGCATTTTGCACAACTCAGATATTGTTGAAATTTGGCTGAATGCAAATGGATAACTGGGCCCATGAAGCAGCGCTTCCAGATGCGTTTCAGGGAGAAGCCATGTCATTTGTCACTCAGGTCTTTCCCCCACCATGCTCTTTCCTTTCATGCTTCTCCCACACAGTCTCCTTTTGTTACACTAAGAAAGCAGCACACACCCTGTTAGTTCAAAGGCAGAGTGCTGGCTGAGCTGAGCCGAAATGCTAGTTTGGTTGGAAGTCAGATTTGTATTTGTCTTTGAATATTACCTTGACATAAACATTTGAGAGGGAGGGTGGGGGCAGGGGAACTGGCCACTCTGGTTTTCCTGGCAAAGTTCTGCTTTCCCAGACCTCTTTACTTTTCCATTGTTACTATGGAGAGTTGTTGGAACTCTGTAGTTTTTGGTCAATTTAATCTTTCTGTATGATACTCTTACAGGGAAAATCATGACAATATTTTCTACAAATCTTTTAGAATGGAATTTGCTTTCACTTCAGACTTTTGGTGACTTGATGATCTCTTAAGTATTAGAGAGACATAGTGGGCAGTTAAGCGTAGTGCTGAAAAACACAAGACAGGGATGTGTGCTCACTCAGCAGGGAAGTGTAAATCAGGTGTGTCTTGGGAGCATTTGTGTTGTAAAGGAAAGGGTTTGTGTATTTGGAAGGTCTTAGCTAGGACAGAATGGAAGAAGTTGGTGTAGAATTTACCTGCTTCTGGGCAAGTTGCTCAGGCTGTTCACACCTTTGCAGTAAAGTTTATTTTTAATACAGAGTGAGGGACATTTCCCACTGATTTATTGCTAAGGTTAGGGGGATGGTAGAGAAAGCTTCCTGCTTCTCATACTGACCAGTGCTAAATATAAGAAAGCTGCTCTTGTGTTTTGTCCTTTGCTTCCCAAGACACTGGAAATTGAGGTGCAGCAGTGGTATATTGGATACCTCACTCAGAAGAAGGCTTAAAGGCTTTGTTTGGCTCAAGGAGCTAATTTTTGGTGAAATCCACTGTTTTAATACAAGGGATTAAGCGAGGTCAAAGGAAAAAGAATTGTCTCATGCTTATAATGCTAAAATCTTCAGACTGCAGCTTTGTGTGGGAGGCACTGTGGGAATGGAGGATCAATTAAAATTTTCAGTCTGTCAGCACCTCCTCCATTTAGGTGTTTTCTGATGCTTCCTGAAGACTGTTTAAAGAAGAAATAGGATGAAATGGGTGTGGGTTGGCAGGCTCCAAAAGCCCTCGATATCTCTGTTCACCTGAACATAAAGACATTGAAGGGTTGTAAATGGAATTTACCATTTTCCATAGACCAGAGTAACAAGAATTAAAATGCTTCTGTAAACTGTAGCAGAATTTTCTGGTGTTTTTAAATAGTACCAACAGATGCAGATTTCATTCCTTTTGACACCAGGAAGAGAGAAGTCAGCTCCTTTACAGAGCTGTACAGATGAGATGAGAACCTCTTGGAAGACAAGTAGCGTGTTCACCTCTGCTGGGACATACGAGCCATATAAAATGCTGAGGAAGCCAAATACACTTCAGATTCTGAGGTTGTCCAGAAGTCCTGTAGGCTCCAGTGCTCCTATGGATGTAGCATATAATCTCAGGGGCTGGGAGAAAGCTGATCTCTCTTGAATGTGACCATTTACAAATGACATTTGCAAATTTACTAATCATTTGATGCATTGTATCAGGGTTTTTTTTCATTTTCCTTTAAAAAAAAAATCTTTAGGGTTGTTTTCTAAGATAAATTGAAACTACAGTATTAGGGACAAAAAACTTCCAGGCTTGTCTCTTCTCTTTGAATTGTTGATGTGCTCAAATTCTGCCATTTTCAGCTGTACTCCATGAAAAGTGTATGAAGTGATATATATAGAATCATAGAATGGTTTAGGATGGAAGGGACCTCAGAGATCATCCAGTTCCAACCCCCCTGTGCCATAGGCAGGGACACCTCCTACTAGAACAGGTTGCTCAAGGCCTCATCCAACCTGGCCTTGAACAACTTCAGGGAGGGAGGTTGCCCAGGGAGCTTGTGGCTGCTGTGCTAGTCTCTCACCACCCTCACTGTGAAGAACTTCCTCCTAACATCCAGTTTCAGTCTCCCCTCTGCCAGTTTAAACCCATTACCCCTCATCCTGTCATTACAAGACCTTGTGAATAGTCCTTCCCCAGCCTTCCTGTAGGCCCCTTTCAGATATTGGAAGGCTGCTATAAGGTCTTTTGGAAGCCTTCTCTTCTCTAGGCTGCAGAGTCCCAACTCCTTCAGCCTGTCCTCATAGCAGAGGTGCTGCAGCCCTCCATATACACCCCCTATACAAGTGCATATTGGTGATAGCCTTTATTTTAGAAACTGAACATCCCTTCATTCCTTAGCTATGTAAATACCAACGTACTGATACAATTTACAAAGCACTTAGTGCTGTGGAAGTATATAAATAAACAGTTGATGTGGATCCAAATAAAAATGTTTCTACCCTCGGGGATTCCTTCTTTAATGTGAATTTTCAAATGTTTAAATTAGAACTTTTCTAAATGCAGTTGCAATTGACAGACAGAGAAGAGCTTTTTGACCATAGTAGAGAACAGCTTTTTTTTGGTCATCAATACCAGTTTCAGTAGGACTGGTAACAGTCAGTTGTTAAAGCAAAGATATTGAGGGCTGGGGGTGGATGGTGACATGTTTTAAATATTCAGGCTCCTATTGGTGTCTGTCAGCTCACATGCTTAACTATAAGTTTGCTGTTCTGAAGAAGTGGAAGGATCTTTTTTTTTTTTTTTTTTTGAGTGCAGCTCACTTGTGCTAAAGGGTCAGCAGTCAGCCAAGCAGTCTGTAGGCTGGAGAAGTACTGCGTATAAAGAACTCCCACAAGAACTTGGGGAACTTGCACAGATGTTCTGGAGCGCTCCAATGAGCCTGGCCACAGCTCCTGGGAACTTCCTCATCTGTCACGAGCTGCAACCCCAACTTAACTGAGAAGAATCTTTGTGGTAATGGCACTTACAATTGTGCAAGCCAGAGTATGGAATGGGGAATATCAGTCTCCTACCAGTGAAGAAATGGGACTTGGCTGAAGTTAACGTTACACACTTTTCTTTTTACTGAATTTTTCACTTGAGTAAATTTTACTTAGTTTTAATTTGGTTTGACTTGACAGGAGAAGAGAAGAAAAGCTCTTGGATCTTTGAAGACTACAACTTTTTTGCTACTTCTAATTCAAGTAATTTAAATGACTTACACTTCTATAATACCATACACTGAAATAGGTCCCAAGGTACCTCTGACATGCAACTAATTCACCATTTCAGATGCCAGCCTAGTTGCCAGTGTCTTATTTATACACAAAAGCCAGGTTAGAAAGACATTCACACTGGTACATTCAAACAGTATTTCTCAATTTAGGGGACTAGTCATAGAATCATAGAATGGTTTAGGTTGGAAGAGACCTCAAAGATCATCCAGTTCCAACCCCCCTGCCATAGGCAGGGACACCTCCCACTAGATCAGGATGCTCAAGAACTTATCCAGCCTTGCCTTGAACACCTCCAGGGAGGGAGCAGCCACAACCTCCCCAGGCAACCTGTGCCAGTGTCTCACCACCCTCACTGTGAAGAACTTCCTCCTAACATCCCGTTTCAATCTCTCCTCTGCCAGTTTGAACCCGTTACCCCTTGTCCTGTCATTACAAGACTTTGTGAATAGTCCCTCCCCGAGCCTTCCTGTAGGCCCCTTTCGGATACTGGAAGGCTACTCTAAGGTCTCCTTGAAGCTTTCTCTTCTCCAGGCTGAAAAGCCCCAACTCTCTCAGCGTGTCCTCATAGCAGAGGTGCTCCAGCCCTCTGAGCATCTTTGTGGCCCTCCTCTGGACTCTCTCTAGCAGTTCCATGTCCTTGTGCTGGGGGCTCCAGAACTGCACACAGTACTCCAGGTGGGGTCTGACAAGAGCAGAGTAAAGGGGGAGAATCCCCTCCCTTGCCCTGCTGGCAATGCTTCTCTTAATGCAGCCCAGCACACAGTTGCTGGCTGGGCTGCATGTGCCCACTGTTGGCTCATGTTGAGCTTCTCATCTACCCATACCCCCAGGTCCTTTTTCTCAGGGCTGCTCTCCAGCCACTCGCCACCCAGCCTGGATTTGTGCGTGGGATTTTACTGACCCATTCTTTCCTCTAGAAGAAAAGTTTCTGAAGTGAAAAATTTAGGAAAAAAAAATCTGTTTGGTATATAGTAAGAAGTTAAGTTATTCTTTTTCTTCAAATACTGTCTTATATCCTGTTCAGCTGAAGGGTCAATATAAAGCTGAAATACCATCTGACTTAACTGTTTGAAGGTTGAAAGAGATTTGAATACTTGCATTTAAAAACCAAGTTCTGTGCATATTTTTAACAGCTTCACTTCTTATGAAAGACAACTAAAAGAGCTGCTTCTGTTCTCTCTAGGATAGTTTCTTCCAGATGCTATTGGTAAAGCCCTTGCAGATAGCAGGTTGGTTTTGCCCTGAAGAAAAAATTGCCTGCTCCATACATGAACACAAAGGGAAAGGGGCAATGTAATTTTAAAATAGCTGAAAGGTCATTGCAGGCCCAGCCCTCTGCCAGGGCATCACTGCTTCTCCCCACAAATGGTGTTATGTGTTCTGTCAAGAAATTCATACTGGGTTTGTTTCTATATGCAGAGGCTTCTGCACGATTTGCAAGCTGGGTAGATGGCTCTTTCTCATCTGTGCTGAGGATGCATTCTGCAGTTTGCTCACTTAGCTACAGAGAGGCTTTTTTTTTTTTTCCTTTGACCTAGACTGCTAATCCCTCATTGCAAAGAGCAGCAGCTGGGCTTTGTCTGTGGAGGGCTCTGCACTGCACGCAGCCTCATTTGGTAGAGCAACCCCCTCTTTGTGTGCTCTGCTTTTTCAATTACTGCAAGGATGACTTTCTGTTTTCTTGCTCAGGAAACACTCTTCAGTTTCATGGAAGTCTACAATGCATGATTTCTCCCCCACCACCACCACCAATAATGTAGGTTTCCAAGAGCTGTTAAATACAATTTCACAAAACTGTGTGTTTGACTAAAGCTTTCCTGACATTCAGGAGTTGCTTTTTAGGAAGGTGATGAAACTTATTCCTATTCAAGTATTAAACACCTTAAATAGATGTGTTGAATTGTAGCTCTAGTGAGCAGAAGTATGAATAAACCAGTTCTTTGTGTGTCTACATTGTATTATAGTTTAATATTGAATAATCAGGCTTCAGGTGGTGTAACTCCTTCAGCTAAACATGTAGCAATGTCAGCTGAGAGCTAAGAACACAGCACAGAGAGTCATTGGCTGGTTTAGGCTTTACTGAAGCGAAGACAAAATTGCCACTCTTTGAATGTATGTATATTATACAAAGGTATGATATAATATATTTAGTTAGTAACTGCAAATTTCACATTTCAGTTAATCTCAAACATTGTGTGTTCATATTTCCATGGTCTGTAACACTCTTTTATCCTGCAGCCCCGCAGATCTGTAAAGTACATGAAATGCTGTTAATTGCCTTCCTTGGATACTTCAGTTACAATTTTTGAGTCTATAGACAGATGGAGCCTAACCTGAACTTTTTGCCTCTCATTTCATAACTTCCTTTGCATTCCACTTCAGCTGTTTTTATTTGCTACTCAGACTCTGTTTTACAGCGGAAAACATGCACAGTGACAGCTAAGCTTGCAAAAGGGTCTGTTGCTCGGGCATCTTGACCTTAGGTACAATGATTAGTGAATGGCCCATCAAGTTGCAGGTGGCACTGAATGTGCCACCTTAAGTAGACAGAATTGCGGTAGAAAAGGAGAAGGAATAAAGGGATGAAATGGTGACCTGCTCTCATGAGAGGTAAGTGGCAGAGTGCTAAAAAGAAAATAAGAGAATGGCTTACAGACAACTTATCTGTGTGTGAAGATCAAGGTAAGGAAATTCAGGAAGCAAAGCTCCCAGCTGTATAGAATGTGTTTATATAGCTAAATAGTCTGGGTTTAATTGATGATTTACGAAGGTATCGAACAATCACAGCTTAATCTGTTAAAGAGATTAATGCATAAAGTAAAAACCTAAAGGACAAAATCAAGGGGGAAAAGCCCCCAGAAGTTGAAAAGCCTTGTTTGGTCCTTGCCTTAGATAAGGAATGAAGTTTTGTACACATGCAGCAATTCTCGTGCCTGCATTCTAGGATGGCTCCATGACAGCAGGATTAAGTGTCCAGAAACCACAATTGTCATGAAATAAGGAGTGGCTCTTTCTTTCCCTAAAGTCTTGTTACATATGATGTGCCACAAAGGATTCATCTTCTGCCTTTTTTGCTGCATTTATAACAACTCTGAGAATTAGCAAAATGCCATGAGCTCATACACCAGCCTGTATGCTGACAGCACTCAGATTTGCATCTCTTTGCAGAGGTGCTTGCAGTTATGTGTGAGAGAAAAAACAGCTGGCTTCAAGATAACCCAAGCTGAGTTGTGCTATTGATGAAATGTGTATCTTGGGAGGCAAGCCAGGATACTACTCAGTGCCCTGTATTATGAGTGGTCATATCCAGCAGTCCGAGACGGTGTGGATCTTGCATTATTCTTCATTTAGGCCCTCATTAAAGAGTCCAAAGACCAGATTCTGTCACCCTTAATTTATCAGACTATATTCATCATTACCTTCCTATCTCATTTTATTGTTGTACTATTTTCCTATGAAACAGTTAAATGCAGCAACTCAAGTAAGTGAATATGATTTTATTTTTTTTTTTAATTCAGTTACTGAATATTCTAGTATGCCTTTTGGTTTAATTTATTCATCATTTGGGATCAAAATCATGGTCATAAAAAAAATTTCCTGTATTTGTGACAGTGACAAACTGAGCTTAATTGTAAAATTTCATTCCCAGCCTTTACTGTCTTGGTTATTTTAAAAGTTAATTGCATTGACAATTAATAAAAATTCAACTACACTGTATTTTATATATAGTTTATAGCACGGCTGGTGAGGAAAGAAAAATTGAGAAAATTAAGTGCTCTTTTGTTCCAGACTTCTAACAGTATAATCAAAATAACAAAAATAAACCCTTTTTAGCGCTGCAAGAAATCAAATGGATAAATGTTCAAATTGTATTCGTGTATTTATAGATCACTGCATTGCTGAGATGTTCAGGCACATGTTTTTCCTTATGTGCTTAAAATGAGGCTTTTAAAACTTCATGAAGAATTAAAAATATTTAATGACAGCTTGTTTTCTTAAATTGACTTGAATGCATCTTTAGGGAGAAGTAATGGTTTGTGAATTGATTAAATAAGGGTTGGATTCGGCAACCCAAGTGGCATTGTAAAATTTTGTCTTCACTGTTAGGGGTAAAATGGTGACGTTAGGCCAGTATTGAGAGACCTGCTAGAGAGAAAGTGAATTCTAGAGACTTCTTTCTATGCTTCTAGGGATTTGGTTAGTATTGCTCAGGCTGTACAGTTCTAAATGTAATTGAGCAGTTCATTTTTGTTAATTATCTAAACTTTGCCATCTGCTGGAGAGCCTTTTAGTGACATTATAATTTAGTCCAGTTGGAGCTCAATTAGAGTTTTGTGACTAGTCTATTATCATATGTTCACCAAACAAAAACCTACATACCAAACCCTGGTCAGTTTTGTTAGGCAATTTTAAAACAAGCATCTGGAGTGACTGTGATGAGCTTACTGTGTTATGTTGTGAGGTTGTTTTAAGTGCCATGGATTTTCTTTTTATGTATCAGACCATGGCAATTGACACTTTACAGCTTCCTGAATGTTTGTATGAGTGCTAGACAGAAATTGTCATGCCTTTAATTGCTTCATCCTTACCTATCCCAGTATGATGCAGAGAGGGGTGAGGGACAGCATGGGAAAAGGCAAAAAAAAATCTACCACCTGGGAAGAAACTGCTGCACACAGCTGCTTTACCTTGTGCTCCCCTGTAGTCAGAAAGTAGTGCTCCAGCTCCATGCTGAGCAGTTCAGAGTACAACCATTTCAACCATTTTGCATGGATATTCCAAACTGACTTTGTTCAGTTCTGGAAGAATGGAGCAGATGGAACACAGCAGTTAAGAGCAGTTGTGCTGCACTTGGGCCATGTGCAGTAACCACATGCTTTGTGCTGTGAGCTGCACCTCTCACTGAACTGTTATGTGAAGACTTTGGATTTAGCATATCTTTCTGCACTCCAACTTCTGAACTGGTGCTGAGGCTCTGCTACATCTTAGTGTGATGTAGTGTTTTGTCTGTGTATGTGTTGGTTTGTTTGTTTTTTTTCATTGTGATAGGGTGTGTTCTGTAGTCATGCAGAATGGTGCCCCCCACCCTTCAGGAACCAAACACTATGAGAAAAATGCAGAGTCAGTAAGTCGTTTGCTCTTTCTTCACAGTTAAGGAGAAGAGCAAGTCCTTTACAACCACAAAACCAATATAGTGTAAGATTTCTGGCTTCAGGAAACTAAAAATTTCAGGCCACTGAAACTTGACTCCTTCTAATGTAAGCAGAACACTAGAATATTACTTCATAGGGTTTTTGTTGGGTTTTTTTTTTTGTTCAGGCTACATTAACCTTTCTGATGGGAGCAGATTGTAGGACCTGTGACTTGCAATCATACTTTTCCATTCAAAGATCACAACAGAATGTAGACTTAAGAAACTCTTCATACAAGCCTTTGTTCTTTCCATGATCTGTTGTAGTAATAAAGAGAAATTTCAGGCATATGTCCATGTAGTACTAATGTGATTGTGGCATAATGATAAACCAGGTTTATTGGGAAGAATGCAGAATGCCGTGGAATACTTCTTGAGGTTAAAGGAAGGATTCATTTGGAAGTTTTAAGTACTCCCTCTTTAAATACCTTTTTTTTTGTTGATTTTAAAACTGCTGAACTTGTTTTGGGAAAAACAACAAGGAGCCAGAGCCTTATCAGCAATACCAGTATAATTTGCTTTTAACTGCGTTGTCAATTGGCACAATAGGTACACGGAGATAAAAGTACTGTTAGGGATGTAATTGAAGGCATTAAATGATTTTCCACTTGCAGTCAGTATCATACCTGAGTGTATTAAATAAACGTTTTAAGATTTCCAAAGCTCTTTACCTGTGTGCTGTGATGCTGTAGTGACTGTTGCATTGCCTGCTGTCTAGTGGAACTGTTTCTGTACAAATGCAGAGTCAGTGAGGTGATACAGCACGAGGAGCAGGTGGTGAGAAATACTTCATGCACAACTGAAGCAAGCAGTGATGTGAAACATCTGAAGGCTTCATATCCTAATTTTGTCTCTGTTAAGGTTTCAAGAGTACTCCAAACAAAACACCTGAAATAGTTTCTTGGTTTTGTTCTCCTTGTGTGTTTGAATAAGAGTTAATATTTTTATAAATACATCTTTCAAGACTCTCCAGCTCAGTCATGGTGGACACAAATCTCAAATTTTCAGCCATAAGTACTTAAAGTTTTTCATACCACTTTTGTTAACTCTACCTCTGTTACAATTGCTTTTTTTTTTTTTTTCCTTCTTTCTTTTCTCTGTTTGCTTTGTTTTTCCTTAAGACTGCTTCTTGGAAGCAGTTCCATTAAGTGGAGTTTGGTAAGTTTTTGCTGGATTCTGTCATTACCAGCAGGAGCCAGTTGTGTTTTGTACCAGACCATGAAGATGGTTTGCACAGCACTGGTATTAGCACAGACCACAGCTGGGCATCTCTGTCACAGAATACAGAACTGATGGCATCCCACATGGGGAGATGTGAATTACCCTTGCCTTATTCTGCAGGGAGCTGCAGCACTGACTCAGAAACTTGCCATTTTATCTTTTTCTTTTTTAGCGTGTCTTAGATTTAGATGAATAATTTTACCAACCAAGAAGTTTAGGTGTCTTGACTTTATCAAACTCCCTAAGGATGAAGTTTTTAGGGTATTTGACATCTGAATTCAGAAAAGACTTTGAAATGTAGTTATTCTTGTCCCTGTAACCTCTGTTACTTAACTGGGAGAGAAGCCCAGGAAGCCACTGAAGTGAGCAAATAACAGTTTCTCTCTCTTTGGTAGATGGTTCTTTTGCCCAGAGGTTCTTTTCTTCCTTGTCACTCAGCAGTTTGAAACTAGTAATAAAACTTCAGTATGTTGGTTTTTTGCTTCAGGATATTGTGAACAAACAGAAGCATTCTCTTAGGCAAATGTTTGAAACGGAACACAAAACTTTTTGTTACCTGTTCCTGTTTCTAGATCTCCTCTTGATAGATATCTGTGTTTCTAATCAGTGTAGTACATTAATGTCTTCTATAGCATTAATGCCATCTGCAAAAACCATGGAATCATAGAGTGGTTTGGGTTGGAAGGGACCTTAGAGATCATCTAGTTCCCATTCCTCTGCCATAGGCAGGGACAATTTCTATTAGACCAGGTTGCTCAATGCTTCCTGCAGCATGGTTTTACACACTTTTAGGGTTGGAGCCTCCACAGTTTCTCTGGGCAAGATGTTCCAGTGCCTCACTACCCTTAATGGGAAGAATTTTTTCTTAATGTCTAATCTAAACTGAGCTTCTTACAGTTTGAAGCCATCACCCCTCATCTTATCACTCCATACCTTTACAAAAAGTTCCTTTCCAGCTCTCCTGTAGCCCTCCTCAGGTACTGGAAGGCTGCAATATGGTCTCTGGAGCCTTCTCCAGATTGGACACCCTCAACTGTCTTAGCATGTCTTCATGGGAAGGGCACTCCAGCCCTCTTATCTTTCAAAGAATTCTGCCAATATCCAGTCCTGCACAGCTGAATGACTCTTGACATACGCAAACCAGCCAGGTGTGTTTCTGGCTTAGTGTGTGATGTCCTGTCTCTGCAGCCTTGCTTATAGTAACCAATTAACAATTTCCACACTTTGTAGAGAATTAAGGCATTTTGGAAGACATACAGTCAGCTTATTTTATGTACCCCTGACTGCCTAAAATAGCAACTGGATTGTTTTATGTAGTCAGTGAATAAAGGTTGCCTTTTCAAGTGAGCCTTTCCAAGCAATTTATGTACATGCTTTGAGTTGCCTTCTAAAGGTATTCCTTTAAAGTGAAAAGAATTGTCTAAATTAGAATATCAGAATATTCTTTCTTCCCATGAAACTAAGTATCTGGATCCACACAAAGATTGGGAGAGTTTCTGGCATACATCAGTTTTGTGGAGTTAAAAAAAAGAAAAAGGAAGGCCAGAATGCCAAAAGAGTATTTTCTTTCTCCCACCCTGAACCACAGTTGTCATTACCTGCACTGTGCTCATGATTTAGGCTAAGAACTTCAGCGAGTTATTTTTGTGCCAAGTGCCAACAAGTGTGTATTTCTTTTTTTACATTCTGACTGCCACTTAGCAACATAATGTGCAGGAAATGTTGTTCTTTCCCTTTCTGTCTCCCAAATGTAAGGGAGGGTTCAGGAAAAACACGTCATTCACAGTTGTTTTGTTTCCTGGAAATTTTTCCAGCCTGATCAAGAAGCGAAAAAGGACAACGTAAATAAATTTATTTTTCCTTGCATTCAAGTGATTTGATGGTGTATGCAAATCACTCCTTGAAATCTCCATTTAAGTTGGCAGAACTCCACTAGTCATAAATAAAGTGGTTAGAAGGCTGTCATGTGGGTTGTGTTAGGCTGTCTGATCTTGAACAGCTAGGAGAAAACCATTTCAGTTTCTGAAGAAGAGCACACTCTGCCCTGTTTTTCTGGCTCAAAATTAATTGCAGATCGTGACTTGGAAGCTACTTGTTTTTTTTCTGGTCTCTGCCAAACTGAGTTATGAAGCTGATTTTCATTATGAAAATAGTGGGGGATCTTTTTAAGTGTTCCTTAATTTCTTCCTGAATGAAGCTTCTGAATGAAAAAGTAAAAATCTTCACTAGCTTCACTGATCAGTCACCCAGAAATGGAAAAACAATAAATACTGACTTTTTTTTTTTCTCCCCCCCCCGCCTGAAACCCTGGCACCAAGTGTCTCTTCTTGCTGTCATCTCTCTGCAGTTATCCAGAATCCAGTGAGTTTGCTGCTCATTAATTTCAGGATGTTTTGAATTAACTGCAGAATAATATCAGGGCCCTTTGGGCTCAGCTTATTGACATAGGGCCATTTCTTTGTTCAGTGTGTCTTCTAAGGTAATTCTGCTTTTACACACTGAAAGAATCCAGAATCTCAGGGTTGTTTTTACTGATCTAAATGAAAAGGAGTTTTCAGAGCAGATGGAATTTCAGTCCTTTGCCTATCACCTAAAAGTAGTGTTGGTGCACTGTGTGTCAGCAGAGGGTAACAGTTCATGAAGGAAGATCTTTTAGCCTGTTTCACATAGCACTGATGATAGTTGAAGGATTCTTCAGATGTCAAAATTAAATTGGTTTGGTTTAATTCTGTTCAATAAAAGAAACTGGTTAAGAGAAAATTGAGAATGTAATGGGACAGGTTGTTTTAATTGGATTAATTCGATTAAATGTATCAGCTCTACTCTGATGAATCCTCTGGGAGCTGTTTCCACATGGTGGGCTGAGCAGATTGTGAAGGAGGCTGTCACAAAAAATAGATTTTTAGGAGTTGGGGGTCTTGCATTCTATTCTTGATTCTGTCACTGAATCACTGTGCAAGCCCCCTAAATGACTCACTTCATGTGTCTGCCTCATTTACACTTCCTATAAAAGTATTGCTTATATCATGCACACTGTTTGACAGCTTCTTTTGCATATCCTTCCCCTCTGTCATCTTTAAGCCTGTGAAGTAATTTCCAGTAACATACAAAACTGTATGCAGTGTTACCTAAATGCTCCATCCAGTTTGGGTCTGTAGATATGAGTGTCTCCAAAAATAGGTTTGTTTAGAAATTTCATTGTTAACAATTGTCATTAAATAACACAACAAAAAATCAATAATTCAATTGATTTCATATCCTCAGTCACACCTAAATTCTCTTTTAGTATTTTGGATGCTTTCGTGCTCCTTTAAATTCCATCACAAAAAAACTGTTCAGGCACTTCCAAAGTGAGTAATGTAGCTCTGTTAGTATTTCCTATTGCCCCATTTTGTGTCCTGCTGTCTGTTACCCACCTGCTGCATCACATTTAGGAGCTGTAGGTTCTTAGGGATGAAACTTAACTCTTTTTAAAGCATTTTTATAGCCTACAGAAATTACAGATGGACAACACACTGAAGTACTGTGTTTTTGCTCATGTGCTCATATTGTTATATCAAGTGATTCTTAAGAAATCGAATCATTCTGGTGGTATTTTACAAAAACAAGCTGTAGTCTGAAGGACTGCAAACCTTAATTTTACTTTTTGCTAAAGTTCATGCTATTTGTCATGGTAACTCAAGACACTTTGAACAGTTTTATTTTCTTCAAATCTTTTCAGTTTCTTCAAAGCATTTGCAAATTTTTCTATATCCCAGATACAAGAAGCAGTGGTACATGGGAAATGAAATTGAAAAACCTTTCTTGAGACCTTCTGGCCAAATAAACTTCATTTGAGAAGCAGAGATTTGTATGGCTTAGCTCTGCTGAAAAAATACCTTGATAGTTGAGCAACACTTTGTTCTGTGTTGGGTTGAGGGTTTTTTGTTGGCTTGTGGTTTGTTTTTGGTTTGGGGTTTTGTTTTGGTATTTTTTAAGGTGGTTTTGTGTGGTTTGGTGGTGGTGGTTTTTTTTTTTTACTTCATCTTATTAGGATACCCAAGACTGCATAAATATTTAACTAGAAAGGCTGTGCGTGTGTTGCATGCATTTTGTGTCTAAAAATAGTTTTCTTTGAAGAGGATTCAATTTTGACTGCCTGCATCACTTCTAACTTGGAGCAGAGCTCCATATGGAAAAACTAATGTCTTTTAATTGGCCAGCTAGAATTCCCCTTACACTGCTGCTTTTTAACTTGTCACTACCATGTACTGTCGTTTAGTCTGCAGCAATATATGTAGATTAGCTCTGGCCATTAAGGAATAAGCTGAGGTAGAAAGTACTTTTTAGAATTAGAATTTTTTTTCTTTAGAAGTAGTTTTGAACTCTGGTTTTTTCCCAACTTTATTAATAATTGCCATTAACCTTTCCTTAATTCTAAGATCAACTGAAAAATAATGGAGCTAATACTTTTCTTAAACCTGGTATTAAATATGCCAGGTTTGGTTCCATAAGAATCCTTTTGTCTAATGGCAGAATTAACAGAAGAAAATGTCTTCAAATGAGACTAA
Organism: Psilopogon haemacephalus; assembly: GCA_013396835.1. NCBI lineage: Eukaryota > Metazoa > Chordata > Aves > Piciformes > Megalaimidae > Psilopogon > Psilopogon haemacephalus. Next base: position 1,059,229 of record VWZI01021228.1, on the reverse strand, counting down.
AATCACATTCTAATACTACAAAAATAATACTTCCATCAAATAAACAGCACAGAGTCTCTTCTTCTCATCAACATTGCCCACACACAATTATACAGTGATATTTTGAACAGCTCAGAGCGGTGACAAGCTTCTGAGGAAAAGCAGCAGACTCAATTTTGTCTGTACTTTACGCTTGCTTTGAATTGGTCACCAGGAGACACGCAGATGTGGCAAGTGAGGCAGAACTCTGAATGTACACACATACAGCTTTGTGGCGTGTATGAAGTGTATGGTAAGTGCCAAGCTGCTGCCTCTAGAAACTCGTATTCTTTCTTCCCAGAACAGGAAAAAAAGAAAGAAAAGCTCATGGAAGCTTTTTTGACCTTGTAAGTGTTGAGATCTGCTGACATGTCTGAGGGTGATGCCACTGAGAGCTTAGGTTTGTGCACTGTAGACAGCTGCCCATGAGGAACTCTACAGGATACCATCCACTTGTTTTACTGACATCATCAGAACAGTGAGTAGATGGTGATTTATTCACTACCCACAGAGCTTAAGTTTAGGCTTAAGGATAATGGCTGAATTCTGAAGGAAGGCGTATCTAATGACATGTGTCCTGCTAAGCAAGCATTCTAAATGAACAAATGAAAATAGTTAATCTGTGAAATGATGATATGGAACTGCTGCTCTTTAAGGTTTTCAAATGGTATCTGGTACTTTAGAGTTTCAACTGTGGTAGTAATAAAGTGATTGAGGTGGTGACTTACCCTCTAACTGTAACATACAATACTTAAAAGGCAGACACTTCCCATGTTTAAAACAGTATATGACACACCCAGATCAACCTTTTCAGGGCAGGATTATAAAGTTTTAAGCTAATTCTTCTAAAACTGACACCTCATAGAATTACTGCACTATTTTAGTTTCATAACTTCTGCATTAGCAGAAAGGATAAATGAATGTGTTCTTGTTGGCCTCTCCCTTCAGGAGGCTTTGTTCCCATTGCTGACCACTTTTCAACACAAATTTCCCCAGGTAAATTGGGGCTTAACTTACATAACAATGGAGACAAAGCTTTTTTGAAAGATGAAAACAAATTGTAATATGAAATCTGGAGACAGGGAAAGGAGAAATAGAATTGCAATATTCTGTACTGATCAGTCACAGAGGTGTCAGACTTACTCAGATCTCTGATCTTCTGCCAGGTACCTCAGTTCTCTTCAGCAGAACAAATGCTGATACAGGACACCTGCACAGAAGGATATAATGGAGGTGTTTATCAACTTTTCAGGCTGCAAAGAAACAATAGCACCTAGCTGTTCTGAAGGAACTAGGAGCAGTTGAAATGGCACTGCCATCTGATCTACAATATTGTACTTATCATGAGGTAGTTACATGCAAGCAACATATTTGTGCTGGTGGTGTGTTACTGAATAATGGAATTAGCCACCTTGGCTTGCTCTGTGTAAGTGCAGCATTCACTGTGTTACTCTGCTGTCACTAAGTCTGAACTATTTTGTTTGTGTGTGCCTGAGGCTTTTGTGCCTTTGCCTTTCTGCTTCAGGTGAAGGCTTCATATCTGAGCTTGTTATCGATATTCAGATTTGTCATGAGTCACCCATCTTATTTCAGGTTATCATCTCAGCATTCAAGCAGGCAGGCTGAGACGTGGTTTGCACGTGCATTGTATGGTTTCTGTACAACCTAGAGCATGTCGAATTAAAGGATGGATTCTGATCTAAGTGATGCCAGTGCTGCAGATCCTGAGTGGTAATTTGCCTTAGACTTCTACAGCTAGCATTACTGGGACTGGATATACACCCATAGCAGGCAACTTTTGCCTCAAAAAGTTGCAATTTTGGCAGCTGTAGGAAATGAAACAAAGTTAAATAAACTCCTAGGATCAAGTTGTGGGAAGAAAAAAAAAAAAAAGGTGTTTTGAAGGTTGTAACGTCTTACAATATGGGAAATGTTCTGCATGGTGAGATAGTTGCATAATTTAGAAAACCAGGTTTAAAAAAGTATTGGCAATATCTGTGCATGTAGTTGTTTCCTAAGGTAACTGAATTTGTTGGTTGTTAATGCAATAATGGCTGTCTCTGGGTGCTTTTCAGTAGTGAATTCAGATATATTGGTTATATGATAGAGGTACAGCACACCTCAGGGAAATGAGACATTTGCATATAAGCAAACTTGTAGATTTTAAGAGGATTGAGGTTTCTGAATATTTGTTTTGTTATAGCAAAAGATGGGATAAAATATTAAAATTGCATATCCATGGACTTGTTAAATAAATCAGTTCAGAGATAGCATCTCTGGTTCCAAATACCTCCATTATAAATAGCTGGATTCCTAGAGAGTATTCCAAGAAAGTACCCCAGGATATTGACTGTGTGCTTACATTCACTGATTTTGCATCTGTTGTTGGTTATTAATACCACACTAGATGCACATTTGGTCTGAGCTGTCCCTGTTGCCAGTATCTTCCCTTTAGATGTGGTTTGAGCATTTCCCTGCCCTGACATGGAGGGATGCAAAGGCTGAATTAGCTGTTCATATTGTCATATGTTGCCCTTATGCTATGACAAAATGAGTTGCTCTAGAACATCAGGCATTGGAGGGTGGTAACTTTGCTTGGTTGCCAGCTGTTACAAAGCTCACTTTGCAAATGCCATCAACAAAACCTTGGAGAATACCAACTTTTGATACATCTTCAGTGGAAGTCACTGGTTAAATATTACAAGTGTTATGATTTGAATCTCCAGTGTTCCCTGTTCTTCACAGGTCTATCCCTGCATAAACATAAGCTAGCTACAATCCCAACATCTCTCCCATCTAAGGGGTGACTTTGTCTGGGGTTGCCTGAAATCACTCTTAAATTATGGGTAGCATAAGCCTGCTGGCTTTTAATTACATAATGAGTTAGCCTTCATAATTAAAATAAAAATTTTTGACATATTGTAATGTAAAAATACCAAATATTGGAGAAGGACTTCTAGTCTAAATTCCAATACTGTGATTCTTGATTATGACTGTCATTACAGCAATAACAGCAACCCCTGGCTGTATGCCAGCTAAAAGGCATAACGATTGAATTGTTGGATGAAGCAATGAGCCACATGAAGAACTCAGAAGTACTTTAGCAAGCCTCTTATCTTGAATTCTCCTTACTCATCCAAAACCTCCTGTAGCAGATCACTGGTTTTGCTGGAGATGAGCAAGTTTGTATTTATACAAACCTTATTATTTGTATTTCAAACCTTAAGAAAATAAAAATCTGAGAGATCCTCATTTTAACCTTCCCTTTACAATTTAACTGGTTCTTAACTAAACATATGCAAGTAGGTTTTTACAGATGTTCTTACTCATGGTACTGCTTCCTGTCCGTTAACTGCTTTGTTGTCCAAAGCCTGCTAGATTGTGTGCAGATTGCTCCTCTGTGTTGAATTTTACCATTAGGTGTATGTTTGTCTCTAGAACAAGTACATTAGCCAGAGGATTAGCTTAGCTGTTAGCATGCTTCCCTGTTACTAATCATCACCTCTGCTTTGCAGAACAGCTTCAAGTCCTGCAGGTGACAGGCCTGTAAAGCCCCTTTTTTTACCTTTTTATATCCCACTTTGCCTGTAAGCATGAATATTACTTTCTCAAATTTTTTTTTTTTTTAGATTACTCTTCTTCGGATTTTTTGCACTGAATAATTCAACAGTTTGATTACCATATTATGTGTTTGATTATTGCAGACTATAGCATTTCCCCTCCCTGTTGTACAGTTTAATCCCTTCTGAAAGGGACTTGCTAAATTGCAAGCCAAAGAGCCATTGGTTTTGTAACTTTTCCCCAAAACATTCTGCTGCTTCATTAATAAGATTGTCACAGTGGCAAAATTGGCTCAGGAAGGAATGACCCTCAGAACACCACCTGACTGGCCACCCAAGGGCTGAAACAAATGTCTTAAGTAGAAGGTTGGGAATGCTGATCAGTGTGTTACACTGGCAACTGGATTATCCAACTGGTCATCATTTCATCAGGATTTTTTTTTTTTTTTGGTGCTTTATACTTCTCAGTTGATTCATTAGATCCTCAAACTTAAAAAAATTCCAACCAAGCAAACAAAAAAAGAAAAAAATTCTGTTTTGTCTTCAACAGTGCCCTTAAAGATAGTCGTTTCCCCCCAATGACGAGGGATGAGCTGCCACGGCTTTTCTGCTCAGTGTCTCTACTCACTAACTTTGAAGATGTATGTGACTACATGGACTGGGAGGTAAGGACCTCACATATCTGTTAAGAAAATCACTTTGATACCATGAACATCTATAGCAGAAGTCACACCATTTGAATCATGTGTGGGTTTAGTGTTCTTGTCACTGTTTTGCGCTCTACGTGTTGTTTTGTGTACAAATTCAAAAGATCCTTTTTGATAGTACTGTCATCACCTTAAAAGTCTGGGCCATGAAAATGGAATGAAGTTGTATTCTTGCCCAATGAGGCACTCAAAATCAGCGTGGCCTGCACAGCTGTACTTACTAAGACTCCATCAAGCAAGGTATTGTCTGAGTGGTGGTGTCCTGAGACTTTTGCAGCGCAGCCAGCTACAGAAACATGGTAGATCAGTCCATTGATTCTGGAAAGAGGATGTTGCTATATGAAAAGTTAATAGTCTGATGTATGCTGCTAGAAACAAGCACTGCAAAAAAAGCAGGCTCAAATCAAGGCTTTTTTAGGTTGTAGGAGTGAGACATTTATCACTGCTAAAACTTGCTTTGCTTTCAGAGCAAACAACCTGCACAGCCCCCCTTATAGAATGAAGCCAAGTAAATAATTACTCTTGTTTTCCTTTGCTAGTTATGTATGGAGCTGAATCTCATGTAATTGTTAGGTTCTGGGAAACCTGCATGCATTTTCTTGGAACAGCAGTAGAAAAGAGAGGAAGAAGCAAATGCTGCTTTCAGAATTCTTTCTGGGAAGGTAACTGAAGGAAGTGTTATTCTGCATTCTTTTGCTTTTTACCTAATTATTTCCAAAAGCCAAGTTACTGGACTTAAGATCTCAGTCAGTATGACTGTTGTGTTGCTTTTTGAGTCTGTAGTTGAGCAGACATAGTTTGTTATATATGATAGCGGACATCAGAGACACCACACGAGTGATAGCAATGACTTAGCCCTACTGAATGTATAGGATTTTGTAAAATGAAAAAGAGGCTATGTTGTATTCCCACACAACAGATGTATAGCAAACAGAAATTTCATTTGCTGTTAAAATGTAGAGATGAACTGTATCAGAGTAGTGGTACCCAGAAATAACCCTGGCATTACAAATTCTACAGCAGCTGCAGGTCTAATAAAAATGCATTTCCTGTTCAACTCCATGACAAGGGCATCTTGCCTTCTGATAGGTAACACTGAATGAGATGGATGCAAGTTTCCTTTGGGGTTCATCAGCATTTTCACCCAAATCAGAATTACTCATTTTTTATGTACTGTCAGGCAAAAAAAATAAATCTTAGCTCTGTGTGCGTTCTCCACAAGAAGATTTTTTGCAGAGTAGTTTGTTTTGTCACTGAGAATGTAAGAGTACTTTAAACAATATTTTCAAGTAACCAAAACTGTAATGACTTCTAATATGAAACCAAGCTAGAAGTCAAAATCAGAAACTGGTAGAATTTTTCTGCTTTAGAATGTTGACTTCTGGTATTAACCAGTGTCATGTTACCAATTTAACTTCATTTATTACAATTTATTAAAAACAAGAGTATAGACACGCTCTGAAAATATGTCTTGTGTGGAGTGCAGAATGTAATAGCATTTAGCTTTTTAAATTCCTCTCAATAGTAAATTCCTGAGATGACCAAAATATTCATGCTTAAAGAGAAGCTGAAATTGAAGTCTGAGCTCAGAAATCCATTCTCCTCCTTAAGAGACTTCCAATTCATAACTCTAATGGCAAGTCCTGACTGAGGAGGGAAGTATGGAAGAGTCAAAAATATAATTGTTATCCTTTTGGTTATCCATTCGCATAGATGTTCATTTCACTTAAGTTTTTTTTCTTAATGATAGGTTTTTAAAGCCCATGGCAAATTCCTAGGAATTCTTATGGGTCACAAACTAGGTTATATGGTTTGGGTACTTTGGATTTTTTTTTCTTTTTTTTCCTGTAAGTTAAAAGTATTTCTCAAAAGATTGTATCATATATTACTTGTGGATGGTCCACAAGCTTTGCATGCAAAAGGGGCAGAGGACTGTGTATAAATATGAGAAACAACATTTGTAATGGTTAGTCCTTAAAAGAACGATTCACCACAGTTTGTGCCCGTCAGTGAAGATAGGTTGTCTGCTGTGTTTTCTTTTAAGGGAGCTGCACTTAGGCAATATTGATGGCAAAAAGACATTTCAAGATGTCTGGAATGTGACGTAAAGAGAGATTCATTTTGTGTAATGCTGATTTCCAAATCGTTCTGAAAAACATCAGCCTAGTTGGGAGGCCTTCCTTCTGTGGGCATGCATGGGAGCCAATTCAGCAATTTGCTGACAGAGGTCAGAGTATTTCAGAATTGCTAGTTCAGACAACTCACAGTGCTCTCATGGCTTAAAGACAAGTGCATTTGAAGACATGGCTCAGGAACAATAGATCTTCTTTTCTCTCATTAATTAATTATCTTCCCAAAATAAATAAATACTTCAGTTGTAAAAAGCAATGGGACATGGTTTTGCAGCAGAAGCTTCAAGTAAACAAAAGGTCAGAGCAAATCAACTGCCCTTAGCTCCCATCTGATTTTTCAAATTGCTGCCATTTTCACCTTTTATAAGAGTAATAAGAGGAAGTGCAAGTCTTTAAAAGACATCAGTGCCATGGTTCATGAGGATGCTTTGTAAAACCTAATTGAGCATTCCTGCTTTTATGTCACCTTATATGAATTGCAGTGCACTGCAGTATTTGAACAGATGTAGGGCTTTGAACTGGACACTTGAAATACTGTGGTGGGCCACTTACTGCCAGGGTGGAGTTTCACAACTTTTCCACCTCAAAGAAGCAGGCAGTGTGAGAATTCTGAGATATTACTCATTAAAAATCTATTAAACACATTTGATATTGGCAGCAGTCATTCCTTCCCTACATAAACTTCGCTTTATGATCAGCATTTCCAGTCTCTTTGAGCTCACCTTTTTGATCTGTCTTTCTACCTAGTCCTTTCTTTTCTGCACAAATTTGAATTTCTGCCTCAGGCTGTCTCCACTTTGGATGGTGATTCTTAATGGCAGTACACTTGCATTCCTCTTCTGCACTGGGAACTGTCCATGTAGTTAGAAACACCCCAAAAGCAATGTAGATGAGTTTGAATAGATTGCTGTGAAGGGTCAGTGCTTTGGGTTCTTTAGAAAGAACTTCTCTTTGGTTTGTGAAGCTTGTAAGTCTACACTTGGGAGGTCCTGTGAGTGGATTCCCATCCCAGAAATGGCACATATAAGGTGTGATCATGTTGTAGGTCTTGCAGTTCCAGCTTTGGTGCTACAGGATCTGCCTTCTCCAGTGAGTATGGCTGCAAGGTATGTGCAAATGGCAAATTTATGCACAAATCTATCCCCTGTGAACTTTTTTCCCAGAAACACAGAAGAGAAAAGCAAAGTGCCTCCTGTCACTCCCTCTTGATTTCACGTTATAGCAAACAAATATATATATACATTTTTTTCCTCATTAATTAAGAATCTGGGGCTTTTGCTAAAAGGTAAAGCCTGACTCGCTAACTCAGACCTTCTCCCCATTTTTTTCAATAAAACATCTAAAAAATGATTGTGTGTAATTACAAGATGAAACATTTTGGAAAGCACTGTACTTCCAGCAGGGTAATAAATAACTAGAATTGAGCAACAGCTCTTTCTTAAAATACCTTGAAAGAGATCTTTGCCCTAAAGTTGCTGTTCTTCAGTTTAATAAAATCTGCAGAACTGTAGAAGCTTGCAATGTTGATACAAAAGGCTTCTATTCTGTGTGCACTGGCTTAAATATTAGCTCAAAGAGTTGCAGCCAATAACATTGACTGAAAGGTAGCTTTTCATTGTCGATAAAGTTAGTACATTCAAGAGTTGTGGGAATTCTTTGCTTCCTGCAAGTGCAGTGGCACCAGCAACTCTTGCAGTTTATATTCCTTAGAACAGAGAACAAAGAGTCTTGCTCTCAGTATTTCATTCTCTTTGGGTGATATTCAGTGATACCATATCTATAAATACATAACTGAAAAAAGAATGCTTGTTCTGAAGTGGAGAGCATATCTCCGGAGTAGTCTTTTGCTTCCATTGTTATATCAGAATGTAGTTGTTGAGCCCTACTCAAGATGATCAGAAGGAAACCAGTGTATTTGCTATGAACGTGAAGCTAAAAGGCTGTAGAATTCAGCAAATAAAAAAGTGGGTGCAGCTTTCACTAGGCAGCAAGTCACTTAACCTGAAGCATTTCACTTTCAGACAAATTCATGTCTGTTGTTTCCAAAGTACCAGTAAAGTCAATAAAGTGGAAAGTTGCATGCTTTGGTGTCATAAGGGACACTGCACAAGTGACAGGCCAGCTTGTTTGGTTGAAAATGTTTATAGCTTGTCACTGGTAAAGATTGAGCTGACTGTAAATGAGAAGGATGAGCCATAGCCCATAGCAGTCCAATCTGGTTCATCATGTGGTTTTGTGAGTGCTTCTGCTGGTAGAACCAAGAGGTCAAAAACAGAGTCTGTGGTAGTTTAAGGGGCTGTGCATCCAGCCTTGAGTGGAGAACAGCAGACAGCGAGTGAACTTAAGGAAAAGCCAGACACTTGTTTCTAACACCAGGGAGGTGCTGCAGTACTCCAGCACTGGGGTGTTCTGTGTGGATTTTTTTTGTACCAGATTCTTTGTTATCCGCTTGAATGGATTTCTGAAAAAATGTTTACAATTAACTCGTCTTGAACTAATTAGTCATAATTGCTTGCAAATCTCTTACAGATTTCAGTGCAGTAGATAAAACTATCGGGATGATTATTTGGTGATAATTTACTCAACAGTGGACTGGAAGCTTACATTTCAACAAGATCTGATGGTTTAGATACTTATCCAAATTCCATGTTGATTAATGAGAACAATGGTATTTCTTTCTCCCAGTATGGCTGGAGGAACAAATTTGTGTAGAACTTTGAGTCTGAGTCAGAACAGTTGCTTGAACTTCAGTTTTGGTGTGGATTTGGAAGAGTTTTTTCAGAGCCCAGCTAGGAGTGTGAGGTATAATGGGCAGAAATCCAGTAAGTGCCAGAAGCGCCTGGAACAACACTAGATGTGGTGCATGTATGTTTTCCCCCATCCTGAGATGTATGTACATAAATGATTTGTTTGAAAAAGAATTGTCTATAAATACACAACAAAGTCTCAAGTTCTGTTGAGGTCACTCCAGCAGCAGAAGTTACAATGTGGTTTAATGCAATCCCTAGATTTGGTGAAAGGTCTGTGGGTTTTAATTCATAACGCAACTGGACCAAGTTTTAAGCAGCTCCTGTCCACTTGTACAATGGGCCAGAAAGTCCATATCCACAAGTATTTGATACCTAATCTATAGTGTTTTATGCTCTAAAACACTACAGAAGTTTCTTTTGGAGATTGGTTTGCTGCTTTTCTAAGTCTGTCTCCATATCTCATTTTCTTCTCCCAGTAGGAACAGTCTTAAATAGATTCCTGTTCATTTGGGAGGCTTTTGGGGCACTGGTGTGATCTTTTTGCAGCTCAGAAGGATATCTGCTTGTAGTAATTTCCCTAATAAATGGTAATAGGTGAGATAGAACTTCAAGTCTGCACAAGGAGATTGATTGGTTTTTCTGAACTACACAGATGATGTTATTCTACAAAACCTTACCTGTAGCGTAGCAGTACTTTTAGAGTGAGGAGCATGCCAATGATTGGGCTTGATGATCTTACAAGGTCTGACTGCAGTGACTGTGTGATTCTGTGAAACTTCTGTGCTGAGCCTGGTAAAGCAAACCAGTTACACTCCAGTTAATGCCTTCCAAATGCATACCTACCCCTTACCTCCCAATTTAGGAATATTTGGGGAAGTTTCACAGAAGTTTTCATTAATGCAGGAACATTGGTCTCTTGAGGAAGTCGAATAAATTCCTAACTGTGCCCATGCCAGTCTTAGCATGGATCATTCTTATTTTGCTTGTGTGTGGCTTCCATTTGCTTAACTCAGGCCTGTTTTTGATTAACTGGAGCTAAACAATGAGAAGTCATTTGTACTGGACTTGGAGTTCTGTTCAGCTATGCAGCTGGAATTCATGCTTCACAGAATGCTATGAAATCTTCCCAACCAGAGGAGCCGTGGGTGCAATTGTGTTGCCTTATTCATTTGGCTGTACCTCTCTTTCTTCAGAGATGGGCCTAAAATTCCACTAAAATGGTTAATGGGAAACAGCTAGGGCAATGCAATTACCTACTGCTTGAATGTTGCATTGTATTTAATACACCACTGGTGCTTCTGGTTAGTTTCCCATGAATACTGCATGATCACTCTTCTGCAGAGCAGTTGTACTGAGTTTAGATTGTAATACTCTGCAGGATCTGATGGTGTGCAAAACCTGAAAATATTTTATTTTAGTGCTTAGACAATTGAATATCGATAGCCACAAGGTGAGCAGCTGCAAAAACTTAGTTATTGGAAAAACTTGGTAGGGTCAGTTTTGCATCTAACATTATTTCATTTTACTTTCAGGTCCTTTGGGTTCCTAATTATGTCATCTGAGCATACAGATTTAAGCTCTCTAGTGATTATATATCCATGTTACAGAAGTTAGGTTTAGCTGTGTTTGGTAATGAAATATTACATTTAAATTTGTTTGTCTCAAAGACTCTCCTCCTGTCTCTCCATGCTTATGTCATATATAATGATTATAAAGAATGAACTACAGAGTCTTAATATAAGCAAAAATGATAGAATTTGTAACTGTTCCTTATTTGATTATTTTTTTGCCCTGTGATGCAACTACAGTAAAATTGTCCCTGGAGAAATGGTTACATTCTTTAGTTAATTTTGTGTCCAAATAGAAGTGCCATACCAAATAACATGATACCCTTTGAAAACATAAATTCTTCATATCCACATGCACTGTTGGAAACTTTTGGCTTTAAATGGAAATAACACTTCAGTTATGTGAGCATGGAAATAAAAATATCCATCTACTAATGCTTTGTGTTTACGCACAGAACTCAAAAGCAAGTGAAAATTTACTGGCAATGGAATATCTTTTATGGCATGCCTGATCCAAGTGCAGGTACTCTTGACAGAATTACTGTACTTTGAAAACAGGACTGTTTAAACAATGCCCTGGAAAAGTGCCTAGCCTCTTTTTATGATGTTTAATTTTCTCTCTTTTTTTCTTTTTCTTTTTTTTTTTTTAGAGTTTAACTGTATAGACTTCGAACTCCTTTGTATTAATTTTGGTTCCCATACTGGCATATGGCAGTACTTACTAGCATGGAAATAAGAGTTTGAGGCAGAATGCTTTGGAATATCTCCTTCTCATGATACATTAGCAGCAGAACTTTAGAGGGCTTCAGGCTTGAGTTCATAGTGTGACAAATCTTCCATTGTTCAGTTTTTACTTTGAACAAAATTAATGCTCTTAATTAAAGCATCATTAGATTTGCCAGTTGTTTGCTTGCCTGCAAATTACGTCTGGAGGCCAGGTGCTTTTATCAGCAACAACATTGCTGACAGCATCAGAAGAATAAAGTAAACCCAGAGACAGTATGAGTTTTGCAGCTCAGCTGGCTTTCCTTTTGAGAATACATTCAAGTCAGTACCACCTCTTGAAACTGCAAAATAGTATTAAGAACTGACAGGTTCCCATGTTGCTTTTTTTTTTTTACCACATTAGAAATTTCTTGTATCTTTCCTTTTTTTTTTT
>VWZI01021228.1:978074-1047305 GCA_013396835.1 Psilopogon haemacephalus | reverse complement strand
TTTTTTTTTTTTTTTTTAAATATACTAATGAAGCTGTCAATTTCTTGCAGGTGGGTGTACATGGCATTAGAATAGAATTCATCAATGAAAAAGGATCAAAACGCACCGCCACCTACTTACCGGAGGTTGCAAAGGAGCAAGGTCATTGTTGCACTTTATTTCATATGATCTGGTGAAGAATTTAAACATACCTAGAAATCTAAAATGCAATATTTGACCTTGCACTGATGTCAGATGATGGAGCGATACTTAACTGTAAGAAGACTCTTATATCAGATGCTAACTACCTGCCTGTATCAGTCCCCTTGTAAGAATGTAGTAAACTGTAGCTGTTTTCTGGACAACTCACAAATGCAGAAAAGCAAAATGTGGAGGGGTGGTACAATGCCATTGGCCAACTTTTCAGAGGTGCCAGTTTTCATGTAGTTGTTTACTCTTAAGTGCTGTGATCTCTGGTCAATTAACAGCTGATTGAGTCCTAAATTTGCAATAACCAAGTTATTTGTTTATTTGGGGTGGTTTTCAGTTAAGTACTTTCTGCTAGTCTTAATTCTTTATATGAACACTGGCTTCCTGAGGTCTTAATGTGTAGAAGGGAAGTACTTCCAATATGACAGTCCAAAATAATGTTGTCAAAGTCTCTTTTAATAAAGGAACAGTAAATTTGTGAATTAAAAATCCTAGCGTATATTTTGTTGAATAATAGTCTTTTGGACTAAGCAGCTGACTCACTATGGTTTTTCTTTCCAAGGTGGCAGCCTGTCTCAGTCTTCTACATTTGTATTGATGTATCTTCTTTTAATATTTGAGTTGGTCTACTAAGGAATAGGATGAAAACTTTATTGAAGATCAGATTATTTAACAGACAATTCTGTTCCCAGAATAGTCCCTTTAGAGTCTCTCCAAGCTCTACTGACTGTTTCAGTCAATTTAAGGCTGTGGAGGTGGTGTGTGGTGATGTTCAAATTTCTAAATGGTTTTAGTAGACCAGGCACTGCAGTCTGGCTCTTTAAAGTACCCCAAACTATCCACTTTTATTTCTAATGTACCCAGAATTAGTCCCCCCCCCCCCCTTTTTTTTTTTAATGTAGCAATGTGACTAATCTTATTGTATCTTTTGGAATAGACATGTCTTACACCCACTTAAAATATTAAGCTTTTTAAGTCAATAAAAGGGAGTTTTGAATAGCATGAAGAATTTACTGGGAAGAGTAATGAATCTGTATTCCTTGATCCATCACTCTTATTTCCCAGACACCTGTAACACAATATAGTAGTTCTGAAATTAGACATATCACTGTAAAGTGATATTTATGAAGAAGTCTAATCTCTGAAGTGCTCTGCACACACTCAACTACCCATTCTTTAAAATTTTATTTTATAGAGAAGTTTAATTTTTCATAATGTCATTGCCATTTATCATGTATAAAGTGACTGTGATCCCTGATCACACCTGAACATTTCAGGAAAGCTGAATTTTGTGTCTTGCCCCCAGTCTGGGACACCTGGAAGTAGTGTGTCCACTTCTAAATTTTTTCAGCTACAAGATCAAAATATGTTGTTGTTTCTTAACGCACTTTGTGTGGAAATAAATCTTGTACGTCATATTTCCTTCATCTATTCTCAAGTGGGGAAGAACAACCTGTGTTTTATACAGAACTGCAGCAGAGCACTTCCATTATCAGTAACACTACACACTGCACTGTGTTTTTGCAACATCTATTCTTATTGATATCTTTTTTGACTAATTTTTACTACTGTAAAATTCAACAGGATGGGACCACATTCAAACCATAGATTCCTTATTGAGGAAAGGAGGCTACAAAGCTCCAATTACTAATGAATTCAGGAAAACAATAAAGCTAACCAGGTATGCATCAAGGGATACTACAGGTTTTGTAATACTGTGATGTGTTCACTCCTGGTAAGTGCTTATTTTGTATGTTGATAGTAAGCTTTCCTGTGTATGTGATTAATGATTTCTTTCTTTTCATAACAGCAGTGCAGACTTTGAAGAATATCCGTGTCTTGCATAGAGATTAGTGACACTAAGCAAGAAAGAAAAGGCTGTTGTTCAATCATCAGCCTACATGTATTTCAGGGTACCTGCATGTTTTCTTTCATAACTCTGAAAAATATTAGCAGTTTATTAGCTCTTGCTTTTTACAGGTTCTTTGCTGGCTGTAACAGATCATCAGGGGCTATTAACAAGGATTTCTTGACATTGTCAATGTGTATTTGAGCAGATGGTGCACTATGGGTCTGCTGCTGTGAAGTCATGGAGACCCCTCAGAGCTAGTAATCTGTTCAGTTGTCAGAGAAAGTGTTGGGTCTTTTCTCTCTCCTATGTAATTCAGGTTTCCTTTCTCTTACCAGGTGCTGGGTATGCAAACCAGGTAGCAGATCTGACAGTCAGTGCACTAGTTAAACAGTGCAGGGTATTCTCAGGAGTGGAGACATGAATTTAGTGTTTTATTTCATACCCCATCACGCTCATGCACTAGTGTATTTTGATTTTGCTAATTTAATAAAATGTGTTCTTGAGGGCTTCCTAGCAAGTGGGAGCAAAAGCATTTTAGAGTTAGCAGCAGATATTCTGCCCATAATAGCGTAGTGCTATGGTGAAGGGTGGAGGAGTAAATGTCTATATGAACGCCTCTCATATGAACACCTCTAAAATAACACATTTTCATAAGTTTGCAGCACAAAATGAATGCTAAGCTCTCATTATCTTTTCTATCCTCAGAGAAATAAGAATTTTTTAAATCTTACATCATAAGGAAGTTCCTTAGACTGTTCATCCTCTTCAGGGAGGCCACGCTTGACAAGCTATTAATACAAATAATAAAGTTAGAATCCTTCGTCCAAAATGGTTATCCTTCCTATCTCTTATTAACTTTTAAGGACTCAAGAGTCACAAGATTGATTTGAAAAATATTCAGATAGATTACTCTTGTAGTGAAGATAGTTGGCAGTCCACCAAACCAAGTTCATACTCAGAAGTTCTGGCCACGTTTTGAAGAACAGAGTTGAAAAATAGTAGAGCTGAAAGAAGTGCTCCAATTCCAGAGGCCTAGGATGTGTAAGGACAGCAACTGCATTTTTTTCTTCTGTCTGCTTAAATGAGCAGATGTGATTCCAGTCAGGCAGCCTTTGGCCTGCCTTAACCCACTTACAACCAGCTTCATTAACTGCCAGGCTTATGGTTTAGCTTCCCAGTGACAGGGGATTTCATTCACAGACCAGCTTACTCGGCAAGTGCAGAGTGCCATGCACCATTCACATCAGCTCAGGAAGAGCTCAGCTAATCTCTTAGCAAGGACCAGTGGCCATTTGTTAAATTAGTGCAGCGTTAATAAACACTCTTGGATAAATATGGGCATCTTTGGTGCTCTGAAACACTCCCACTGAGGCAAACAGTGTAAGGTATTCTGCTCTGTTCCTCTAGCAAAGGGGTGCCAGAAGCAAACGTGTTTGCCACCTTAATTGCTGTGGTGGGGAACTCCACAGCAGTTTAAACTTTTGTGCTGGGTTGTGAGTGCAAGCAGTTATGCCATCTGTTGGGGTTTTATCAGACCTCGCTCAGAGAGGAGAGGATAACCAGAGCAGCTCCAGAAGAAAAATGAGATAGAAAGGAGAGGGGGAAATACAGTATATCCCAGTAGCTGGAGTCACTAAACTTCATCTGTCAGATCTCTTATGCAAGGCCTTTTTAAGTGACATTTGTGGAAAAGTGGAATAGTGTTTTTGTGTAGATTTTACAGATAATTATAAGTGTGGTGATACATTCCTTGTTGTCAAATAATACTGATGCAAGTGTATCCAGAATATTCTGCTTTTAGTTATACAGAGCTGGCTGATATTAGTGTGGGACCTCAGTCCATTATTTTTCAATGGTTTTGGGAGTCTGGAGAGATCCCAGTTGAGTGGAAACTGGCAAAGGTTGTCCCATTTTTCAAGATGAGTAAGAAGGAAGAACGGTGGTAATTACTGTCCCATCAGTCTCTCTTGAATGCCTGGTCAAATTATGGTGAAGGTTATTCTGGGAGCTACTGAAAACCACTTGAGAGATAATGGAGTCATTGATTGTAACCAGCACAGGTTCATGAGGGGAACTCTTCCGTTTATGCCAAGGTCACCCATCTAGTTGATCAAAGGAAGCCAGTAGATGTGGAGTGTTTTTCTTGTAGCAAAGCTTTTGATAGTCTCTCATGGTATCCAGGACAAAATGTCCAGCTTACAGCTAGACAAGTCCCTCCAAATGTTGTGTAAGTAACTGGCTGACAGGTCAGGCTCAGAGTTCTAATACATGGGGTACATCAGGTGGGTGGCCAGTCATCAGGGCAGTTCCCCAGGGCTCCATTTTAGAGCCACTGCTCTTTAATGTCTGTATAAATGACCTGGACCCAGGAGTACATTCTATTTGCTGGTGATAGGAAAGTAGAAGCTGTGGACTCTCTTAGGGGCTAAAAGGCCTTACAGAGAGATCTGCATAGCCTAGAGAGCTGGGCAGTTGCCAACTGTATGAAATATAACAAGAGCACATGCCAAGTAATCTACCTGGGACAGGATAACCCTGGTTATACATACATGAACTGGGGAATGAAAGGCTGGAGAGTAGCCCCACAGAAAGAGATCTGGAGTATTGGGTTGATGGCAAGTCAAATACGAGTCAACAGTGTGCTCTGGCAGCAAAAAGGGCCAACTGTGTCCCAGGCTTCATCAAGCAGAGCACCACTAGCTGGTTGAGGGAGATGACTGTCCCACTGTACTGCACTGGTGTGGCCCCTCTGGACAGTCTAAAATGGTGAAAAGCCTCAAGAACAAGACTTGGGAGGAGCAGCTGAGGTAATTTGGTTTCTTTAACTTTGAGGAGAAAGCTGAGGGGTGATCTCATCACTGAGGAGAGATCTCATCACTGCCTACAGTTTCCTCAAGGGGGCAGAGGAGGGAGAAGTGTTGATCTCTGTGACAAGACACGAGGAAATGGAATGAAGCCACGTAAGGGGAGCCTCAGACTGGGCCTTAAGACAAAGCTCTTCATTAAGAGGGGCAGTTTCTGGAACAGAGTCCCGAGGAAAGTGGTCATAGCATCAAGCTGGCAAAGAGTTCACGAACATCTGCAGAATGCTCTTAGACACGTAGTTTAGTTTTAGGTAGTCCTGTGAGGAGGAGGGAGTTGGACTCAATGGTTCTTAGGGATTCTTTCCAACTTGAGATATTCTATGATTCTAGTCTAAAACGAATGTAACTCCATTTAATGTAGCTGAGATTATTTTAAAAGCAGAATTTGGCAGACAATGCCTAAACATTACTTAAAACCAGCCCAGAATCTGTAGTGCTTGTTTACAGTTTTTCTCCTAGGTTTTATGTAGAGACTTGGCTGAAGATGTGACACATTCTGAATAAATCACCATGAGTTTCTGTTCCCTCTGCTTCAAGCAACATAGTAGGCAATGTTTTTTAACAGTTCTGTTTCATAAGCATTTATGTCACGATTTGTCATGTGATCGAAGGATGACCCTGAGAGCCATGGCAGTTCCCTCCCTTGTGCAACTGAAGACAGTCTTATTCCCAACATCAGAAGTACAGAGATGTTACCATTGAATATAGCACAACTGCAATATTTTTGGTGCTACCTACAGCTTCCTGGTAATAGTTATTTCTTTGCTGTTTTCTAGGTACCGTAGTGAGAAGATGACGATGAGCTACACAGAGTACCTTGCCCATCGTCAGCATCATCACTTTCAAAATGGTATTGGACACCCCCTTCCACCGTACAACCATTATTCCTGACACTGAGCCGCATGACCAGTCACTGGACCTCTCTGCAGACCTCTTCCCAGGAGACCCTGCCCCTTCTTGGTCTAGCTATCTCTATTACTGTACCATTTTATGATGATAGTTTCCGTTGCCATGTTGAAGGCTTCTTGGTTAAGCTCATCATGGCAACGGGTGGGAAAACTACATTACTACAAAGAACCCATACTTTTTTTATTATTGAGTCACTGCAGATTTTTTTGCAGCATATATAGCCCTTGGGGTTTTTTATGGAATTTAAAATTTCTACTTCATTAACATTGAATTATATCAGTCAAGGCTTTCTGTGACTGTGGATGGAAGGAAGAGTTTAAGGATTACAGTTAGGGATTCTTTGCTTAGCAAATAGGCATTCATGGCTTTTGCATTACTAGGTGTGACAGGGAATGAAACATATCAGATTCAGGTATTACACTAGACAATTAATTGCATTTTCATAATGTTTGTAACAATGTTGTGTGTACAATGTCTCACTCTCAAGGTAAAGATTTCATGTAGCTATGTACCTGATCTTCAGATCCAGCATATACAGCCCAGATTTGAAGGCTGACACAGAAAAAGCTTTTTTTGGATGAAGAGAAGCAATTACAGGTACAATGAGAGGTGATGTTAACATTGCAGCCTTTTCAGAACCCCAGTGGTCTAGTTGATAGGGCATGGCATAATCCAGTGGGCTACCAGGTACCTTTGTCTCCCATGCTGTGCTGGGAATCGAGGGCAACCCAGCTCTGTCAAGACTCGTCATAACAAAGCATTTATAATGAGATGATGCCTTTCTGATGATCTCATATTAGAAGTGACATTTGTTTTTATGAGCAGGTTGATGAGTAGCAGATGTCATATTAGGAAGAAAATGGATTTAGATTTTAGTGCCTTTGACTATAACATAACTATATACTTTATATATAAGATTCATAGAAAAAATATAGCAAATCTGCCAGACATTCTAGCAAACTCTATTGAGTCTGCTCTGGCATCAGGTTTTGGGGGTATTTTTTAAAGTGAGATTTTTTTTCTTCTTTTTTTTTTTTCTTACAGCAAACCTGTTTTGGAAAAGGAAAAATCCCTGTTTTGTTCTTTCTTCTGCTTTTAAACTTGTTGAGTTTTATCAAGTCATGAATAGCTAGATAAAGGTAATTATCATTTTAAAAAAGAAAAAAGACTTGTAAAAGAGCACAGGACAAGTATGCCATAATTTCACATTTTCATCTATTACAGGAACAGTACTCGAGAGCTCTGAGTACTGTGTAATAATTCTGAAACCCCTCCACATGGTAGAAGAAAGAAAATCGATTGGAACTTTATCCTGCTATAAAAATAGGATTTAGTAAAAGGTATGCGTGGTATATTTGCAAGCTCCAGCTCCTTGCTTATGTGCCTGCAGAATTCCCACTGATACCTGCTACAGTTCATTGCATGTTCTAGGGGACAATACATGCCACCTATTACTGAAAAGGCCTTCCTAATAGGAGTGAGTAAACCACAGAAGCTGAAATCCCAATGATTTTGAGTAATGAATGTTTGTAAATATATGCATATATACAATTCAAAGAGGTAACATCAGTTAAAATTCAGTTGTTTAAAAAAAAAATAAAAATAAAAATATTCCAGTAAGGTTTCAGAAACCCAGATATGGATAAACTATGCTCATCCCTTCTGTGACATTGGCTTTGCCACTTAATTTCTATGGAGATTCGTATGGAAGGTCTTGCTATTCCTTTATCCACAGCATTTGATTTCCAAATATAACATTTCCAGTTATGATGCCTTAATTATAAGCAGAGGGCCTGAAGTTTCAGGAGCCAAGAGATGCCAGCCAAAAGCTGCAGCAATTAATAGATGTTTATACAGAGGCTATTTTGAATGATACTGTTGTCTTGTTTCTACTTGGGGAACACTTTGAAATGGATTAGTCTTCAAGTGGAAATAGCGAGCAAGTGGCTACCTGAGAGAGTTGTGTTGGTTTCTTTTCTTGCCCTTATAGGGAATCTGAGCACAAAACTGAATTGTTCTGCTGAAAAAAAAAAAAAAAAAAAAAGAGGGGGGAAAAAAAGGAAAATAAAAACAAACTGCAACAAAAAATAACAAAACCAAGAGGAAAAGTCATCCAACCCCATCTTCATCGGTCATCTCGTTACAGCACGCTCATGTATATGAGCTCATTGTTAGAAGTTTTTTAAAAAGTTCTATTATATATTAAAAATATATATGTATTGAAAGGTGCTAATCAACCTCAAGCAGGTCACGTGACTGGTCATGCGGATCTAAAATCATATCAGATTTTTAAAAGATCTTCGATATATGCAGATGTTATACAGAATTTCTTACCAGTGTAATAAGGATGATATACTGATGAATAAACAATCCTGCAGGTGTTTAAGGACAAGGTCAGCAATACTTCCCACCATGGCTTGGGGGAGAAAAGGATAATTTTGTCTCCTTTTTGTATACAGCATAATGCACAATGCATTTTTGTCTATCTCTTAGTAGCTGTTGCTTACAAATATAGTTAAAAAGGTGTTATACAAACTGTAAAGGTGTGCTTTTGAAATGAGATAATACCAGACCCTTCTGGACCAGAGTTTTGTATCACTAATTAAAAAAAACTGTTACAGAGTCTGTGGTAAATCAGATTGTATGATATTTCTTTACAAGATTTGTATAATCAGTCTCTCTGCAGTGTTCCTAGGGCACCTACCTCCTCAGCATGCAAGTGCTGAAAATGCTACGGATTGTTTCTGTGTAATTGTGGATTTATTTGTACAAAACATAATGTTCACTGTGACATGCACTGGGACAGAATAGGTCTGTTTGCTTAAAGCTGATCAACCATTACTTTCATTAAATGTCCTTCTCTGGTAGTTCTGTTTAGTACCCTTTTGGATAGATCGTTGGCTTTAGATACAGATTTTTCTTTTCATTTGGGCTGCTTTATTAGAAATTAACATACAACCAAGTAGCATATGTCACTGTTAAGTTGGAATGCTCCTTTCTTAAATGAGTACTACTCAGTTTGCCTTATTCATTAAACAGACTGTTGGGGTTGGGGTTTTTTAAGTTCTTTTCGCTTAATGTCCCTAAAAACCCCTATTCTGTAAGCTGAGTTAGACAACAAAACCGTAGACTCTAAATGAACCTACTACTTAGTCATGCTTCAAGTGGCCTTCCTTCTGCCTAGACTGTTGTAGCACTGACCTTTCACCATCTCAACCCCATCATAGCAGGAGGAGGGCACACTGGAGTTCTGACCTCAGATACACTATTAAATCCAGGCAGTTGAATGGCTTTGCACACCCTGGCGTTTGTATACAGACCTCTTTACTGTCTTCAAATGTGCGGGTTTTTAAAAATTGTTGTCTGGAGTAGGTTACATCTCTTATGTGTGTTAGATCGAACCAAAGAAGCCTCCAGCCATGCCCAAATGCTGCTCCTAAAGCCTGCCTTCCAATCCTTACAGAAGCCCTGCAGGATTAAATGTGTTAACTTTTTTATTTTTGTACAGTTTCTAACTGATTTTTGCTAGTGATGTTAATTGAATTGTTTGTTTGGGGAGTCTGAAATTCTCCATTTAAATAAACTGGTGACTTTCCTTTTATGTTTAAGAAAAAGAAAAAAAAAAGGAAAAAAAAAAAAAAGAGAAACCCAAGNAAAAAAAAAAAAAAAAGGAAAAAAAAAAAAAAGAGAAACCCAAGTGTGCCTCTCAGATTTAAGGGTTTCTGGTTACATTTATTCTTAAGACCAGCAATGATTCTTTATATACAAAGATATGTTTTCCTCATTTTTTTATTACTGTTAAATAAAAAATAAAAACCTCTTTCTTTGCTCTGGACCCAGTAATTGTGCTGGTACATAAACGCACTGAGAAAACAAACTTTTGTTTGGAACTTTTATAACAACTTATGACTGTTTTTGTATATCAAAGTTGATTCTTTTCAAGATATTTGGATCTAGTTTCTAAGTTATTTTAGTGTTTTATATGTTACAAAAAAAAAAACCCAAACTTTAAATTGTTCACCAGCATCTTGAGTTATCTTTAATGCAATGGTGACATGCAATGGGCTTAGAGCTACCTGGTGTAGCTTGTAAGGCCTGTGTCTTCTCCTTCCTTCCTTCCTTAGTAAATTGATTGATTACAATAATATCACACATTACCTGAACACCCCCCCCACCTTCCTTTATAACTAGATCCTCTTTCCTTCCACATTTAATTGCTATTAGTGTGAAGAAACTGTTGAAATGGGCATTTTAATATAAGTATGGCTTAAAAAAGAGAAAAAATGAGGAAAAAAGATTAAAAAAAAAAATAGAAGGTTATCTGTGGGTCTGTGAGATATGGCTGTGGAAAGATATTGTAGTAGTTTTAACACTATTGTTATTACCTTTTAAGTCATTTACCCAATAAATAAGGAAAAAGAATCACCATTTTTTATGTTTCTTTGCTTAATTCTGCGGCTTGGTCAATTTTAGTTTAAGCATTTGTCCTTAGTGCTAAAGACTAGTGATGTGTTAGAAATCTTTCCCTGTTATTAATCCTGCCTTCTCATTTTGTTTACTGCCAGAACAGATTGCAGACAGGTGCCTAAAGCTTTGAGGCTAATTCAAAACTTAGTCACTGAACACTCCAAGTTAAATCTGCAGTTATATCAGTTACAGAATGATCTATAGTTGCCTATTTGTTAGTATTTATATCAGTTACTGGTTCGCTTTGTGCTCTTTACATCTTAATTTTCCACACTGAGTTTTGTCCAGGCTTGGTCTCCAAACTCTTTGAGAGGCAGAAGTGATTTGTTTCAGCCTTTTGAAGCAAAACTTTGTTGCAGAATCAGTTACCCTTTTGCTGTGTACTGTAGGCAAAGCAGTAATCAGAGACGGTCTTCGAAATAATCTCCCTATGCTTCAATCATATTACACTTGCACTAGTAGGTGTGATTTTTAAGAATATCTAGGTCAAGCTTTGCCATGAGGGGTTTCTTTATTGTGCATGTCATGTCTAGCTACTACATAGGTTGCCATCCTGAAAAAATTTATGGGGAAAAAAAGTACAATGTAGAGTTGGCAGTGACTTAGGAGGTTCCTATAAAGAATGGGAGGGGGGAGGAAGGGAAGAATTCTTTGCCCCTTCCCCAAAAACTTTTTTGTTTTTAACACAGTGGGGCCACTTAAGTTGTTTTATTCAAGAGAGAACAGCATACAAGCTGTACCTGGAGTACAGCTTTAACTGTTAGCACCAGTTTTAGGTGTCGCTGCAGTAACTTTGGCTTGGTGGCAGAGCTTCCTGGGCAAGGAAGCCTTGGCAGATTGCTTTGTTGGTATGGGTAACTACACTGATCCCAAGGAGCTGTTTGAGAAGGGAAGGAACATGTTCCTGTGAAGCTAAAGCATCATGGTGCTGCTGATCCCAAAAGTACCTACATAGGTAAAACTGACCTTTGTTCCCTCACCCAAATTCTTAATGCACTTACATTGTTTTAGTATCTCAGAATCTAACACTACCTGGCATTCACAGGTCAGAGATGTACAGCTCTACCAACAGTTTCTCACTATTGTTATTTTAGACAGCTATGCTGTTGTATAGTTATCCCACTACTAAATCAAATTAGCTCAACAGTTTTGAGTATTAAGGATATTCGAGGTGGAAACCTGCTTATTCTTACATACAGATTGGTATTAAACAATGAAAAGTTGACTTACAATCAGTGTCTCAGAGATGCAGATAATCAGCAGTGCCTGAAAAAGGAAATTACTTGCTTAGTTCATCTCAGGTTTCCAGCACTTCACACTAGATTTCTACTTAAGCTGTTTTATCAGTCTTTATACTGTTCAAGAAAAATTAAACCAGAGAATTAGTTCTAGTCCCCAGCTCAGTGGAAACTTAAAACTCTTACCATACATACAGGTTGGGCACAACCAGCATGTTCTTTTTCCAGGAAGGTGATTAGCCAAGACGCGTACACAATGAAATATCTGCTTGTCTGACATGTAGTGGGTCACAATATTACTGCAGTCTATTTAAATGTACTTTTAATGTACTTCAGAAATGTTTCAGGTCCTATTTAAAAGTACTTTACCACCTCATAGGGTGTGAGATTGTCTGACTATCTTAATCACAGATGCTTTCAGAACAAAGTTTTGAGCTGAATACTCTTGTACATGTTCTGCCATCTTCTTTCTTGTTTTATGTCACTTTAGTAAAAGACTGCTGAAGCTGGGGCAAGAACAGTGCAAGAAGTGCAGAGAAAGCATCATAATAGTATAATAATGTTTCCTGAGCTCTTTAACTGAATTACATGGACAGGGGATATTTAAACACTGGTTAGAGTTTATGTCCTACAGAAATGTCACGTTCAGGCTTGGCTTATGTTGATTGACAGATAATGGGCTAAGGTCACACCTAAATGCTTCAAACTTCCATAAATCCCAGTAATTGATGTTCTAACATACAGAAACTGCTTTGTCCAAGGTAAGCTATATCTAGCAATGGAGCCTGCCTGGGACAGAAAATCAGCAAATCAGGTAAAAATATGGATTCTCCTATCCATTTAACTATTAGCATTGCCAAGTGAATTAGAAAAGCAGTTTTGGTTTTCTTACCTGGTTTTAAAAAGTCTTAAGTAGAACAGAGTTGGAGTCTGGCACAAGTAGAATGAAAAAACTGTACACGATCCATTAAAATGCATTTATTTGTTTTAGTTCAAAGGTTTAACAACTATTTGCCCTGGACTTAGGGCAAAAAAACCATCAGACCAAAATACAAAAACAAGTACACAAACTACCCCTTATTTGTAAATGTTACCTCGTAACCAAGTTTTAGCACATTAGAAAGTTTACAAAAATTATGACACTTACAAATTATTCAGAGCTAACACCATTCTGTGGCAGTTGAGCCTCTCCACATCCCTCCTTGCCCTTGCCATACCAGCCTGTGCCTGGATAATGCTGGGCTTGGGTAACTGGAACTGCTTTGTGATTCAGTCCAGTGCCTCAGCAACTCCAGCTCCCCAGCACAGCTTGGTGATGATAGTGGTGTGGTTAAGCTCACTGTTCTGCCTGCTGTGTCCTCTGCAGCACTGAAATAATGACTCAGTAAATGCAGAAAAAAAATTCTGAAAGTACAAAATTGACCCTGAAAGAAAAATAAATCATATAAAAAACAGCTTGACTTTGACTAAGATACTCTAAAAGCTGTGGGACAGATTTACAGCAAAATCACTCTGAGTATAAACCACAAAATTCAACAGATTTGTTACAAGTCTTGTCACTGCAAAAATGAAAACATCCAAGTTGACCTGCGTATGGAATCCTTTTGCCTCCTAAAAGGGCTGACAGATGCCATCTTCCTGGTTTTTTGCCTTTTCAGGGTGTTGCTAACTGTTAGGACTAATTTAATTCCTAAGAATCCACCTTTAGTGAAACAATTGAAAGAACAAAAGAAATAGCACACCTATATTTTCCATTAGCTCCAGATGCATAGCAAAAAAGTGCCTGGAGTTTAGATGCATGACTTACTTAGGAGATAAAAGTACAGTAATTTAACAGTTGCAAACAACCATTTCTGAAAGAAGAATACAATTGGGTTTTACAAAAAGCTATCAAATACACAGAAATATCAAACCCCTGACTGTGGCCAGAAACAGATGAATAAATCTACAATGAGGTACTCTATAATCTTAAGGTATGCAAGTGGATGGACTCCTCCTGTCTCCCAGCATCTGCTTAAGCACAAACAGCTTTGCTGATAAGCAGGGAGAACCAAAACCAAGTAGAGGGGTGAATGATCATAGACTTGCTTTTCACTAGTTTGTATCAGCATGGACAAGAGCTGTTGAATTTCACCCTTCAAAAGAAACAAGATGCAAATTCTTTGGTGCTTAAATAGGAAGGAATTAAACAGATAGAGCTTAAACACCAAATACAGTGTCTGAATCGTGGGAAGGCAGCACAGCCTGTATCCCAGACAGCTAGAGCCTTGGCACAAGATCCCACTAGTTGCAAACTGCATGGTGGGTGCAGAAGACGCTTTTCTGCCTTTGGAAAAAGGGACACTTACTGTAAGGCTGCATAAACAAATTTGGTGTGCGTGTACATTTGGAGGTAAATTTAGGCAATCATTTGTTGGCACTGGCAGAGTGATTACTTTCCTTGCGCGTTACAAGCCACCTTACTACATACTAATGTGAGCTCTAGGTGTTGACGCTGCACAATGAATTGCTTATGGACAGCAAATTAGCCCACTCTGGGGTAAGATTTTACTGTCAGCTTAATCTCCTGCTGCAAAGAATAATCTGTCTGTATGGTCCCCTCCTCCTCTGCCCTGTAGCTATTGTCAGCCTTTTTATAACTGTGACACAAGATTTAAGAATATTTGACCAGGGAGTACTGGGACTACACTTTCAGTTGTACATTGCACTGCTGCCATGTAAACAGCTCATCACCAAAGTACCAGGTGTCAACAGCCTCAGGCTATCTTGTCACAGATGGTGGACACAGTACCGCAGGAAAGAATAAGTTAAATTTTAAGAATGGCAGTATAATTTTGCTCTTTAATTCACAGCATAAATAAGCCTAAAAACAACCAGCAAAATCATCCATACAATATAATTGCCTATAAAAGAAACTATTCAGGGAAAAGAAAACCATCCTCTGCCAGGGAAGAGAATAACTATCCCCACACAGAGATTTAGTATTCTGCTTTCCCATCAAATCAATATCTTGCACACTGAACAAGCTCTGATGAGATACCAGAGACAGCTGAGGAATAAAGGATGTGAAGTTCCATGACATTAGCTTCAGAAGTTCATTCCCTTTCTGTTCCCATTCTGACCTGTGCTTCACTTTCTGTGAAGCTTGTGTCTCAGCTATGCAAAGACAGTTTCTTGTGGCACCATAAAAAAAGCAAAATAAGACACAAGGTTAAAATGCCTTCAAACAAGAGGAGAGCATAATTTCACTTTTGGGCTCCTCGCTACAACAAAGATAGTAGGGTGCTGGAGTGTGTCCAGAGAAGGGTGATGAAGCTGGTAAAGGGTCCAGAGCACAAGTCTTCTGATGTGCAGCTGAGGGAACTGGACTTGTTTAGCCTGCAGAAAAGGAGGCTGAGGGAGACCTTCTCACTCTCTTCCCTGAAAGGAGGTTGTAGCAAGGTGGGTATTGGTCTGTTTTACTAAGTAACAGGATAAGATGAAATGGCCTGAAATTGCACCAGGGGAGGTTTAGGTTGGATATTAGAAAAGTTTTGTTTTTTTCCCCAAAAAGCTGTCAAGCTGCTCAAGGAAGTGGTGGAGTCCCCACTCCCAGAAAGATTTAAAAGACAAGTAGATGTCTCACTTAGGGGCATAATGTAGTGGTGGACTTGGCAGTGCTAGGTTAACAGTTGGACTCATTGACCTTAATGGTCTTTTAGAACATAAAGAACTCTGTCCTAACTGAATGAACTTCCCTGATAGTGTGCAATCAAAGAAGCAACAGCTCAGAAAGAGGTGGAGGTTCCACTGCCTTCTGCCTGACTCCAGTTGCACCGTTTGACTATTACAACCACCCCAATAATCTAGAATCCTTACTGGGTGGAGTAGTTGGTTTGCCTCTCTACTTTTTTTTCTGAATTTTAGGAACTTAAATTGCTATGGAAAAGTTCACAAAGCTCCAGAACTCGTGTAGGTAAGGCACGGAAAAGGAATATGAGTGTCCTTTTGGCTTTGATGAGCAGTTCCATTGGTGTACTTCATGTGTGAAATTTCTACAGTGACTCAAACCAGCTGGACCAGGATAAGACAGAAAAGTGTGAGTCAGAGCACCATGACAGAAACAAGACATCTACAACATGGAGGGAAGGCTGGAGCAATCACAGCAGCTCTGCTCTTAACTGTACGTTTGGTTCAGTTGCGTCAAGAATCCTTTGATCCGAATGGCCCCAGGGATGGCCCTTCTGGTGGTTATATTTAACACTGCCATTCCCATGACTAATTTTTAAGTCAGTCAGAAGAGTTCACAGCTTTTGCATTCCAAAGAGCCTGCACTAGGTGAGACACCTGAGCTTCTACAGTTAACTGACCAGAGGCAGTCACTGGTGACAAAGAGGAGCAGTTTTATACTTGTTTAGAATGCCCTGCTAGATATGACTAGAAATAGGAAATATTGTTGGATTGTTCTGTTTGGTTTTTTTGTTTGTTTGGGGGATTTTTATGTTGGTTTGTTTGCTTGCTTTGCTCCATTTTGTCAATGCCTACAATAATTGAAGAAAAACAAAAATAGTTCTTAAAAAAGTAAAGTTAAGCAAATAATAATGCTAAATAAGATTTGCAAAACGTAGATCATTCTGTTGTGATACCAAATATTTCTTCTAAACACTACTGAATCCAACATAAGGCATTCTGAGAGATTAAAGTGAATAAATAAACCATGGTACGCTTGATAGTAGCTATGGAGAGGGAAGAATCACTGCATATTTCACTCAGCTATTCACAAGAGATGAAGTACATTAAAAGGGGAATGCTTTAACATCCAGCACTGTGCATCTCAGCATTTCTCCAGCAACATCCTGCATTTCATCATGAAATACTGAATCTGATGATATAAATAGT
This sequence comes from Psilopogon haemacephalus, assembly GCA_013396835.1. Classification (NCBI taxonomy): domain Eukaryota; kingdom Metazoa; phylum Chordata; class Aves; order Piciformes; family Megalaimidae; genus Psilopogon; species Psilopogon haemacephalus. The sequence continues at coordinate 1,030,908 of VWZI01021228.1, read as the reverse complement.
AGGAACTTCTATTACTTCAACACCTCATTAAATGGTCTGCCACAGACAGATTCAGGCCTTTAATACTAGCACATTTGTTCTTTAGGCTTCATTCCACAGATCTGTTGTCCACATGTACCCTGCTTTACTGAGGGAGCAGTGAGCCCACTTGGTTACTTAGACACTTCAATGTTTTAAGATCAAGAACGACAGTCAATGCTGTATCTGGTAGTTCTTATCATCAGGTGATAGCTGAATTCTGATTAAAAACACAAGGAGTCATACAGTTGGTATAACTAAGACTAGCTATGTGTTTGATTGATAGGTCAGGTAATATGTCACATTCTTCAGTTACGACAGTACTTATTCAGGAAGAAGTTGTTCACAGGAAGAGTGACTGCCCATTGGAACAGGCTGCCCAGGAAGGTGGGGGAGTCACCATCCCTGGAGGTGTTTAAGAGGAGGTTGGATGAGGCACTTAGTGCCATGGTTTAGTTATTTAGAAAGGTAAGGTGATAGGTTGGACTTCATCTTAGAGGTCTTTTCCAACCTGGTTAATAATGTGATTATTCTCTATGCACACAGCAAGGCATGGTAGAAAACTATAAATCAGTCTGTAAATTTGAGTGTGGGACAATATATTTCTGATTGAGCTGTAGTTTTAAAAAATCATACAGAATAAAGATAGTTGAATTAGCCATTTGTCCTTTGTCCATAAAAAAAAAATCCTCTTTAGGGGAAAAAAAAAAAAGTAGTCAACCACTTCTCATTCCCAATTTTCCTTCTTGAGGTATAAATGACTGTACCTTAACTTTAGAATATATCTTCACATGATCCAACTGGAAGAGGTATAATGGTTTTATCTTACAAGTCACAGCTTCAACAACACAATGAATCTATAAATTGCAACAAACTTTTGTATGACAAAATTCCTGCAGCCCTGAAAAAAATAAATGGTACTGATAGACTCATGATTAACTGTCTGGAGGAACACACTCAAGATTTACCATCTTTCTGCCCAACAGTTTCTCCTCTAGCCTTGGAAAATTTGAACAGGTACTCATAGTTTACTATTTATCATTCTGCCTATCTACAGCCCAGGCTCCAAAAGATGTGTTGACAGGAAGATTTAGTCATACCAGTAAACTGGAACACTTTCTTTCTGGTAGAGGCCTGCACTGATTCAATGTTCCTTTTTCTATCTGTAGTTTAAAATCAGATTAATTAAGAGAGAGAATAGAGTTTCATTTTGTTTCTTCACTACCCATTCTACCGAGTGAGGATTGCTGTAGAATGCAAAGAAGGAACACTCCAAAAGCTGAGAAGCAAAGAAAAGAAAACTGATGCTTATATTAGAATTTGTATCTCCAGTCCCTCTTCAGTCTAAACTAAGTGGGGGAAAAAAAACCAAAAAGCAATCCACATTTTGTTCAAAGTCAGGTCAGAAAAGTGGATAAAATATCTCATCATAGCCTATGTGTAAATGGTCTTTTGACATTATTTCAACATGGTCGTGTTCTGCTCACTCAAATAAAAGCATCCCCAAAGCATCAAGATCTGAATGGGACTTAGATATTTACCCACAGCAGCTTAGAAATTAAGTAGTCAATTAAAAAAGAAAAAAAAAAAAAACCTTGTTCCCCAACATTTTCAATCTGCTTAAAGGCAGTACAGTAGAACCTCTCTGCTTTGCACTTAGTCTGGAAGATGAAATGTACATCCCTTTCACTGTGACCACTTTGCAACACTCAAGAGCTGAGAGTTAAATTAGGATGATGCACCTCAACCTGTGTTCTTTCATGTTAATGGAGTGTAGTCATTTGGCTTTCGTTCCTGTCCTATCATATAAGTGTATTTACACCTAAGGGAGAATAGGTCAATACGAGGTAGCACTGCAACTGTCTTTGCTGGAATGTGGACGGATTCTGGCCTAATTTTAAATGGTGGTTTAGCAAGGTTCTCCTGGAATCTATGTGAAACGTATAAAACACAAACCTTTTCCAGAATAAGGCCACTAATTTTGCCGTTGGCAATAGGCAGTGAGAAACAGCATAGAAAACCCCTCACTGGATCACAGAGGTATTTTTGAGGCAATAAACTGTGGGGAGAAGTATAAAGACATTGTCCACTCATTCCTCCTCTGTTTTCCAGTATAAGTATCTGTTTCCTGTATGTACTGCTCCGTGGGGAGACATTTCAGTCTATTTTCTTAGCTGGGAGTCTAAGGAAGTCCATGCTACATTTAAAGATGGGGACAGCACTGTAAAAGAGTAGGATTACAAGCTTCCCATGAGTCATGGTCATGATAGTCTGATGTCCAGATGCCCAGATTCGATACCAGGGCCCATAAAAAGGATCTGAGATGGCTGGGCACAACATGTTGTTCAAATTCACTTCTGTAACCTGAGAAAGTGACAACAAATTTATAAATTAACAACATTATTGTGTTGCACCAATTCAGACACCTAAAATGGTAATTAAGAAATCCCCATAATAATCAACAACGTTTAGATGATGCTCTTTTGTTCAAGACAAGTAGGGCAGCTTTCAGAAGGAAAGCAGATCAAATTCAGGTGTGCATTTAATAGATGGATTTATGCAGGTACATAACAAATTTAGGAAATATTGTGCCTACTTAAGAGATACAAATGCTCATTGGAACATGCAATTAAGAATCTGCATGCAAGCAATCTTATCAATAAAATTCTGGACACTTTCAAAAACTAGTCAGTGTTTTTACTTTGAATGTACTTGCAAATTATCCATTTATTAACCTGTGTTTACTTACCAATCCCAGAATCTGCAAGATGCTAAAATGATATACAAACATAAACCCCGTGGATAAAAGAGCCCACCAGAAATTGCAGAGTGGTTCTGGAGTGTAGATACCTTGAAGAGAAAGGAATACATTAGTGTTCAGCTGAGTTGCTGTGTCCATCAAAGACTCATGAATAATCCTCTTCCTTCTGCTCTGTGGATGTTAGGGCATCTGGCTTTAGCTGATAACCTACTCAATACCATTACACTAATGAATATTTGAGAGCCTTATTTCTTACCTGGCACCTCCTGATCAGTCTCCTCCCTCCTTCTGGTCCACCAGTAAAATATACAGTACGCTACCTCATTAAGCTTGCCTATTTTTCACCAGCACCAGTGATTTTTACCTCATTCTTCCTTCTACTACAGAACTAAATGATTTTTCAATACTGTAATGGTGTACAATGTATCTTCAAAACCCTGTCTCTTATGGGGGTTATGACTTCCACACAGACAACTAACCCAGGCAGTGACAGCTCCTGCACTGCACTGTATTAAAGCATAGCCTTGCTGTCATTCCTAATTTTATGGTTGTTTAAGAAATATTGGGTAATAACTTGCACCAATAATGCCTAGGAACAGAAAGGCTGTATAAAGCAGTCAATCCAGACTGTGCTTTTAAATGAAAACTGCTATAGAGATATGTTCAGATATACAGACAATTTTATAATCAGTAGATTTCACAGATTATGTAAAACATTTTTTTCCTTTCAAATGAAGTAGAAAATACCACATTATTCCTGGGTTCACCTTTCTCTCTCCCCCTGAAACTAGGTTTTGTCAATTTACTGACAGAACACAATGTCACATGACCTAGAATGTTCCAAGGACATCAGATCTAATACAACTAACCTTAGCCACAAGACTATTTTTGGAATTAAGTACTCAAACATTGCATGGTGAGAAAAAATACAGGGTTCTCAAGACTCTCACCAGCAGCCATGAACATTTCAGTTAAGATATGGGGAACAAAATATTATTTTTCCTTATGACTTTAATAACTTAGGGATGCAAAAGAGGGAAGCACATTATGTCATGCTATTCAGCTGCTTTTAAAAGTTGTTGGAATGTCAGATAAATATAAAAATGCCCTGGCGTTTTTAATCTGCCTTTGTCTGCTCTCAGACCCACTAGACATTAAACACTGGAATATGTATCCAGTACTTGCAGGACAACTAACAGCCATAGTGCAATATCCATATTAGCACTTGATAGCTGGCATATACTGTATAAGGCTATTGGGAACTCAAATAACTACACTAGGACAGGACTTGCCAGACTAAAGCTGGTATATGGCCTATGTATGGCATCATGTGCAGATAAATGCAAATGACTGCTGTTACCTGCTTTATCACACCACCATAAAATGGGGCATCCTGTTTCAGATTGAAATCCCTTTTCTACAGAGTTTTGATCCATAGTTTGTATCCACCATGTCAACTCAGATTGAATTTGTAATAGCTACCTGAACTAATCTAATTTAAATATTTTGTGAATGCTATAAATTAAAATTTGCCTACACATGACCATCTAAAACTGCATATCTCAATATAACAGCCTCTCTGTGCTAGTCAACAGGAGTAAGGAGCTGGTTGTGTGTCTGAATGATAGCAGTACATTTGCATCCCATATAGCACTTGCTGGCTTTCATGAGCAACAACACACAGTGTTTTAGTAAGCAAGCTGTGGCTTGGTGCAGCCACAAGAAATTAGTAGAGAAGCTATTCTGACAGCACAAGGCACCTTATAAGATTTCCTATCCAGTTGTTAAGAGGAGGTCAGGAGAAGTGTCTGAACTATAAGCAAAATCCAAATGTAGGAGTGAACTCTAAATGAGGTACTCCCAGTGCAGTGCTCTACAGGTAAAAGGAAAACATTCACAACAGTTCAGCTCTTCAAATGTTCTTAAGCAAGCAAGATGGTATTATATTTTTTAAATTGCACAGAAGACTTCACTTAAATAGCAATGATATTGATTAAACTCCACAAATATCAGATACATGGCATCACCTTGAATATAATTTTTCATTAGAGAGCAAGAGGAGAAGCAACCAGCCTTGGAGTTCAGGAGACCATGGCTCTACTTTTGGCTGTACCTACTTTAAGTGACCTGGTCAAGCCATATAGAAAATCTGTCTCTCCTTCCTCATGTAGAGTAAGGAAAACATCATTTGACTTGCAAAAGATTTTTCTATTGTCTCTGCAGTTCTAGCTGCATGTTTAACTTAGATGCAAAATACAGAATGAAATTGAAATAAGGTATCTAAACCGTTCCTGGGAACAGGCAGAATACTGCTATATCAAATTTGTTTTCACATGAACTCGCCTGGTCGGCGGTAGCCTGTCTTATTTTAAAAGAATTGATCAAAGACTGAGAACTAATGTTAGTAGTCTAAAGAGGTAAACACTCAGAAGAGCTAGGATCCAGAGACCTGGATATTTGAGGGACAGTGCAGGTAGGATATGAACACTAAGAGAAGTAAACTCAGCTATGAAACAAGCCTGGAGGGGGAAAGTACTCATTAGAAGACTACAGATACTGCACAGAATGACACAAGACATTAGTGGCATAATTTGGCTTTGAATTCCAGTTTCTTCCATCCAGCTTCAATCTAGTCAGGGAATCATGTTTCCTAAGTCATTTGAAGAGCTGTTCAGGTTCATCCAGCAAGGAATTTCTTACTGCTACATCCTCCCTCTGTTGTGAAACTTCTAAATATACATTAGCAACTCTCACCCTTTACAGACTTTTGATCTTGCTTGTTAATAGAAAAATTCTTTCTCACTAGACTTTGCAATCCTGAAAATAATAATGAGATTTTCAGCAGTATCATTATTTGGACATCAAGGGACAAAAATGAAACAAACACCTCCACACAAAAGCATTTCAGAGAGCCCTCGATTCCCAAGTGTGTTATGGGAAACTTATTTCAAGTTTATACCTAAGATAGTTTCTGTACATTTCTCATAGATAAATAATCACTATAGATTTTTATTACTTTCTGGTTCTGCTATTCAATAGATGACTGTTAGAGAGTAGGGTGTTCTATTTTCTGTAGAATACAGTCTGTTGACAGAAACACACAAACAGAGAAATTGAAACTCATCTGAGTGGTTGTTTGAATGGCTTGTGTTGGCATTGGCAAAGCTACTTGCTGCTTACATAGGACATCTCTGTTCACTAAGGATCACAAGCAATTCTTTTATGTTAAGCACATTCAATAATTTAATCCAACTGCCAGTCTGGCACTAATCTAATTCTCAAAAATGTTCATGTCCCAGACAGTTGAGACCCTTCCAAATAAAGGGTCATCTAAACAGGTTGTGTATTTGTTCCTGCTGCAAAAGCATTACAGGACTTGGTTGCTCGGGGTGGGTTTTTTCAGCTTAAATTGTCGTTCTTTCAACAGCATTGATGGGAAGGATTTCATATAGATTGACGAGCAGCAATCATATAGATTGACTTCTGCAACAAGAATTTGTTGACTTGAACATAATAAGTGGTTAATTATGCCATCCAGGAAATGGAAGCGTGGCTTAAAAATGTAAAGTTCAAGTAGACTCAATTTTTCTTATACTGCTTCCTCCACCAATATCTTGTACTAGTTCTAGTGTTCTTATTAAATACTTCTTTAACTTAAAGTTCTCCAACCACAGCCTTATAAAAGTTTGAACACAGCTTCATAAAAGTAATACTCATTTTGATTTTCTGTGAGAACATAATGCAGGAAAAAGACTACTCTGTTTGAATTTGAGTTAGAACCTAAATACAGTAAAATTTAATCTTCCTAATTAATGTCTTGCTTTAATTCCCACAAGATTTGATAGAGCTTTACCATTTTTTCCAGCACAGCACATGCTCCTTTAGTAGTTTCACAGTTACAGGTTCTGCTTAATCAAAATTTCAGAGCAATTGTTACAATTCCTTCATTTTCAAGCTTGTAAAAATGTGACAGCAAACTTATTTTCATTTTATTTCCTTTGGTCAAAGAGTCAGTTCTAGTAGTGTGTTCTACTGAGTTAGTCTAGAGACCAAACTTCCTTCCCAGGGGAAAATAGGAAAAATGTTCTCAAGACAATGACTCTGAAACCCACTGTATCCCTACATATCTGTTTTGACACTGGGTAGATTTCAAAATACTGCCTTATGCCAGATTTTAATTTCCTTCAATGCCAGCTACTCTCATCAGAAACAGATCAGGCAGAGGTCTTATATTACCTGCTCCTCTCAGAAACCATTTTTTGTATTTCTGAAACCTCCTCTCAGGAACCATTTATTATATTCCTAATAGCTGCAGCATTAGTTCTTCCTCATCCTTCACACAGTAGTAGTATTTCCATACACTGGTACTAAATGTCTCCCTCTCCTAGAGGAAAGCCTTTAACAGACTGTAGGCCCTCTCAGAGAATGCCACATTACCTTCCTTACTTTTAAAATTAAGTTGCATAATATGCCACCATAGTTCCCGAAGAACTGCAACTACTCAGTGCATAAAGCTCAGAGGGTCACAGGCCAGACACATGTGCCCTCACTTCATCTCCAGCTCTCTCAAAGTATCAAACAAGATTATAAAAAAAAATAATGAAGCTGCAAGAGAGACTGCAGCATGAATCTGCAGCCACAGCAGCAGCACACACCTCCAGCTGCTGAGTGTGCCACAGCCAACTCATTGCTCAAGGTGTCAGATACAAGCACCATTTTCATTTACATCTAATACGTGGGATTCGGGAGGTGGAGAAAGATGGAATAGGATCATGGAATCTGCCAGCAGGAGACCAGAACAAAACAACACAATAATTAAGAGTTTCAGTAAGAGAGTCATACCACACATTTTTTCAATGAGTATTTCAATCAGGATGGAGATAAAGCAGATTTATGACCACCTAACTACATTCACAGGATCACAGGATGTCAGGGGTTGGAAAGGACACAAAGAGATCATTGAGTCCAACCCCCCTGCCAGGACCACAATCTAGCTCAGTTCACAGAGGGACACATCCAGACGAGCCTTGAAAATCTCCAGAGATCCCCACAACCTCTCTGGGAAGCCTGTTCCAGTGCTCTGTGACCCTTAGAGTAAAGAAGTTCCCCTTTGTGATGAGGTGGAACCTCCTGTGCTGCAGCTTACATCCATCACTCCTTGCCCTATCACAGGGAGCACATGAGAAGAGCCTTCAAAGAGAACACTCAAATACATTGTGGGGTTATTTTCCCCCCTGGATTACTGCTGAAGTATATAATAAATCCTGCTTTATAATTCCATTTAAAAGGAGTTAAGGACCTACAGACAGATACAGTAAATATAGGTAAGTGTCACAAAGCAGGGAGTGTCTGAGAAAGGTATGACAGCTAAAAATGTCTTTAAATATGGTAAGCCCTCACTCGTGCCACCAAGTTTGGATCCTCAATTGTTTTAATTGCACTTTCCTAATTTACAGCTACAGGAAAAGTGATCCTTTGTCTGTACTTGGTATCTGTGTTCTACATCTTACAACTCAGCCCAGCTTCTCATTAAGAAACACTGCACTCTGCTTAAGACATCTGCTAAAAGAGTTGTGTCTGCCTTCTTCTGCAGTGTGACAGGGGCATGCTCCACAAGAGAGGGAAAAACAAATCAACAACTTCTATTGACTTTCTGACAATGCCACAGAACTTCAACTCATATGATGCCACTTCTGAGACACTTAGATCAAAAAAGTGAAGGGCTTTATGACTTGAGTCAGCAAGACCATTTCTTTACTGCTTGTAAAAATACAGCACTTGTCTTATAAGCTGAAAATTCTGACTACTCACAGCAAACAACTCAGCTGCTTAATTATTTAGGGTGTATATGTCCACTTGTCTACAGGTGTACATCAGCTGTGAAACAGCTCTTAAAATACATAGGCCCAGACCACAGGACTTTTAAGTCCATTACTGTCTATCTGGGCTCCACAGGAAGATTCTCCCTCTCAAAAAAACAAAACCAAACCAAAACAAAACCCCACGACAGAACACACACCCCAAGCCCCCAAAAATGTAAATTAAAAACGCAAACCACAAACAAAACCAAAACTACCAAACCCAAACAAACAAACAAACACCAACCAACCAAATAAAAACAAACAAAACTTCCCAGCAAAACAATCAACCAAATCAATTTCATTTCTGCACAACGTCGACAATCTGCCTTTGAATGGCGAATCTGAAGAACTGGCACAGCCATTTTCACAGGGCAGATGCTGGAGACTATCCCCCCCTGCAGGCTACAGTGGCAGAACCACACAACCATGCAGTGCCATCAGTACCAAGGCCTCTGATGAAGCCCAGGTGATACAGCTGTTCATACATCAGATTGCTCCTTAAAGTGATAAAATCCTAAAAAAAAAAAACCTTCAACATCCTTTTCTACTTAAATTATCAAGGCAACTAAATAATGCTGGGAATCTCAAGACACAAAAGGCTTCTCTCCTGAACTCCTCTGCTAGAGAGCTGCCATAAATTAAACTTTATTTCAGATTGTTGTGGAATTACATCATCTGCTCCCAGCACTCAAGATATAACAATTTCAATTTGATTAGACTTCAATACAGTTTGAAACCTCGAGATAAGGTGCACGTATCATCTTGCCAAGCCCATCAAAAAATCTGGGCAAGCCAGCTTAAGGAGCAAGACATGCAAGAACTGCAAGTCTCTAAGGCTGATAAAGTGCAAACCAGATTTTTTTTTCCATTAAGAGTAGAGAAATTAAGTTGTCCTGGACACAAGTGAAGGTCTCCAATATTTATCTTACACAGTAAGGTTAACACCCTGTTGCAATAGCTGTGGCAGTTAGAAACATTACACTTCCTCAGCTGCTATCTCCCTAAGCTTTCTACCAGCAATCTGTATAGCAGCAGCTTAAAGCAAAATTATCTTAGCATATTCACATGCTTCAGAAGACCATCTCTGTAGATGAAAGTGGTTTGAGATTTTCCATGAAGAGGTTGGCTCCATGGTCTAAATCTGCACTGCTGTGCTTCCTGTGTTCTTCCGTTCATCTTGACAATTCATTCACTGCACTTTCCTTTCGGCAGTCTTAGCAGTCAGATGATGCAACAGTAATCCAGTAGTTACAAAACTATTCATACTTTTTTTTTTTTGGACAGGGAAACAGGAGTCTTAACTGCTGAGGACAAGAGAACATAATGACCTAAGCTCTGGTTCAGCCCATCCAGCTATTTCAGGAACAGTATGTCCTCCTAGATGGTTTGGCAGGGTTCAAAGATGATACAAGGTGAGATTCATTCAGCAAAAAAGCTTCCAAGTGCAGATACGCTGCCTTGAGTTAAGAATCTTTCATGCTGGCCTTTTGTATCTGCACTACATCTATTTTGCATGAGTCACTTACTGCAGCCAAGTGCTGAGCCAGAGTGCATAAGCATTTTTGTTTAGCCTTGCACACACATATATGTATACACACATATATACACTTGGAAAGAAAATACATTAGAAAGAGAGGTACAGAAATTGATATTCACTCAGTAAAGAGGGGAGGGAGAGGGAAAAGGAAGAGAGAACAAGGTCTTAATCCATCCTCAGGATTCACTGAGTTCCCTCTGCAACACTGAAGCCTGAGTTCAGAACATGCCTCTCCATCTTAAAAAGATGTTATACAGGAACTTGAAAGTCATCAGAAGTCTTCACTTTGTGACATGACAAGAGCCTGGTTTGTCATTGCCTTCTCCACCTCCCTTCTGCAATGATTAGGAGTTTGTGTAGCTTCCACAAGTATACTGCACATCAGCATTATTTGCCAGAACTTTTTAAGATACCAAAGATGGATTATAATCAAATGTGGGTGGTATATTTCTCTGCTAAGAGAGAGACAGAATGATCTTTCGAAGTATCTTTTTTTTCCATTTAGACAATTTTTATTTAGTTTTACCCAGCATTCAAAAAAACCCACAAACTTACAAACATATAATCTTTGACCCTTACAGTAGAGTAAGTGACTACTGGTGTAAAATATAAACGATTAAAAGTGGAAGAGACTGACTATGCTTGTTGTATTATTTTCTAATTTCTGCCCCATCAACATCGCAGGGGTTTCATTAAAGGCTACCGAAATACCATAAACTATCATGTTTTCTTTGCTAGATGAAGAAATTTAGTTCTGCTACAAAATGCAGCTGGAGTCAACTCAACGCTAGAGGGGAGCAGAGTATCACACCAGATGAATACATGTAGCATTCCCTTCTAAAGAGCACAGTTAGGAAAATCATTGGCCAGTGGAAAAACGTGGAATTCCCAGACGTTGTGAACTCTTCTGGGGTAAGTGACTGCAAGACTGTAATCTTGCTGGAAGAGATAACAAGCAACCTAGTTCATTCCACTTACATGTGTCACTACATTTCGTTAGAACTTTAGAATTTCAAGGATTTGTCCAAATAGCCAACTAATATTTACAAGGGGATATAACAATATTGGGTTTCTTCAGCTCATTTTAAGTTGCAGTACTTCGAGAGAGACATCCAAGGTGGCAAGCATCTTAAAAATACATCCCACAAACAAGTCAGAAAACTGCAAAATGCCAGAGATACTACTCAAGCAGATGGTGATGATTATGCCAATACATTCTTGATAATCCTTTGGGCAAAAGGCCATTTTTTCATTCTCATTGGAGTGTCTGTTACCTGGATTACAACTACAGCATAACACCAGAAACTACTAAAAACCATGAAGAAAATTGGTAGAAAAGAGCAAACCCTGTGGAAGCCATTAAGCACAGCTATTTAATTGCATGATACCAACTTAATAGATACAAAATAAATAGCCAACCTACCTCCTTTCTGCAGCAGGTAGATGGGCACAACATAAAGCATCACATGCTGGATGTAATAAATTTCCATTTCAAATGGAAGCTGTAGAATAAGGAAAATATTTGTAAATGTTTTTCATCACTAACAACTAAGTTACAAGTGACCTCATGACAGTCCCTTCAGTCATTTTATCACCTATGCATTTTAAAGAGATTACATTAATGGGCACTGCTTTGAAAGTGCAGCTAACTGTACCCATGCCACTCTCCTTGCCACAAAGGCAATGCAGCACTGCAAGTAGACAGTTCTCAAAATTAGACAGAAGTACATCAAAGAAGGAATACTATAAGATCACTACTTTCCCTTTCTTCGTTAGTATAAATTACAAATAACAATGCATAACCCTAAAGAAGTCCAACCACAAACTAGACATAAGCCATATGACAGCAGCCTATTTAGGAAGAAAATATAATGGCTATTTTGTAAATGACAGAACACTATAAATTTGTATATACAAGTATATAAATAAATATATCAAAGTAATTACTGAGGAGGCCTGTACAAAAATCCGAACACCCAACTTACATCAATCTGCATGCGTATGTGAAATTCCTACGCTTCAAGTATAAAATAACCAGTATCTAACTGGTTTTAAAGAAAAGCTGCAGAAGGGCTACCACTAAGCAAGCTACCACTTAGTAATAAATGAGGTATTTCTCACCTGCAGTCAACTTTTGGAAATTACTATTAGTCATCTGTGTGTTTAAGAGCTGAATTTGTGTTACTTCTTAGAGGTCAGCTACACTGTGCTAAAAATAACTTGAACCACAACTGAGTTTAATTTGAGCCTCTTAATCTAGACCAAACTAATTGTAGCTCTTTATCAGTTAGAAAAGGCGATGCACTGTATTTTAAAGTTATTCCCATCTGTAAATGTCTGTCTTTGTTAAACTAAAAAGCACATTTATAATTGAACAGTAGCAGGAAAGATTCAAATTTAAACTTCAGATTTCAACCTCTTGTTGCAGCTCACTTCAAAAAATAATGAAAACAGAAAAAGCACCCTTCTTTTCCACTATTTTTCTGAGACAATGAAGTCACAGCACCAAGGCAGAAACATTACCAAAATATCTTCATCAACAGAAGTGAAGACAGGTTGAAACAATTTGGTTTTCTTTCACAGTAACATTCAATAATCAAGACTGTCATCTTTACAATTCAACAACTTCTCTTACATACTATTTTGATTGTAAAAAATGCTTAAAAACAACATCTGATTTCTAGTAGTCCTGGCATTCCCCAGCTGAATACTACCAGTGTCCTGACTAAAACCTCCAAGATGTTCAGCCAACTCCTGAGAGACTAAGGACAAAAAAAACAAAAAAACCCTCCATACAATCTTACAATCTGGTGGGTATTTTTATTCCAAGCATTCTGAACATAAACCCAAGCTAGATAATGGTCTTCAGAAGCAAGAAATTCACAGAAGTTTTGATATTTCCTGAATCTGGACCTTTTCCTGCTCCTTGCTGAAAGACATAGAGGGTAAAGCAAGGGAATCAAGATTATTTTGAAGAGGCTAAAGCAGTTTTCCTAACTGGAGAAGAAGCTGTACCTCTCCCAGCTGGAACAGGCACACTTCAGAAATAATAGCTCCTGATATAAACAACACACCGTGAGGACTCACTCTTGCCAAGGAGCATTCTCTGTTTAGTATCTGGTTTCATAAGGGCTTCTACACTCTGGGAGTTGTGAGGGTCAGTTACACAAACACTACGCTCAGGACACTTCTGAGAACAGAGTAACACTTGTTTTGCTGCAGTTGTCTTGACAATATTTTTTGTGTGTAAAACAAAACTCTCTTTTTTCACTAGAAAAGCTTGCTTGTTCTGAAGCCGGGCTGATTATGCAAGTGCATTTCCTAGTATAGAGCTGCAAAAGCAGAAATTCTGTACAACCAAGCACCCAAGTTGTACAGCCAGGGTACAGCAAACAGGAAAAGAACAAAGACAAAAGAAGAATTGATTCACCTAGCTCTAACAGTCTCTTCCTAGAAATTGTTTTATCAGCAACAGTCACTCACAGCAGATATGTAGGTACCTTTTACATGAAAGGGTCACCTATCAATGTAGAATTTAAAGAACCTCTCTGTGCAAACAGTAAGCACTTCATCAAGAGACTGGTTTAGCACCAGACTTGGCAGAGTTAGATAACGGCTGCACTCAAGGACCTTAAATGTCTTTTCCAACCAAAATAATTCTGTGATTCTTAGACTTGTCCTCTTCCATTGCATGCCACTGTGGAAACCAAGCAGCCACCCTCAAGAGCAGCATTCAGTATTTCCCTAGTAACAAAGCATAATGTTCATGGCACATGTCTTCAACCACACCCATTCCTATAGATACAGTCACCGGATATTCATAACCATGAGAGACTCATCTGAACTCAGGATGTTCATTGTCAATTTATCTGCTGTTTTTTGGGATTTTTTTTTTTTAAACTAGTCTCCTTTATCCCTTACCAACTGCCAGCAGCATTTTTCCTGCATTTCACCTTGTTTCTCTTACTTGGAATCTTAAGGCAACTAATGGTACAAGACAAAAGGACAAATTACTTATTTCTTCTACTAACATATATTCAAGGCTTCCTTAGCAGTGTAAATAAATGCAGAGAACAGGTTACTCTTTCTCAAGACAGTAAGTATGTTTTTCTCCTTTAAAGTTTCTCACTTGTGCCAAAACAAATCTGCTTCATCCATTCATAGGTTTTAACATCGGTACTGCTCAGAGTATGGTTCTGATCTTAAAACATATTTAGAATGCGTGCCCCTCAAGCCAAATAGTTCTAATAATAGAATACAGCAGCTTCTGAAAACACTAAAATGACACCATCATAGCCATGTGAGCAGACATGGCAAGTCCAACACCTCTGGGATATGTCCTGTATTTTACTTTATCTATATCAACATTTTCAGGACATCGACTTGTGAAAAACACCACTTTTCAACCAGTGGAAAGAGTTTCCTTTAAAATGTGATTAACACAATATGAAAGTTCATCAAAACCAGGTACTCTTCAAGCACTTTGGAGTCTTTGTGGCAGCTAAATGAATTTATGTGCATAGCCAGGTTATCAGGATCTAGACTGTACTCAATATAGCATAAATAGAATAAAAAGAAGTCTTTCTACTCCTGTACATCCTCTTACATCTTTCTAGGCTCCCACTTGGAAATTTAATAATCAGATTCCCTTAGCATCATCTTTTTTTACTTAAGGGTCATAAAAGTTTACCTTGTTTTCCATGTGAATTGTTACTACTGACCAAGAATGACACAATCATAAGAAAGAAAAGAAACTATAAGAGAAAATGAAAGCCACCTTTTATTTCTGAAAGGTTAGTAAGAACTCACAAAAACATTAACTAAATATGAAACAAACTGTTTCATCTGTATCTAACGACTATGCCAATGCACAAAATTTAATTCCAACTGCACATCGTAAATAATGTAGCAGAGAACCGGAATATTTAGTTGCCAAATAAATACAAATGGGTGCATCTGTTGCTCAAGACTGTTAATTGCTGGCACCTCAACATCATGCCAAGGCAGGAAAATATTTTCTTGAAAAGAACAAAATAGACTGACCTCATCTTTCAGGCTACATTTTTTTGAACAGTATGCCAGGTACCCACTACAGTCCAACCAGGTTTTTAATGAGTAGTGTCACCGAAAGGTTAAAACAACAGACGGTAGAAACTTCCTGCTGTAGTTTCAATTAATATCTCAACTCTCCATTTCTACTGGCAACAGACTAATAATTAAGATTTTTTTTTAATTATTGAGGCTCTAAAAAAATTTAGCAGATATATCACAAGAAAATGGAAAATGTCAAATTACACTAGAAGCTTCCAAAAATTATTTTTTCAGAATAATTTATCATTATATCATATATACAAAAAGAATATTTACAAGCCATTAAGTAACATATTGGTGACCCTAACAGGCTGGACCACAAAGCGTTCTAAGACATGCTCTTAAACAGGTCAAGATTTAGAACCAAAATCCTGACACTCAATAGTTCCTAAATAAACATCCATCAGCTGGCAAATTAGTAATTTTTCATTCTGCATTTTCTGCCTCTTGGCCCTTTCAGATTATTGATATTTACAAACAAACTGTACACCTAATATTTTCTCTTGCATTTCACTCTGCTTTCAGCTCTATAAAATTTTACTAGTTGACTTCTCCAGAGCCTACAGCTTGACAGCAAACATCTGCTGTTTGTAGAATAACAAACAGACACTTTGACAGAAAGAGGATTTAGGAGAAATCAACCTACAGGACAATATCAAGCCATATATCAAGTAACTGGTAAGGATAATGCACATTTCACACTATGAAAATGACCAAAAGTCATTTCAGTGCTTACAGCAATATGTCCATTTGGTGCAATCTCTCACAGTTACAGATACGACACGATAGTCATCTGCTGCCCCATCCTCTCTGACCTCAAAACTCTCTCTGCCACAGACATCATCTCCCTCTTCACTTCTAAATTAATGTTGGCTTAGATACCAAATTTTTCATGCTCTTTGTCACACACTGTATATTGCAGCTGTTTACAGATGTAACCAAGTAGACATTTGTGTATGAGATGTACACATTAAAACATATGATTTAAAATATAAATCGGAAATAAAGAAGTTGAGGCATGGAGACAATTCTTGACTGAATCAAAAGTTTTTCACTTAGATATCACAAAGCAGAGAAGATAGCGTGGACAAAACTATTATGACTTTTAAAAATTCCCACTAACTTTTAAGAGTTATTTCAGGCCAATGTCAGTGAAAACAACTACAATGACAGTTATAGAGCAGAATGTGTCTACCACAAGAGAATCTGGGTCAAAGCAGCAGTGCTATAAAATGTTAGTCACATTATCATGTGCCAGAGGAAACACTGAAAAGAGAGTATCATAGTAAGCAGGTGTTAGGCCAAAACTAACCTAAGCTGCATTTACTCCAAAAATATTTGCTCTTAGACATTATCATTTGGCTCCTCTAACTTTAATTAAGAAGAACATTTTCAAAGTAGTCTGTATTTTTCCTGTTAATCACCACTGCCCTAATATGAATGAGAGCTACAATAATGGCAGACAAAATACAAGCCAATGATTTATTAAATATTTCAACATTTTTTTTAAAATGGTCACCCAGAAAATTAATCTTGTTATGGTGAAGTTTACGTTTACTTAAAAACTGGACAGTCTGAAATAAAAAAATTTAAAGAGTTCTCCTTAGCCATTAAAAAAAAAACCAACATGTTTTATTCATTTGATGCCATTTCAAGCAACATCAATTTCTATTAACTGCAAACTGCACATAAACTGTTATGGTACAGGGAACAATATAGGTAATTAGCATATCAGGAAAGGCAACGTAAGCCTTACAAGAACTCTGAGGTTATTCCACTAAATCCACTGAAATCTGAAAAATATGATCCAACTGACTGTGTATGTGTGTGTCATGCTTCATGGAAGATTATTCTTACCATGTGAAAGCCTACAGGTGTATCAGCCTCCTTCTAGCAACTAAACTGTGTCTTGGTGCAAAATTTTATAGCTTAAAAGGAGGGGAAAAAAGAAACTATTTCCAAACTGGCAGTTTTCCGGTGTCCTAGCCAATCAACACAGCACATCATCCAGAAAGTTCAGTGCAGATGCAGATTTTTAGAGTTCATCTCAAAACAGTCAACCTTTGCAAGCAGAGAATGTAGGCATTTTCCATGCCTGAGGAATCTACATGTAATCTGAAAATTCTGAAACTGGATTTTTACTACCAGCCTCAATACTAACCCATGAAAGCCTTTTTCAAAGCCATGAAGTTGTTCCCCTCTCCTCGCCAGGACTAGTTTGTAGCTAACACTTAGAATACAGCAGTGTTAGCTTGTCACACCGATTGATAAACACACAAAAAAAAAATCCACAACTCGTATTTTGGCTCCACTGTAGTGACCCATACCAGGAACCTACAGCCTGGTAAGATTAACTGTAAGAATGCCAATCAAAGGAAAGGTTTAACATCTTTCCACAGAAAGTCTTTGAGAAATGGATTTTTTAAAAAAGAGGCAGAGAAGTGCCATACACTCACCAGGCGTGTATTAACTACAGGAAACAGCAATGCCAAGAGGGCCCCATTCAGCATATGCATCTGCAACCTTAGAACAAGAGAGGTGGTATTATTTTCACAGGCTGACATGAAATGCAATGATTTCACATATTTTATGTAGCATCTCTTCAATATAAGGTAGCAAGAGGTTTAAGAAATTTATTTTGGTCTGAATTTCAATAAAGGCTCTGTTAAGTGAATTGACCAGGACAAAACCCTCTCTTTAAATAGACACTTAAATAATTTACTAAAGTAGGACTGTTTGCTATAATGAGCTTTGGATTCCTAGAAAGCCTGGACTGTCCAGTTTTTTTAATCCTGTTTATGATGCAAGTTGATAAATAGTTGGAATTTTGCTTTGTTTGTCTTTCAGAGATTAAAACAGCATGTTTGATAAAGGTTCTTACGCCTGTCTAGATATGTATGTACAGCTTAAAAGTAAAGCTTCAAGAATCTGAGAGAGGTCTCTTAAATAAACCAATTACATTTGTTAAAATGTAACAGCAAGTCTTAAGCAAAGAATAAGGCATAAAAGTGGTATTATAATACTGCATTTTGTACACCTTTTAGCCATCTTTTTCTGAATTACTTGCACCAAAAGAACAAAAAAATAGTATCTATAATGTTGCTGTTTACATAAGGCAAACTATACAATCAATGCCTGTCAGAAACTCTTAGGAATAAGAAGTAACTTGGGGGGAATAAAGATATTATAATTTCAAAACAGTTTTTCAGAGACAATTTATATGGTGTCAGGGTGTTGGAAAACAGAAAGGTTCACTCTGAAAAACAACAAATACTGTGGCCTACTCTGTTCAGAAGGTGGCAAAAAAAAAAATAATCAGACGACAGAACATCTCTCCTACAAAGAAAGATGAGAGAGTTGGAGTTTTTCAACTGGAAAAGAGATGCCTCTGAGGACAGCTTCATATGATCTTTCAGTATTTAAAGGGGCTTATCAGAAAGATGGGGACAACCTTTTTAGCATGGCCAGTTGTGGTAGAACAAGGGGTGATGGTCTTGAACTAAGAGGCAGATTTAGATTAGATACAAGGCGGACATTTTTACACCACAGGTTGCCCTGGAGAGATGGGAGACATCCCATCCTAGGAAACATTCCAGGTCAGATTGGACAGAACTAACTTGATCTAGTTGAAGATGCCCTTGCTGAAGAGGAAGTTAGACTCAATGACCTTTAAAGGTCCTTTCCAACCCAAACTATTCCATGATTCTGTGATTTTTCAATCCAACCAATATGTCTTCCAAATCAGATATATATTTTAATACATTATAGTATCTAAAATACATTAGGCAAGTCAGCAGAAATATAGTAAGGAAGAGGCATTACCTGAAGAGAATCATTGCAGTCCGACAGGGAGGACAGGCAAGAAGAAAAATCTAAAATGTTAGAAACAAATTAAAATTAATGATATAATCTCTTTTAGACTGCGTTTTCTGTATCTTTCGTTAACAATTCTGGATGTCACAATTTCTAACCAGAAGAACTTACTTTTCAGCAGACCTAAGAAGGATGGAAAATCTTGAACAAATGAAATGTTTCACATTACCTACATACAAAAGGATTTGAGCAGCATGAATAGCTTTTTGATTTCAGCTTCTGCCAGTGCCTAAGAAACAAGTCAAGTTCTACCATGTGAGATATTCTTATTATAAAAAGTCTGTCATAAAACAGATTACTGTATTACCTATCATTTTACTGCAGCAGCTCCCTTCATCCTTATTTGTGGCAAGGTCCTTGTTATACTACAGGCCAAGCATTCACAAAAGACAATACTCCACTTCAGCAGTACAAGAAAAAGCCCCTGAAGATCTCATGCAAGATGGCTGTCTATAAAAGCCTCTCAATACTTCCCAAAGTAAGGCTACCATAGTATCTGCTCTATGCATAAGTTTAATAGTCACCTCTAAATACTTCTAGTACCATGCTCAATAAAGTATTATTAAAGTACTCAAAAAATTTCACCAGTTATTAGATAGCTGTTTCACAAGACTGAAAGTAACTGAATACCACTGGAGCAGCATGTTTGGTTTTCTTTACAGGCCATGCTCCTACCATAAACAGGATTTATTTATACTTTTGTAATACAGTATTGTTGATTTGGAACAGTGCCCCATTTAAATTTAGAGGATAACCATAATCTTTTGATATGGCTGTCCAAAACCTCCCACAGCAATCTAAACTTCCTATCAGCAAGACTTACTATCATATGAACAGATTACTAGTGTTCAGTGATTTTAAAAAGTGATTAAAAATCCTGTTTTTTATATTGTCCATCACTGCAAAGAAGAGACTTTGGCCTTTGGGATCATGTTTCTTACTCCTGTTGCTAAAACAAATTCACAATAGATTATTTCACTGTCACCCTACAGAACAAATTACCATCAAATCACTCTGAAGGAGAACACTAGAATATGTCTGCTTTGTGGACATATCAGATTAGACAATTCACCAAACATGTTCCTTCGAGGTGTTGCAGGGCTGGGAAAAGGCCTCTGATGTGTATTCAGATCAGTTGCTTGCACTTGGTGCAGCAGCAAGTGAATACTGAAGCCTGGATCACGCTACTGAGCCATTAAGTATAAGAGAGGCCTGCTGTCAGTGCCACACAAATAAATGCAAGCATTCCAAATACTTCAGTTCCAGTGCAAGTTCTTATTACACAGCCACTTATTCCTCCAATCCCCTTACTCGTATGTTTAATTACAGTCAGTCTCAATAAGAGTTTACAACACGTACAGACACACACATGTTTTTCCTAAGCAATACAGGACTGTAATAAAAGCATAGTGAGGAAGAGGCAGCAATTAAATTTAACTGAACGTATCTTAAGACATTTCCTCTGAAGTCTTCCATTTAAAAAGCAAGTAATTTCAGCTCATCAGGACAAGACAGAGAGGAAGTGAACATAGCAGAAACAGTAAGACAATTCACTAATAGATGCCTTTTAATGTGCTTTAAAAAAAAAAAAAAGTATAAGCCAAAAAAAAGACCTTATGAGAGGCCAATGTGTAACCTTGCATATAAGACCACTATGGCTCCTGGGAAGTGTCTAGACCTTACTGTGTTTCTGTATTCCACCACTGCATATTTTTGCAATAAACTTTGTTTACTAACTATAGGTTTTTTTAACTGTGCACTATATATATTTAAAGAAGGGGGGAAATTCTACATTATTTTATATCTAAGATATATATTCAACATCATAACAACTACTTTTTCCCATGTTACTCACATGCATTTGGCAAACTTTTTAAACACTTCATGCACTATGTCTGCAAAAGGAGGTATGTATTTAGCCTCGTAAGTTTATTCTGATTTTTACATTCAGATTATTTTATGCTTTCCTTAAATTCAGAAACCAAACTGAAGATACATGTCACTTTTGAAGGACAGTTCATACCTTCATAAATGAAATTCTGCTCTTCAGATACCTTTTATTTTTTTTTTTTTTTAAGATCTAGGACAAATAAAGAACTATCCTTATATGCACAAAACAATAAAACCAAAAATGTTTTAATCACTCCAGTCATTTCTTTTTCTAACACACTGCAGAGTGTTCCAACTACCAAATGGTAGAGCAAAAACTGTAACACAAGTCTGTATATTGTCTGAATTATATCACCAAGGTGAAAAAGCAGCTAGTATTTTAAAAAATGGCATTGTTACAGAGACTGAGATGGACAAACCAATTTAAAATAATTACCATGGAGAGAGGCAAAGAAATGAACATGATTCACAGATGCTTATTTTTACATCAACTCTACTCTCAAGGTTTTACACGCTCAGACTAGCACAGATGGTACTCTAATTCACTGCCACATTGCAGAGCCCTAGTGTAAACAAGACAGCATGTATTTTAAAGCACACTGAAGGAGCCTCTCCTTGCTCAAGGCAGAGCAATTAACCTCTCATTTTAGAACAAACAATGTTCCTTCTTAGCCTGCTGTAAATTCATGGTATACACAAAAAGAAAGACAAAATAATTACTTGGAAGTCCAGAATGGATTAAATTACCTATTTCAGGAGGGGAAAAATAAGCTATAAAACACAGATTGAATGCTGAATTCTGGCCACAGTTCTAATCATTCACTTTTAACCTCTCTCTCAAAAAAAAAAAAAAAAAAAAAAAAAAAAAAAAAAAATCAGATCTAGAAAAGCTAGAGATCAACAAGAACAATCAAAAAGTCTAGAACATCTTCCACGTGTGGATGAATGCATTACACTCTTCAACCTGTAAAGACTATGAGTTAATAAATGTGAAAGTGAGGGTACAAAACCCTGTGTGGTTGAAGGAACTGTACAGCTAACCTCCCCTGGTGGGGACACCACCATGAGTCAAGATGATGGAGGCTTTCACCAGCAAAGGACCAGAAGATTCCATGGTTGTTCTCACAAACTTGTAACACGTCACTTCAACCTTGAGAAGCTAGATGAAAGCGGAATTCAGGAAGTTTGACAATATAATTCCCAATTGCTCTGTAAGACATTAATATTGCCTGTTCTCACAGCAAATATTTCTGGCATGAAGAACTGCACAGCCAGCACTGCCCTACATAAGCCCAAATACAAAGGTCACACCACAACACATGATGACCAGCAGGGCTGTTATAAATTGAAGACTAATGTACAGGACTCCACTGCTTAACTATTTCTTCATGGCAACAAGGTCTTGAAGAGACTGAACTCATGGCTACTCTGAACTAACCCTGGAGTGAGCTGCAAACCATTCCCTTCTTCTAATCATACCCTAAGAAGAGAAAGTTTTACACAGTATCTACAGGTCTGAGACATACTGGGAAACAGAAGGAAAAGGATGGTATTTTTCTCCCTGTAGTAATATAATTTTTTTTTAATTCCTGAAAGCAGTGTGTGACCCTATCATGCAGTATTTGATGGAGGCACCCTTAAATCTATTCCTATTACTCATTTTTGTCAGTGTAGCAAGTAGAAGAAAGAGTTTGTGTGCAAGAGTCTGATGAAAATTAGAAAGTAGCATTACATTAGTTTAATAGTTTAGTGAAGGTGGTGAGGTACTGGAACAGGTCACCCAGAGAGGCTGTGGATGCCCCATCCCTGAAAGTGTTCAAGGTCAGGTTGGATGGAGCTTTTTATTCCAAAACATTCCAAACCTCTACAAAGTATTGCATCCAAGAACTCCCTTCAGTGACACTTTAATGACACAATTTTTCAGTTAGTACACCGAAGCGAAGCACAATCAAAACTTGTCATGAAAGGCTTTTCTTCTACAAGTCTTAGTGCTGCTGAGACAGAAACATGCGTAACAAAGATCACATTCCAACATAAATAAACCGAAGACAAAAGTCAACTCGAAAGGTAGTGAGGAAGAAAAGAGCAAGTCACGCTGCTCTAACCTTCCCCTCACATGAAGTGGTACTTAAAATGTCAATGGGAACACTTACACATGTGGAGTTGTTTCTGGCAGGAAACAGCTAAGCTCACTACAAGTAAAATTACCTCATATCATATATGCTGCACAGATTTCATTTACAGAATCACAGTATTAACCTGGTTGGAAAAGACCTTCTAGTCCAACCTATAACCTAACACCTTCTAATTAACTAAACCATGGCACTAAGTGCCTCATCCAGTCTCCTTCTAAACACCTCCAAGGATGGCGACTCCACTACCTCTGGGGACAGACCATTCCAATGCCAATTGCTCTTGCTGTGAAGAACGTCTTCCTAACATCCAGACTAAACCTGCCGTGGCACAGCTTGAGACTGTGCCCTCTTGTTCTGCCACTGGGTGTCTGGCAGAGGAGACCAACCCCCACCTGGCTACAACCTCTTTTCAGGTACTTGTAGACATCAATGAGGTCTCCCCATAGCCTCCTATTCTCCAGGCTAAACACCCTCAGCTCCCTCAGTCACCCCTCATAGGGCTGTACTCCAGCCCCTTCGCCAGCCTTGGTGCCCTTCTCTGGACACATTCAAGCACCTCAACATCTTAAATTGATGGGCCCAGAACTGGACACAATATTCAAGGTGTGGCCTGACCAGTGCTGAGTATAGGGGCAGAATGACCTCCCTAGTCCTGCTGGTCACACTGTTCCCAATCCAGGCCAGGATGCCATCAGCCTTCTTGGCCACCTGGGCACACTGCTGGCTTATGTTCAGTTGCTGCCAACCAGTACCCCCAGGTCTCTTTCTGCCTAGCTACTCTCCAGCCACTCTGTTCCCAGCCAGTAGCACTGCATGGGATGGCTGTGGCCAAAGTGCAGAACCTTGCAGAAGGACTTGTTAAAACTCGTGGCATTGGACTGCGCCTACCTATCCAGCATGTCCAGGTCCACCAGCAGAGCCCTCCTGCCCTCTAACAGATTGACACATGCTCCCAACTTGGTGTCATCTGCAAACTTACTGATTATGGACTCAATCCCCTCATCCTCATCAATTAAGATACTAAACAGACTGGCCCAACACTGATCCCTGAGACATCACTACTGACTGGCTGCCAACTGGATGTGGGACCATTCACCACCACTCTCTGCGCCTGACCATCCAGCCAGTTCTTAATCCAACACAGAGTGCCCCTGTCCAAACTATGGGCTGCCAGCTTGGGCAGGAGTTTGCTATGGCAGACAGTGTCAAATGCCTTGCTGAAGTCTAGGTGACTACATCCACAGCCTTTCCCACATCCACCAGGTGGGTCACCTGGTCATAAAAAGAGATCAGGTTAGTCAAACAGGACCTCCCTCTCATAAATCCATGCTGGCTGGCTCTGATCCCTTGGCTATCCTGTAGGTGCCCTATGATTGCACTCAAGATGATCTACTCCATTATCTTGCATGGCACTGAGTTCAGGCTTACAGGACTATAATTTCCCAGGTCCTCCTTCTGACCCTTCTTGTAGGTGGACACCACATTGACCAGCTTCCAGTCTTCTGGGACCTCTTCAGTGAGCCATGACTGTTGATAAATGATGGCTTGGTGAGCTCATTTTACCTTGCCAAACAGCAGCTTGTCTATCCCTGACCTGCCTGTTTGATTTAGTATCTCACTGCAGCAGGCTGGAAGCATATTTCTTATCAAACATTACAATCATGATCACTTAACCAGATCATAGATCAATTATTTTCACACAGAGTTTCAAAATAAAAGCTTCAATAGGTTAGATTTTAATTTCTATTTGCAACATTCAGAGCAATCCTAAAATCTGGGAAGAAAGCAGCCACGTAATTTTTAAGATGTACAAGACTGATAATTAACTCAAACTATTTTTTAAAGTAAATCCAAAAGAACCAACCTATCATTTATCAGAAAACTTAACAGTTCCATCATATAGCTTTGATCCAGCTGTTTGCCTTATAAATTTTTTAAAATAAAAATATCCTATGGTTTGCCAAGTTCAGACTGCCAAATCTGAACAGACAATAAAGCTCAAAAGGTGTTATATTCTCATTGATAAACAGCAGCAAGTTGAATGTATTTAATATTTTAGCATAAAAATCACAGCTGCCTTACTGTAGCTGTCAGGTTCAGAGACTAATTCTTGTGTCCTGTGGAACTGCTAATTGAGTGTTAATAGTACTCCTGATTCAAAGCCCCATTGCTGGCAGAGCATTAAGCAATACTACAATAGAAGTAGTTTCTGTGTTATATAAAGTAGACTCTGGGAAAATAAGAAGTTGCCTGTTCCCTCCTTCCAACCTTCCAGGAAACCTCTACCCAGCGAAGAAAGAAGTGTGGCAGGTTGAATAATTTCCATCCTCTGCAGTCTAATGTCTTATAAATTATATATGTTCATTGGACTGTTCTAGATTAGTCTTCTCTTCCACATCCTGTTTGTTTACTTGACTAACCTGTACTCACTTTCTTCCCATTTCTGGTCTTAGGTGAAAGATTTCTAGACTCATATATTAGGATTAATTATTAACATAAGACTCAGCTCTTTCTATGTGTTACTTATCATATCTTAGGAATTACTATTTCAGAGACAAAGTGTCACTGAGGTTATTTTTCTTCCTTTTTCTCAAATCACAATCTGCATCAGCCCTTCACTAGTAGTGGGTTACCTCATTCCCTATTCCTAACTTAATGATTAAGAAAAGCTTACAACTGAAAACTTGTCCAAAAGTTAAAAGAGAGGGAAAAAAAAGGCTGCATTTAAAAATAAATAAAATCAATTCCAAAGTCCAATTTCTTAAGAAAAGTAACTTTCCACTAAATTTGGATTGACTTGCATTTACATCTGTCAATGACACTGGAAGCTTGCCTGAGTTCACAGTATGATTCTCAGGGGCATATTTTTATACATTCACTTCTGTTACTTTTTTCCCAAGCATGATTTTTTATATCAATTTCCTACAGAAGTTACAAAATTGTAGAAAAGTCTTACTCTGCTTCAAGCCACCAATGCCTTTTTCATGTCATGGCTTAATTCCTCAATTTGTTATAATTAAAAACAGGATAATAAATTTCCAGAGCTTTACTATTATTGGTCGCTTTTGCCAAAGAAACAGGAACACAACCCATAAAAAGCTACTGCATATAATAACATCACATTCCTGATAATTTAAGTTGGCATTCCACTAATTATCAAAGTATTAAAATCTAAACAATTACATTCATTTGACACTATTTACTTGGCAATCTGAATAAATGTAAACCCTTTCCACATCTATCTAAAGCTTTGAGGAAGTGTTAGAAGAAACATGAGTCCCATTACACACTTGGCAGGTTTCAAATTCACAGTACAGAACTTGTTCACAGTGAACATCAACACAGCTCAAATTGCCACAGCTGATGTACAACCACAGCAGTAAAACTCTGCATCCATGACTGAAGTGCGAGCAGAGCAAGGGAGAGAAAGGAAGAGTTTTACAATGGAAATCATTAGATTGAAGTCATCCCAATTCCTGGAAGTTAGAAGGTGTCCTGCATGATTACTTCTGCAACTGGATTTAGCTCATAACTCCACTCAAGTTCTTAAAAGCCTTAAGCAGATAACTCCCAAAACATCAGTTTAAGCTACTAACAAATAACCTTCGTGGAATGAAATGTGAGACTTGTTACATAGTTTAAAAAAAAAAAATAAAAATCCACCACTCTATAAAAAAGGAAGGGGAAAAAAAAAATCAGAAATTAGATGAAGAAAAAACAAGAGAAAAAAACCCCAGTTGTTTCAATTTCACACGTTGCTCAACTACATGTTACACTTTGATTGATACTTGTTTTAAATCTGCAGTGATCTCATCAAAATGAACCAATATCTGATTACCTAACTATTCAGTTAAGGTTTTTCATCTAGCATTTCCAGTTTTTCACTTCCTACTGTGTTTTAGAAAGATTACTTCTTGTCAGTTCCACATTTTTTGTGTTTATTTTTCCTCCAAAGAAAATACAGAACCAAAGGAGAGACTGACCTCAGCACGCACTGTCCTCAAGCACTGCAGGCATTGCCAGATTTTAGCAACTTCAAGACAAAGGCTTAACCTACAGCTTTAACCTCCAGTTCCTCAACTAGAACATTCCTTGGTAGCACAACATATTACAGTGCTCCCCACCACCTTGACTAAAGCACTCACACTTCCAGCTCAAGATAAAGCCAAATCTTGTTTAAACTGAAGTGACTGAACTGTAATCACAAAGAAAGCTGTGCTTCACAGCCTTAAGATACCTTTGCTATCCTTTTTATACTAAATTAAAAATTACTATTATTTCTGAGTAAAAGTCCTTGCCTTGCCTCATGCTATCATTTCTTAATTTCTTTGATATATGCTGGGATTTACTAAAATCGGCACAACAGTGAAACAAACTACACACATTGTTAAAATTATCACAGAAAAGCTTTCCTCAGCTCAATTTAAAAAAATACATTAATAATGGTGTCATTTAAAGCCTCAACTTCATCTGACAATGTTTTTAAACACTGTCAGATCATTGCTTAAAAATTAACTGTAACTATTAAGAAAAAAAAAAAAAAAATTATTGGACCCAAGGGCAAATTAAACAGCACAAGTGAGCAAGAGATTTTTTTGAAAGGCACAGTAATAGTTCTGGAGCATCCTGGACCCAATATAGAAGAACTGATGATGTGTCTCATGACCTATCACTTCATATCTATGCCACTTGAGCTGCTATCATCTCTCAAGTTGTAAAATGTACTCCTTGACAAGAAATATAGCTTACCACTAAGAAATACCAGAACTTTCAACTTTAATTGTTCATCTGCCCTTCCTCAGCACACGCAATGATGAAGCAATCAGCTTTAAGAGGAAGTACCACAAGGTAAATTTGTAGTTGTAAAGACTGGTGTATTACGCAATCTAGCAATCAAGCTTCCATACTTAATAATCTGCTATGTTTGTGAGCTGTGATCATGTACATCTTCCCCTTAGGCCTAAGTGATAAACTCTCTGCCCACCAGGCAACATTTCAGAGCCTTCCTGTAACAGCCTCAGGCACCTCCAAAATGTACTGATTTGGAAATAAATCATGCTATACTCCAAATATATAGCTTTGCTTTTCTCACCTTTTTTTCAGTCCTTAACATAGTGAATTCTACTAAATCTTAGTTTTGTCATATCTGCTGAAGCCAAGTCCTGTCTTCTGAGGGCTTTAAAATTGACAAGTCCTGCAGGCAGCAGTACCAGGTTTTGGAATGTGGGAGGTATACACAACAGTTATGTANGTATATCTTCAGGACCTTGCTGCTCTACATCTTCCCCAACAATCTTAATACATTAAGAAACATTTGATACACATCTTCAATTTAGAATACTGCTACCCCTTAAAAACTGAATAACTCATTAACCTTTTACTTGCAGACCATTGTTGACATAACCTAATAACATTATTCAGTGTAATTCCTATCAAAATTTACTGAATTTTTGTAGTCAAAGGTTCTTCATACTCACACCCAAAATAACAGGATATGAATGTCCCTTCAATTTTAATTCAAGGTTTTGAAGACAGAACATAGAAAACCATACCAAATTCAACTAAATTCTGGCAAATATTACAGAGCATTTAGGAGCAGTTTCTGATACATAAATTCAGAATCACACTTGGAAAATCATATCTGACCACATGATCACCTTTTTTTTCATGGGTTTGTGGTGTTGGTTGCTTGTAGAAGTTTTTTCTGTTTGTTTTGTTTTTTTTAATTGGTTTGGTTTGGTTTTGATTTGGCTTCTTCTAAGGAGACAGGAAGAGAGTAGAGAGAAATTATTTGTTGGTACATACTCCTAAATGATGCAGAATTCAGTCAAGCTCTTTATTATGCAAGTTTCCAAAACAGCCCATTGTTTCCAAAAACACAGTAGCCTCTTTTGCAGAGGACAGTAAGGATCCAGGTCTCTAAAGATAAAACTAGAAATAATGAACACAGGGTTTAGTATTTACTGAACTGCAGACAGACTTAGCTCTGGTTTTAATTATGCAAACATCAGACCAAGACCAGCTGATGAAAACTGGACTTTCCTATACTGCTCTCCTTTGCCTTTTTTCCACCTAGCACTTCCCTTTTAGTTTACTTCTCTGGCTAGAAGGATCACTGAAGAAATCATCCAAATAGAGGAAACTAACAATCTGCAACAGTGTAAGAGAGAAGCACTGGTTCCTATTATTTTAGCATTATAATTGTGTTTCTGACACTTCATTAAACAAGGTTCCAAGAAACTTACATTCTTTTAAACTGGTCACTCATAACTTTCAGAATTAAGTAGTCTTAGTGAAGCTCCAACAAACCAAATTAAACTTATGAACTTCAAGATTCAAATCAATAAATCTAAAATTCAAATTTAAAAAAATAAACATATATCATCATTCAGGTTGGACAGGACCTTTTGAGATCACTTCACCCTACTATTATTACCCATAATAATAGCTTGAAAGATATGCGCGTCAAATTACCAGTTGGGGTAGAGGAGCAAATCACGAAGGATACAGAGCTTTTGATGGGAATTCTAACTGCTTCTCCACTGAACTGCTACATGAATACAAATACTTAGATTGAAAAGTTAAAACATGTATGCTTTAAAGCATAAGAAAGAGATAAGTAAATCGGGTTTGATACAACTGGCTTTGACATTGCAAGAAATGAAACTTTCCCTTCACCTCTCTAAAGCAATGCTGCAAGGTTCCTGAACCTCACACAGGAAGACAACACATGCTCATGCTTCTCAGTGACCATGCCCTGGACACTGCTAAAAGTCTCTTTTACAAAACTTTAAAGCAATAGTTCCGTTAAGGGTGAATTCTCCTTCTTACACTGCTAAATCAAAAACTTAATAGATTTCCTTCAAAACTTCCATTTCAATGCCATAATTATGGCTCCTAAAATACCCACAAGGATTAATGCCCAAAAAGCATAACACCTGGTCCCCTAAATACATGCTGATTTTTTTCTTGCAATGCAAATGAGACCACTCTAGAGAGCTTTATGTTTCTCTTTCAGGAGACCACTTTATGCCAGGTTTACAGAAATATCGCCGGTCCAGCCACATTCTTTTTTTCATATAAGTGTTCAACTAATTTTCAATAAGACCACTCTATCTAAAGAGCTTAGTATGAACCCCTTCATAGCCTTGCCCCCTCCATTGCACCAGACACTTATGAAATACGGTACTACACAAATGCACCCCTAAACCCATGGGACAGCTGTTAATCACAGAAGTCTCCATTCACCTTTGGTTTAAAAGATACATACCATTTTCAAAACTGAAATAATGATCCCTCAGTGCTGCTGCACTTACATCATGGGTGAAGAAACAATATAGCCCTTCCTTCAAAAGCTGTGATAAGTCAAATCCAAGACTGGGCTGGAAACGAGTGGCACTGTTACTAGATACTTCAGCTAGGTCTAGGATGGCAACAAATCCTCAGAATTTGATTAACCCTGAGAAGTGTTTATACAGTTAAATATGTTCATTTGATTGACATGTCCTCCTTATAATAACACATCTAAACTAATTCTCTCCACTTGGGAAGATTTGAGTTGAACACAGGTTGGCGTGGTAGGCAGAAACAAAGCACCTGATTAAGCACTCAGTATCCACTATACTAGGCATTTTTAGCTGCCCAAATGCACTACAGATGCACTCCCCTTTATTCTGTAATTTCATTTCAGTCTTAGGTCTTTTAAAAAGCATGATTTTGGCTCTTAGGTAGAGAAAACCTGAAGGATCCTCTTCAGTTCCAAATATTTTTGGCCCACAGTCTTTGTTACTCTGAGGTGAAACAGTCTCAGCAGAAGAAAACAGAAATGGATGAAAGAGGAGATCTTTACCAACAGCTACTGTTGGCTTCCTTTTGAAGTGATCTTGACTGTTTTAGCACGATTCATCTCTTCACCTCCTACTTTCTTCATCCTACTGTTTAGGCACAGCAGCAGGACTAGGTACAGACTACTGTAAGTACAGAAGTGAAGGACAAATTTTATTTCCTAAATTTCATCTTGCCAACCTGCTGCCCTCTGCAAATTCAGGCCAGAAAAACAATGCCTGAAAGATTACAACTATTATGTATCAGTTCTCTGTTGAAAGAGGTCACCATCTTTATATCTAACCTGTTTTCTCTGCGGAAAGATGTTGGTTTTGCAGCTGTTTTAATTCTCTGCAACTAACACATTTGTTTGAGGATGAAGAGGTATGACTTCTGAATCTTGTTGGCATATCCACCTTTTAACTTTCACAACTTCTGCAACACCATTTTCCACAAGTAATTAGCACAGAATTACTCACAGATAGTAAAAAAAATATATTAATTGCCCATGCCTTACTACAAAAATTCAGTCTGTCTTCCCGGGGGAGAGCCCTAAGGGGTGTGGTTACACAACATTAGCATCCCCATTTATGTCTAAGCATTAGCTTTTGCTGAATACTCATCACGATAACACCATATTATAATACAATATCAAGACAACTAGACTTTCAAATCATAATGTAACTTTCTTCCCAGAGAACTGAAAGAAAAACTTAACAGTGAACATTGACTATTGTCAAGAAATTGGAAGTGGCTATATTATTTTATAGCTCTTGCTCTTCTCCTTCATTACCTTCTTCTTTCTCCTTCATTATCAGTGCTGACTAACTAATTGCACAGCAATTGCTAACCACTTCACAGGAAGGAAGTGTCCTACGGTGTAAAACACTAAGCTACCATTGCATCACAGCTTAGAAATTTACATAGCTTGCTATTTAAGTTCTGGAACTGTAAGTTAATTGTTATAAAGGTCTTGAAAATTGCTGCAAGAGCCCATTTCCACCCCTCTTGGATTAATACCCACTGCACTCAAGCCTCTGGTACAACCATAAGAGAGGTTTTTATTCAGGAGAGGTCATGCTCCCGACAAATGAAGGTAACTGAGCTGACACAGCCCAGATCACTTGGAGTTCCGCAGAGAGAGATCTAGAACAGTGCTGATTTTCACCCCTAACTGACCTCAGACAGACATTGCTACCATCCAGCTTTTCTGAAAGTCTTTCTGACATTCTTCTACTGAGCTTAACTTTTTTAAAGTCATCCGGTGTTGAGCATACAGCATCAGCAAAATTAAACAAAATAATAACAGTTTTGATACCTTCCTTACCAAACTTAGTGAACCCAATAACTACGTAGCTGCACAGGACTACTGACAAACACAACTTGTAAGCTTTAGGTATCACAGTACAGCAACTGTTTCCATTATTTTGGAAACTACACAAACTGCA
This sequence comes from Psilopogon haemacephalus, assembly GCA_013396835.1. Taxonomy (NCBI): domain Eukaryota; kingdom Metazoa; phylum Chordata; class Aves; order Piciformes; family Megalaimidae; genus Psilopogon; species Psilopogon haemacephalus. The sequence goes on along the minus strand of VWZI01021228.1, from coordinate 998,470 downwards.
AATCATCAAGCATCCACAACCAAGCCAGAGGCCAATAAATCACACACTTTACCCACAAGTATTAAGTCAGATTGGTTTGCACACCCCATGCAGATGACATAGGTAACGCTTGTTACTCCTCAGTTTCTAAAAACTTGAAAGGCAACCCAGCATTGTCTGCATAAAATAAGGAGTACTTTGTTTCTTCAGCACCTTCACACAATACATTCACACCTCTAAAAGTCATTTGCTTGAAAAAAACTGCAAATTGTTCAGCAATAATCTTGTTCGTTAAATTTGCTGCAAATTTTACCACTGCTGTCAGTCAAAACAGCATTTTCTACTCCTGAAATAAGGTTCAGACAAAACCAAGTGGTCAGACAGTCTTAATTTTCTGCATTTTCAGAGATTTGGACACTTTCACCTTTTCATTTGACTTGTCTTCTTCATATGGTTCAATTCTGCTAAATTAATTGAACTAAATCCATTTCAAAATGTCAGTATCAGTTATCAGCATTTGTACTGATAGGCACTTTTGGCCCACAAAACAACTATAGGAAAAACACTACTTTGCAAATCTAAAGTTAAAGCAAACTTCCTGGTACCTGTACACAAGTCTTACCTGAATCATAGTGACCACATGACAAGGATTTAGGAGGTAAATGACAGTCCTAGTGGCAAACTTGAACCCCACCTCCAGTCCAAAGATGAGACAGACTACCACCAGCAGCACATTCTTGCCCAAGCTCTCTTGCTTAGTCTGGGGTTGCTGAAGCAGATGACCTTCCAGTTCCCTGAAATGTAGCTGCCTGAGCTTCCACAGGGACAGAAGGATCTCCACAACGGCCACAGTGAGGAAGACCACACTTTCCAGAAGGCGCTGCTGCCCAGAGAGAAAGGCTGCACATTCTGGTCCCCCATTACCAGCAAAGCTGGGGTCCACACCCCCATACATCCAGTCCAGGAGATTACGGAGGCTGTAACGAGACATGGTGAGATGGTGCCTCTCCGCCCCGTCACTGTCCAGGAACAGGTAGGAGCAAGACGGAATCAAAGCTAAAATGCTGTCAAGCTGACGAAACATGAAATGCAAGGACAGCCCCTTTGTAGTCGCCTCCCTTCCCAAGCTTCAGGAGAAGCAAAGCAGCCCGGTTCGGGGTAAGGGTAATTTAAAGCTTTTCCTCTTGATACCGAGACGAGACCTACAAGGAGGAAGGGAGGAGACACAGATGAATGGTGCCTGTGAGCAGCGGAGAAAGCCCCTCGCCTCAGGACACCTCCCATTCCCCGCCCGCCATCAACCGCCCACCCCCGCCAACGCTCCCCGCTGTGCCCTCCTTGCCCGTCTCAACGGCTGCCTTCCTCCTCAGACAGCGCTCTGACCTGAGGAGCCTTGCGGCCGCTCTTGGCCCGTTCCCGCCCGCCCAGCAGCGGCCCTCAGCCGTTCCCCTCAGCGCACCTCGGCCCTCGCCTCAGCCCCAAAGCCCGCCGGCCGCGCGCCGACGGCCGTTGCTCGCGCGCTCAGCCTTTCCCGCCCCGCGGCGCAGGTTCGGTACCTCGATGGGCGGGAGCGCGCGCGGGCTCCGTCAGGCAGCACGGCGAGGCGGCCGGGAGGCAGGCCCGGCGCCCCCAGCCATGGCGCCGGCCTCGGCAAGGCAGCTGGAGAAGGAAGCGGCGTTCCCCTCAGCGGCGGCGTTGGCGAGGATAACTGTGTAAGACCGAGCGGGCGGGCGGTTCTCGGGCTCTCCCTGCCCAGTGCCGTAGCATCACCCCACCGACGTGCCTGACTCACACCGAAAAATGGACGAGCCCCCCTTGAATTGGCTGCGCCCGGCCGCCCGCTCCTCCCTCCGCCCCGGCTGCTCCCGCCTTCCGCCGCTGCCTTCGCTCCCCACCGCCTCCGTGGCTGCTGCCTCCGCGGCGGGCTGCGTTCGCCTCTCTCTTACTCTCCCCGCCCTCGGCTTGCTACTGCCTGTTGCCTCTACTCTCGCCCGCTGCTCCCTTTCCCCACGCGCCCGGTTCCCCCTATGCCCCCGGCAGGGAGGAAGTCAAGGGCAGGCGGTAGCCTTCCTCCTCCTCCTCCGCACGCCGCTGGGGCTGCGGCCGGCGGGGCTGCCGGGCCGGCGGTGCACGCCCCGAGTGGCGGTGCTGTTTGCCGACCCGCTGCAACAAGCGGCATTAACTTGATAAACTAGTTTCTCAAGAGCTGTCGCTGCAGTGACCAAGAAATGGCAGTGGCCTGTGACTTTACAGCGCCGTACAAGAGAGTACAGTTGAGCCCCAGGCTGAAGGCGGGTAAGTGCTAGCAGCGAGCTGTGTCCCTCTGCGGGACACGGCGCAGAGCTGTTAGTGTGCCTGGGTGAGCCATTCGCTGTCCTGTGTGCAAAACAGTCTTGGGCAGCAGAAATACGTTTGGTTCCTGGAGGCCACTGGTTTTGGCTTTGTGAAGCAGGTGTGCTGTATATACAGGGCAGGCTGAGGGACCTGGGGCTGCTCAGTCTGGAGAAGAGCAGCCTGAGAGAGGATCTATCAATGCTCAGCAAGAGCTAAAGACTGGGGGGCAAAAGATTGGGACCAGACACTTTTCACAGAATCAATCAGTCTGGAAAGGATCTCTGAGATGCCAAGCCAAGGTGTTTCACCCACTCCACCAAGTCTGTCTCTACAGGCTTCAGTGGTGCCCAGTGACAGCACAAGGGGCAAGAAGGACAAACTGGAACACAAATTCTATCTGAACAGGCAAAAAAACTTTACTTTTGAGGTGCTGGAGGCCTGAGCCAGGCTGCCCAGAGAGGTTGTGGAGTCTCCTCCAGAGAGAAGCCAGACCTGCCTGGACATTGTGATCCTGGGCAACCTGCTGTGGGTCACCCTGCTTTTAGTAGGGGGGGGTTGGACTAGATGGTCTCCAGAGGTCCCTTCCAATCCCCACCATTCTGCAGTAGGTAGCTGTTTCCATTTGAAAGGCAAAGATAGGTGAAATTCTAGACAGAGTAGTGGGTTATGGGAATGTCGCTGTGGTAGTTAAAACCATGAATAAACTTAGCCTGAAAGCTGTCTCCTACTACAGATTGTACTTTATATACTCTGCTCATATCATGTCACTTTCACCTTCCTCAATATTATGTGATTGCACTTCTCCACAGGACAGCATCATGTTTGTACCTTGGAGGAAGCCATTTCCTTGGAACAGGAACTACCCACAAGATGAGGATTTGATTGGGTGGTTTGGTTTGTTTTGGGGAGGATTGGGTTTTTGGTGTCTTTTTTTTGTTTGGGTGTTGGGTTTTGGTTTGTTGTTTTTTTTTTAATGTAGATAATATCAGTGAAGACTAACTGGCTGAGGACATGAAAGTAGGCGGTAATTTGCCCACAAAAAAGAACATTTGCAAAATGACAGTTTGTTGTCCCTAAAAGAGGAAGGAAAGAGAACAGCTAAATAAAAACAGATGTCATGAAAACTTAAGCAATTAATGGTTAAGACCTCATCAGAAGGAAGTATAAAGAAAGGAGTTAAGAAAAGGAATGATGCTTTAGAGGAGTAAATTAAAGGGTTCATTTATTTCAGATGTAAGTAGAATAGAAATAACTGTAATGTTAGTTTGGCCACATCATGAGGCCCCCGTTGACCTTAGGCACAGGAAGACCATGTAAAGGAAAGCAGGTTGGATTACTAAGAAAGTGAAAGACTAAAGAAGGTATCCTGCAAAACAATTCAACTTTTAAGAGACAGCAGTTTAAAACTGCTCTATATTTGTATTACAAGGAAGACAAATACTGCTCAGCAGAGAAGAAAATTTGTCCACAAATTATATGGGAAACTGAAGTGGTTGGTGCCCTCATTGTATCACACTTCCAAAAAATATTGCCTGCAAGCAGCTAGTGAGGGCAAAATTATCTCAGGTCAGAGCAGGTGAAGAATAGATTAGGAGCAGTCAGACAAACCAAATGTTTTCAAATTGTTTGGAGTCCAGAGAACATGATCAAAACACAGTTAAAGAACTGACTAAGGTCAACAAGATACTGGTGGAAAAAACAAAACAAACCTGCAAAGCAGAAGAGGCAACTGTCTATTTCTCTTATCAAAGGAAGGACACAGCCAGAGAAATACAGCTTGATCTGCATAATTAATTTAAATCCTACAACAATCCTGGGATAAATAATCTCCTAAAATATTATTAACACCTAGATGATAATTAGTGAATGCTACCAGTCCCCATGGATCTGTCAAAAAAATAAATCACAGCAGATTACCTGCTTTACTCTCCAGTAAGGAACAGACCTTGTGGATAGGACAGAGCCTGTTGTCAGTTTGATTGGGCATTTTGACACATGACATTTTCATTAACAAGTTTAAGATACATGGTCTGGATAAATGTGTTATAAGGTCTATACAAAGCTGGCTGGACAGCAAGCAGTAGTTAAAGTCAAAAGGAAAGGATAGGTTCCTGGGTTCCTTGAGTCTGTCTTCAGTCTGTCTTCTGACTTTTTTTTTTCCTGTCATTAATAACATAAATAATAAAATAGGGAACATGCTGGTTTTTCAGGTGATGCAAAGCTGAGGAGGACAGAAATAAATCCTAGAAAAGTCTTGAGCATTCAGAAACACAGGGGTTGGTTTTTTTTAAATACAGAATGTTCTGTGATTCAGTAAGATCAAATTGCATCATAATTCAGCACATTATACAGGTATAAGCCATCTGGTATAATTCATCATTTGCCTTTCCTTTTCCCCTTGCTGCTGATTTTGCCTCTATTCTGCCAGTGTAAGGTTTTCTGAGGCTGTTTGGCTGGCTGTATGAGGAGACTGATTAACATCACTTACAACTCCAGAGGCAGTTGTAACTTCTTTGCAGATCTCTTTGATCCTACCTTGGGACATGGTGCTAAATAAGGATACCTGCTGACTTCTTGGTTTTGTGTGACTTTTCCACTCATGAGAAAGAAGCAATATAACTGTTGTAAAACTGGACAACTTGGGCTGATTGCTATTTCTTTGCAAGAGCATAATATCATCAATTCATGTTTGGATTGTGACCCACTATAAATCCAAAAGATCTGGTTCTCTGATCTTGATCTACCAGGTGGCTCAGGCACAATTCCTTTATTCTGTTCTTTCAGTTTCTGCAGCTTCTTGGAAAATCAGTCTGAAATCCATGATTAAGGATTCAGTATTATTGACTGAAGACTAAGCCCTCACTCTGTTCTGTTTGTTAACCATTTCTACTCATCCTTTCACTAAGTAATTTAGGCTCTTGCTAAGATCCATTGTAAACAAATTTATCTCCTATGTCAGTAGAAATGGTTCTTCAAAAGCAATAAATTCCTGTACCTAAAATATTTGCACAAGAGCCTAAAGCTAATTCTTGTATCTGAGATTTATTTTTCTCTCTGCAGGTTCTTGAAATATAAAAATGGTGACATCTAATGTTAATTAGATGGTTATTAGACTGACCCAGGCAAAGACTTCCTTAAATAATTCAGATTAATTTTGTGCACAGTGTGGGTCATATATCATGAAAGTTGCAACTATATAGTTTGTAGGCATCAGCACAACCCTGTCACTAATGCATAACTCTACTTGCCCAGCTTTAAGGTGAACCTAACCCACAGTCAACATCCCAGTATAGAGAAAGTCTCAACACTGGCCATGTGAACAAATCAGCATGTTTCATGATTCAACTTCTTGGTGTAACTCCAACTGGACCATGTATGTATAGGTCAATGCTGCTGCACCATCAGAACATCTGAACAACGGTGACTTAATCTGCAATATAACAAAGGTTTACTATTACTCTGCTGATACCCATCTCCAAAAACATGAGTTTTCTGATATGAGCTCCAGAGCTATAGTAATACACCAAAACCTGGTCTGTGCACACTTGGCAGACCCATTATGTCCCTATTAAAAAGAGATAACCAAATCTAGCACAAAAGGGAGCAGAAGGAACCTAGCTTAGGCCCTACCATCCAACTATGATTCAAAGACAAATCTGTTGAGCAAAGTGGAAGCAGTAGTATTGAGCACATCTCTAGTGGAAGTCCCTGCACTGGCATTAGATACCAACCTTCAACTGACAAAGGTGCCTTGTATGTGAGGAAAAGCTATGAATGCCATGCCTGCTTTGGTTCTGTTGCAACAAGGTGAATGACATTTGAACTGGGAAGCAATCTTAGAAAACGGAACAGCTATAGACTGTGGCTTAAGGCCAGCCATGAGTGTGAGGATTTTGAAGGATGCTGCTGTCTCAGTCTCACAGATAACAATAAACCAATAGAAGCCCAACTGCAAAGCTTAAAAAACTTATTAAAAAATTTAAGACAGGATCTGAAAGGTCCTGATAACATCCACCAATGGAATGGTGGCACTGGTTGTAAAATCTATTTCCTTCTATTACTCCCAAACTGAAACAGTTTAGAAGCTTGATATTAATTTTACTTGTTTTAGGGATCACCTTCTGCTGTTCAGCTCAAGTATGCTCAACTTGTCTTGCTCAGATTCATGGGTACAAAGACTATTATGCTCCAATCCAAAGTGTGCCTGTATGAGGGGCAGAAACCAGACCAGACCAAACTGGCTGAAACTGGTGAAGTTGCACAAAACTGTAAATTCAGCTAATAAATATGTACAAAGCATGCTTGCACAGGATGTTTGTGTGAACAAATAGAAGCAAATGGTAGCAAGTGATGACATAGACAAAGCAAATAGGTTACATAAACTGTAAAAATAAGTGTGCGAATAGTCTTAAAACTGGACATAGGGAATCAAAACACAAGGTCCTTCTTGGGCATCTTATGGCTGGCAATGAAAGGGAATTTACCTACTGTATATTTCTGCTGCCTCCCTCCTCTACCCACACACACAAGTTCTTTCTCCTAATAACTGATTATGGTATGTGCTGATTACTTGTTTTAGACTGATCAGGTTTGATTTTCATTTTTAAACAATTTTGTTGTACTTCAGTGACAGGGCAAGAGAATATTAGCTACAGTCTTCAAAACTATTTAATTTAGGAAAAAAAATCTAACCATGAATATTTCCTTCACAGTCAGTTTCTATGAATGCAGTTCATGCTCAAACTGACGAGAAATACCAGTTCAGAAATATGTTTCTTTTCTCTTCTAGTTTTTGTATACAACAAGTGATGCTCAGCATAACTGTTGGTGATTCATTCTCGAGTTTTGCCCCAAAAGATCAGCACTCTCTAAATGGCCACGAGATGCCTCCCAGCAAATCAGTAAGGCTGTATCTTTCTTCTTGCATGCCAATACTAGCAAGTGAAATAATCAAGAGCTGATAGTTATACTGTCATTAGCCCCTAGAGTAAATAGCCCTCTCTTTTAGAATAATATGGATATTACAGATACCTATAGATATCTATATCTTATAGATATTATACTTGTTGAATTATCTACAGTTCACATTTTGAAAACTGCATTTGCTACCACAAGTGCCTTTAGGTTGCAGCAACCAACTGGGAAAATTTAAGCTGGCAAGCCACTTAGTACAGGGTGGCTTTTTTGTTGTTGCTTTGCTGTTTGGTTTTTCCTTTGCTCCAAACTTAGGTTCATAGAGATTCTTCCATCAGTTATTCTGACTTCCTGCTGTTTAGTCAGTTGCTCACATGTATTTTTTATGACTATAAAGAAGGGCTTGTGGTAGTGTAATTGCTGATTTCCTCTCAAGGAATTTTCTTGGGAGAAAGATGAAAGGCTGTTGCATTTATCACATCTCTCCCTGTCAGCTAATTTAGCTAGAACATATGCTAGACAATACTGGGAAAAAAATGTCAACTTGAAACATTGAAAACAGAAGCTTATAAAGCATATCACATTTTCATGGTTTTTAATTTGATTGACTGAAAATAATTATATATAACACCAAATGAAACTTATTAGGTGACAACTGTGTGAACCAGCTTTTTGTTGAATCACATTTCTGTCATGTTTGCAGGACTAGACTTTTTACCTTGTATAAAAAGCTGCAATGTTTATAGGCATTAAAAACAGCTGGATGTAAAAGTAGGGACAAATAAAGAAATATCAGGAATGTACAAGGTTTGCTTTGAGATAAAGAAAATCACAGTTAACAGTTCATATTAATTCCTTTACCCCTGTCGAGGTTAAAAGCTCAAAAAATACTGTCAGTAACTGACACAGGTTGAGGATGCATCAGGGAAATAGTGATATGTTTCTTTGTAGGTTTGTATGTTAAATTAGTAAAGGCATTCCCCAGAGCTGTTTGGAGCTTGGGGGAAAATATTTTCATTAAATTAAGTTTCTAAAAATGGATCTGCTATAAAACATACAAAATATGTTCTTAAGAAAATTTGTTTCCACCCAGATATCATTTATTTGTTTTTAAACTTGAAGTATCTTGAGAACTAACAGAGAGACAACGTCTGCTCTTTTCACACATCAGTTGCTAAACATTTTATGCCTTAAATTGCTCAATGACATTCACTCTGTCTTGTGTTTGGGCCCTGTATTTAGCCATTTTTCAGTTTTCAAGGCATTTGCTTTGTTTCATGTCCAGTGCTGGCACCATAATATGTGAGAGAAACAACTCTTCATGCGCTGAAGTGTTTACATTTAGCCTGTGTCCTGGGCTAAACTACATCAGTTGTTCTATTGCCTAATGACCTCTCCCCAGTCAAGAAGGTGGATCAGGAAAAGGAGAGGAGACCCAGGAGTTGAAATTAAAACAAAACTAATTCCAATGCAAATATGAAGTATACAAAGTTATACTCAGCCCAGCAAATGTACATCTGTCATAGTAAAAAGGAAAAGGCAATCCTTGGGAGCAGTGATGAGTGAGCCCCTCTAGGGATGGGGAGAAGCAGGAGGACAAGAAGGATGAACAGAAGCGGGATAGAGAGGAATCCCCATCCTCAGTAAGATTACACTGCTGCCAGCCTGTGACTGTGGCTAGCCTATGATTCCATCCTAGGGAAATCAGGACACAAGGTCAGTGGCGAAGGAGGAGGTGCCCCAGGCACTGGAGCAGAGATTCCCCTGCAGCCTGTGGTGAAGATCATGATGAAGTATGTATTTAGGATCTGTTTTAAATTGTTGAGGGAAAACAGGTATACTGAGATGTTTTCTGTGTAAGTTTATGTATTTCATAAAGTGTAGGTGCCTCACACAAGAGAGAGGTCGTGTTTAAGTGCTTTGGTATGGAAAGGCTTATTTACCCATTTTGCTGAAAGGGCTCTATGGAATAATGAGCCCTCTCGTGGTCGTTCACCTCTTAAATGCTCATTATAATGTCCTATTAACTAATACAATAAAAACTGCCATCCTTTCTTTTTCAGTAATACAGTGTTTGAAGGAAACAATAAAATAGCTATTTTATGCAGATGAAATATTTTTGCTTCTGTTCTCATCTCAGGATTCAGATGAAAACTATGGTTGATGGCTTCTTTATTCAGGCTGCATCACTGGATGCTTGCCAACAGTTTTCAGTAATAGAACAGGGGAGGCAAAAGAATTTTTTGTGTCTGTGATTTCCAGATAGCTCAGCCTCTCTTAGTGTCTTTCATAAGTCTCAGAAATATTTATCACAAGGCTCTCTAAATGTATGTGTATTCATGGCTTATGTAGACGTGTTTTACAGCTTGGCTGATGGTCCATGTCACGCTTCAGAGCTAGCTGCTTTTGTTTTCTCCTCTGACTGATGGCTGGGCAGACTTTTTCCACAATCTGAACCTTGACACAGTCTTTTCATGCCCAGACAGAAGGTCAGGGCTGTGGTACTCAGTACAGGTGTTCTACCCAGTAGAACATACTAGACTCAGTAACAGATTGTCCTGTTTAGAAACTCTAAAAAAGAAAATATGTACCCTAGTTATTTCCTTAAAACCTTCTTTACTAGAAACGGAAAAGGGATAAGAAGGAGCTTGTAGTGTAGGTGCATAGTTCAAAGAAGCAGACAGACCTCTGAAAACTTTAGCCAATAAAGTGGGAAAGAATTAACAAAAATATTTATATCCCAGCTTGAAACATTTCAAATTCCTCATGTTTTTCAGATCTCTTCACTGCTGTTTATGAAGTCCAAAGAGCACAATTGTCAGCTAGATAAGCGAAGAAAACTCTAGACTTCGGTCACACAGGCAGATTAAGGTACAACTTTCTCATTAAAAGATTCTTTAAAACCTTCACCATAATACCAGTGCATGCCCTCTCCAGTTCCTGTAATGTCATAAGGCATCTGCAAATTACACCAAGGAACCAAGCTCTAATTCAAATGTACTTAGTATCTACAGAGCTGCTATTTCACCTGTCAGGGATTTTCACTGATATCTTGTGAACAGAGAACACTACCTGCTGTTACTTCTCAGGAGGTGATACTGATACAGAAGAAAGTGCAGCACAATCACTGCCTGTCTAATTTGTGTTATCAAAATAACTCCCTGTATTCTGAGAACCCTTTGTAACACACCAGAATCTGATTTTGTTCCTAAAACAACTGACGGAGGCAAACAAATTATTTGAGTGGTGCAAGATCTAGTTCAAAGCATTTTGGTAGAGAGAGTAAGTTCTAACAGTACAACATTCATACCAAACTACTGATTTCTGTGTTGAGATCTTCATGTCTTCCCAAAATTCTTTAGTGCCTTTTCATGGCAGTTTTGCTAACTGGCAGGTCTGCTCTGGCTCCCATTAAAATATGAAGCAAAAATTGCACGGTGGCTTAAATCAGTCCACCTGAAACATGCAGCCCTGTTTGAACTTCTGAAAACTTCTTTGAAAGAAGACTCTGAAAACAGACTCTGTGTTAGGCAGTGCTATTTGCATATTATCTCAGGAGTTAAGTGGGGAAAAGGTTTAAGAATAGAACATATGCCCTGTATTTTGGGGTACTGCATCTGTAAATGCAATGTATATATTTAGTATAGACCTTATTAAGAATAAAGCTTGACATTAGTGTTCTAAATATTTCTATGTGCGCTCTTGAAGAAAAGTTTCTTTTCCTGCAAAAGAGGTCTAGACAAGCCTAAAGAAGTCATCTGGATGTAGGAAACTCATTGTGAGAAGATCCAGGACAAGAGTGATCATTTTGCAAGACAGAATACTTGAAAAGGCATCTAGATAGAGCTACACTCCTGGCCCTGAGGTATAAATCAAATCTCAAAGTTTGGCCTAACGACTTTATTCATGCCAGAACTATGGGGTTTGGAACTCTGGAAGACATGAAGAGGAACTGGGATATGATCTTCAGCAGTCATGCTGACCACAAAAAAAAAGCTTCTTTTAGATATGCTTTTTGTGCTTTGACATGTTATGAGCAAGTAGGGTTACTTAAAGGATCTATTTAAACCTATCTTGAGTGGAGGGGTGAGTTCTGAAAAGGACTTCCAGTCTTTCAGTGACATCAGGAGTGCCAACACCCAGTCACTGAGATGCTGTCAGCAACAAAATACTTCCAGCAAACATCTACTACTATGAATACGGTGGTTCAGTTTTCTGTCCCGAAGATCTTGCAAATGTTTTCTGAGTACCCACTTCAGGTTTTTCAGTTAGCATTTGTCAGTATTTTAGTCAGCTCACCCTGTTTTCCCCAACAGTTTTAATAATAGTTGTAAAGAGCATGGGGGCACTAGTGATCAAGCTGAGAATTGCTCTGTGTAATGAATACAGCACAGATCTCAACAGGTTAAGTTTTACTAGTCTATTAAGGCATTTACTAGGTTTATTGTCAGCAATTTCCGTCTGCCTCCAGCCTGAGACGGTATTTAATATGTTGCACCTATCTAGAATAATTCTCACGAGGAATTAATTTTATTTTTCAAAGTGATGTAATTCCTCTTATTCATTAGACAATTAGATCTTTGCATTCCAGTAGCAGATGGGTGGAAAAGTTTAGAGAGAAATTTTTTTTTCAGAGTGGGCTGCTTACCTAGGAGATGAAGAAAGTCTGCCCGGAGGCCGTAGACAGCCAATGTGAAAATTTCTTAGCTGAAGCAACTTAGCTATTCTGTGAATAATGAAAACCCACAAATATGCTTTCTTTTCAAAGATAAGAACTGGGGAAACCCCTTCAGTCAAGCAGATGAGTGAAGTTTAGTAAGGCTGACACTTAGCCAAAACTTTGTGTTACCTGTAGGGTTAAAGATAGTTCTTAGGCGTTCATGTGCGTACTTTGTTTAAATGCCACAGTTTAAATGTCACCAGTCACTGGTATTTCGAGACTATTTATTTTGTAGAGATTGAAGTCTACTGGGTTGTAAACATGGGGATAGCACACACATAAACTAATGCCACAGAGCAGATGTGTGCACCCTTCCAGGCTGAGGCACCCGCCGGTTTGACTTTGCATGAAAACACCACAAGTAAACACCCTGTACATGCACATGTGTGTCCACATTTTTCTCCATTCCCACATTGTCTGTCTCCTCCTCTTTAGAGGATTTTTACTAGAGGAATTAGGCTAGACACCTGCATTCTGCAATATGACTTTTGTCACAAAATCACTTCAATTTTAAATTGCGAGCAAGACCTAGTATTTGCAGCAGGTGGCAGCACAGGTCCTGTCGGTTTGCTTCTCTGAGCAACTAAGTCAGACTCCAGCTTGACTGCTCCAGTTGTTACTGCAGTTAAACGGCTTCCTTTCTTAGAAGCAAGTGAGGTTTTTTTAGGAAAGACGTGGAAATTACCTGTGCCACTGGTTAATGACATACCACAAAGGCAGATTGCGTTTGGGAAAGATCATTTGGGGAAAAAAAAAACAAAAAACAAACCAAAACAAAAAATACCCCAGCCAGTAAAGGATGCTAAGTGCAAAATTCATTGGCAGTTAGGCAGAGCTTGCTGTACACTTACAAGTTGTGTCAACAGAATGTCAAAATAAACAACAGATCTAACTTACACGTCCTAGCTTAAGCTCCTCACCTAACCTGTGGGGGAAAACACTAACACCCTTTGGGCAATATGTTGGTCATTAGATAAAAAATTAACAACATTTGTTTATGGTTATCTGAGGTTAAAGGCAGGCATTTTAGTCATGCTCTGCAAAAACTATTTATTTGTTTATTTGTCTGAGTCGCACATTTCAGTATTTGGCTCAAGTGTCACCTAACACCCAGGAGAATGTCTTAGAGCTACAGATTTAGGAGACTATTTAACTTAACTGGCATTATTACTGTAGGCCTTCCGTGGTCTTGAATATGACTTGCTTGCTTGAAACTTTTTAATCCAGTATTAAGAGGAATTGCCATTAAGCTACACCATATAAAAATAATTAGTCTAAAGTTAAATCTCGAGTGGTTAGTATAAAACTCTTTAAGCCTCAGATTTATCACAAATCCTCTACTGTTTTTTCTGAACTCCCTTATGTTTGTGCCAACTCTTTCTGCAGCATATGAGCCTGAATTGTGTCCAGTGTAGCACCACAGAAGGCAGTGGGGTCATATTGGAGATTAATTTGATAACATTTTATACTGTTTCAGTCATCGAAGTTTATGAACTTTACAGAAGAACAGAACCCTACAGTGTTAAAGGCAATGGAATCTCAGCAAATGTCTGATTCAGCTCTCACAGAGCCTTGTTTTTATGGAAATATCTGTCCTTGTTCCTCTGCTTTGTGTGATAACATCCCCGCATTTAATTATGTCAGTTTGCAACATGAATTCTTTAAAGTCCTACATTTTGCACACAGGGGGAGTAAAGTAACTGGAATTGCACTGAGGTGGCGTTTGCTGGGCTTCCTACATAAAAAACACAAAAAAAGAAAACTGAATAGAAGTCTCAGAAGTCCATTAAATGATAGGTTTACCATTACATGTGTAGCAGAAGGAAAAGGATATGTTTAAAAATTAGAGTGTCATTTCTGTTCATAGTTCTTCCCCTATACTGCAAGTGTTCTAATGCTCACTGGAGAGGATTACAGAAGTATTTAACATTTTAAATTAATAATATGAGGGGAAAACAAACCCATAGCATTGATAATAAAGCTAATTTTATAAGTTTGAACAAGGAGAGTGGTGCTTTTTTTTTTTTCTTTCCGAAATTTCTACCTGAGGTATTGGACAAAGCTTCATTCCACAAGATAAGTAGGACTCATCAAAGATTTGACTACAAAAGCTCTATAAGGAAATGGTATCCTACCTTATAGGCTTCTTGTTCTTTCTAACCCTATGAGCTCATCAGATGACTTCTGTACAACAGTGTAAACAGCTACATGTGACTTAGCCAGTTGAAAGCCTGAAACGGTTTTTAAACTTGAGATCCATTTGCTGTTATGAAAAGCATTTGTTACTGGGTCAAAAGATGGCAACCTGGTTTATCATGGAAATGATGAATAACATTTAATGTTCTTTATTAACAGGAGTTGTGCAATGAGATGTCAGCCAAAGAATGCATGAAAGAAAAAGTGCAAGAGATTCAGATCTGTTTTTAAAAAAAACCCAAACCAACAAAACAAACCAAAGCAACAGGTAGGCTTTGTTAGACCTGCAGTTCATAGGAGTAATTGCTTATTGCAGTACTTCAGACTTTCTCTCCCATGTTCAGCCATTTCTGGGGAAGGACTTGAATGTCAGCATACATTGAGTAAGGATATAGCTTTTAATTCTCTGCTCCTCACAGCACCATGTCAATTGCTCAAGTTGAAGTTTCAGGCTTCCTAATTTGTACAAAAGTCAAAGATGCTTCAGTATTTCTGTATTTTCTCTGTTTCATGAGCTAATGCTAAGAAGCATTTCAATAAAAGATGGTGCCTGGTATCACAAGGTATTGCAGGCACCATTGTGAAAACATAGTTAAAAGTTTGGCTGCCACCAGTAGAGCTGTGGAGAGACTGAGCAAACTCAGCTGCACGGTTTATGCTAATATAGTTGGGATGAGTATTGCCATGGCACAGAACGACAATAAAAGCAAATGAGATTAAAATTAATTGGAAATGGAACAGATAGCTGCCACAGCTCTGCAGTGTTTGGCCATGTCAGCAATGTCATTCCACTTTCAGTCACCAAAACTATTTCAAATTTACCTCTCAAAATATTAGAAGTAACCTACAGCATGAGGATTTTGGCAATCGAAATTATCTCACTGTTTTTCTTAGTTTATTTCTATGTCATGCTGAAACATGATGATATTTGAATACTTGTCTTCCTGAGAAGTGTCTGACAACAAAGGCCACCTGATTTGCCTAGAGATTATAATGTACCTATTGTTAACCCTGCCTATTTTTGCACTATCTTCTAATTTTCTCAAGCCACTACAGGTCTTTTATTTGAAGATGCTTCTATTGCATATCAACGAGGAAGTTAAATTAGCTGGACAACGTGGGCTAAAGCTGAAACTCCCTTAGCATCATCTTTCTTAACTATCATTGTCCAGTAAGAAAATAGGTCTGCAAGCGATACTACTCATCAAAACAAAAATAAACCTTTATCACAGTATTTGTCAGCTGTGTGTAATGCTGATACCTGGGCTGGCCTGTGGATAATGTGGGTAATCACATTACAGATAAGGTGACAGTGTCTACTTTCAGGCAGCTTTGAATTCCGAGCACAAGGCCAGCAGAAAGCAGGCAAAACCTCAGAATACAGCCATACCCCGGCTCCAGTCAATGTTCACAACTAGGTTTCATTCACAAGTATTTACTTCTTCTCTAACTCTTACAACAATAATAAATTATTTTTAAAGCAATTTACATATATAGTTTCATGTGAATAAATTAAATAATTGACTCCAGGGATCAACTTGTAATAGAACTGGGGAGAGAAATGAAAGCACAAACATTAACATTAGCATGTAAGTGAAACAAACACTATTAGTGTTTCTTGCATGTTATGACATTACTTGTAAACCTGAGAAACAACTCAGCAGATACTCATATGAGAGATGACTGTGTAAGTAGAATTCTCTTCTGTTTTGATGGCAAAAGGTAAGTCAGTGTCACAAGTGCAAGCATTTAAAGCAGTCAGTGTCATTGCCTTCATCACAGTGTTCAAGGTTGAAGTTCACCTGGACTCCATTAAAAGTTCTTTTACTTTACAGATCTGAATGCTATGTCAAACCTTGGATTGCATGAGAAATACTTTTTAAAGGTAGGAAATTTTAAAATTTTTGAAAGACATTGTGTAAAGTTTATTTCTTGTCTTTATGTGTAATTCCTGAGGTTGACATGAATGGATATTTTGTGTAGCACAAATGTTTATGAATGGAAATGGATCAATTTAGACTGAAAGATTTTGACAATGAGGCCACTGTGCAAAGAAAATGTTGGCTTGTTGACTGAAAAATGATACTAAGAATGTAGAAACTTGTTACTCTGGCATCTCTGCCCACTTCAGATAAAAGAGTATGTGAGCCATCTTTTGTGGATTACTTCTGAAGGGTCTGAAAAAGATGAGCAAGTAAAAAGAAATCATACATACGTATTATATTGTTCAGTGTAATATGTGAAATTGCTTTAGAGGGTCTGTACCACTTCTGCAAACTGTCCACAGTAACATTTTTAAAGGGTCTTCTCCAGGAATTTGTATGCACAATGAGGGCGATTCTGTTGGGACTGGTGAGAAAAAATGATCAATCAGCCTCTGAAGAAAGAGGCTGTGCTAGAAAAAACAAGATGACTACAAGTTTTGCTGCAAAGACAGAATGAAAATAATATAATTTGAATTCCAGCAAAACCCTGACATATTGACAAGCAGAGTAAATGAGATTCTTGCAGGTACTCCATCCTGGAAATCATGACAGAAAAGACAGAAGCTGCAAGACTGTCTTGTAAGGACTGCCTTACATGTTCAAGAACAAGCTGAAGCAAAACTGCTGGAGCATGTCAGGGCAGACTGACAGCTTGCTGCAATTTAGACAGGATGTGTAGAATATTTTAAAACAGAAAGGCTACCTGCTTGCTTTAAAGCATATGTAATACTTCTGTCCTTGGGCTGGGTTTTGTATTGTGACTCTAATTTTCTCTCCCAGTCACAGCAATCCCAGAAGCAAAAAGAAAGTACATCTGATGGAAGAGGGGTAGAAAGAGATGTTTCATGAGTTATTTACAGCTTGTTTTAAAAAAATCATGCAAGGGAGTTCACAATAACAAGACTTTCTAAGATTTGAATACACAGATTGACAATTTATCACCAATTGGCTTTCAGAAACGTTTAGATCTGATTTTATATTAATTATTATAGAAAAAGCTCACAGTCTGCCAGTGGTGAGAGCTATGAGCTGGAGCAAAGCTGGAGGTGAGTAGATTCAGACTGGACGTGAGGAGGAAGTTCTTCACCATGAGAATGGTGAGACCCTTGTAATGGGTTGCCCAGGAAGATGGTTGGGGCCACATCCCTGGAGGTGTTCAAGACCAGGCTGGATGAGGCTCTGGCCAGCCTAATCTAGGGTAGGGTGTCTCTGCCCATGGCAGGGGAGTTGGAACTAGATGATCCTTGTGGTCCCTTCCAACGCTGACTGATTCTATGATTCACCTTTTTTTGCTTTAAGAAATGAAGCATCAATAAGCAAAAAATCACACCATTTGACCTTTGTGTAAGAGTTCAGCTGTTACATAGGAAACCAGTTCCTCCAAAATGAGTAAGAATTCCCTCATGTGCTAAAACATGATTTGGACACAAGATTCTGTCTGTTCTTCATGCCAATCTGCTGATGTGTATTTGTTCTCTAATCTTCCAGAAATTACTATGAAGAGATAAGCAGTAAGTTGAGCTGTGGTAAGCTTACCAACATTACTTCTCCCATGACAAATTTGGAGGAATACGTGCACATGCAGCTGCTCCCTGTGAGAAGGATTCATACAGCAGGACAACAGACAGCACTGTTTGCACTTGCCTGCTGCCTGTTCCTCAGAAGTGTGCTTGAAGTGGCAGCCTGGCCACAGGCATTAAAAAATAGGACTTGTGTTATTTTTTACTCAAGTATCATATTTTTATAAAAATTGAGCTCAGATGACAAAATTGGAACAAAGTTAACATGAAGGAGTAAATGTTTTTTAGGTTCTAAATTAAAAAAAGGGGGGTGGGGGGAGAAGTATTGCTTAGGAGGCAGCCTTGCTGGTTCTGTCAAGACAAACTTCTGCCCTGGCATATGTGAATAGACAAACTATTGAGGTCAAGGTCCTCACTGAATTTTAGTCTTTGCTCTAATGAAATCTCCAAATAGTTTCATACTAAAGTAGGGCATATAGTGTTTAAGACATTATGATTCTTTTAATGGAAACTGTAAGACTCAGGAAGATGGAACAAGCTGAAAGAAGACGATTATTTACCCATATTTTTGGCCATAATCTATCCTAATCATATGGGTTCTTTAGAGCAAGCCTGGCCTGTGGGGATATTTCTTACTGTAGTTGTGAACATCAGACAGGATCTTGTGAAAAATCAGGAAATCAATTCATTTTTGTAGCATTTATTTTTCTTTTGAATGTCTCTAGGCAGCAGTAGAACATACTTCATTAGGTGAGAAGTACTCAAGGTCCTCCTTGCAATGACTGTTCAAAGTTCCCTCTAAAGTCCAGAATGTCATTTTTAGGTACTTTTTGTACAGCAATCTACGAACCATACACTTACTTATGTTCTGCTAAAGAGACATGTAGCTGTTTACACCAACACAGTTAAATTTACAGAGCAAATTTTCCCCCTAGATTTCTTGTGGTATGGATGAGAACTCTGTGGATAACTGCTGTCCTTTCTTAAAATGTATATTCTTCAGCCAGGAATTCCAGGAACATGCTCCTGGTAATGAGCTAACACTCTGGCTCTACTCCTGACAGGGCTTTTCAGTTTTGTCATAAACTGACAGTAAGAAATACAATGCTGAAGCTGCATCTCCTTTCACTTTCTGTAGTGCGCAAACCTGCCAGTCTGGGCAGTGCTTTCTATTAAGTGCTAACGTGGCCCAAGATCCTGAAATAACTCACTTGGATGAAAGAATCAAAATCCAAGCACATAAATGTGAATATGGGTGCTCTCAAGGCTATGATACCTTGCAGCCTGCTGGGCTGTACACTGAACAAGGGCAATGAAGCTGGTGAAGAGCCTGGAGGTCTTGTGAGGTGTAGCTGAGCCAACTGGGATTGCCTATTCTGTAAAAGAGAAGGCTGAGGGGACACCTTATTCGTCTCTACAACTCCCAGAATGGAGGTTGGAGTGAGGTGGGTGTTGGTCTCTTCTCCCTAGTATCAATTGATAGGACAAGAGGAAATGGCCTCAAGTTGTGTCAGGAGAAGTTTAGGTTGGATATTAGGAAAAATGTCTTTACCACAAGAGTGGCCAGGCATTGAAACAGGCTGCCCAGGGAGGTGGTGGAGTTGCTGTCCCTGGACATGCTCAGAAAGTGAGTAGATCTGGCACTTTGGGACATGGTTTAATGGCCGTGGTGGTATTAGGCTGATAGCTGGAATCAATGATCTTAGAAGTCTTTTCCAACCGAAACAATCAGAGTCTCTGAAATGCTGCAGCTGGTGAGGTGGTGTGGGGCACTGCAGGTGTCTAGGTAATAGTACAGGTTGTCTCTCTTGCTGCCTAAGCAGGCAGAACGTTACTGTCACGTATTACCTCTGCAAAAGAACATAGCTCTGTGTGGAATTGAACAGGCAATGAATGTGATGGTTTTACAGAATAGGAATGTTATGCCTGCAAGCAGACACATGCTTCTCTTTCATGCATGGAATATGGCTTTAAACAAAGATATAATTACGTAAGGCAAGTATATGTTCAGTGCTTGTATATTCTTCTACATAACGACTTAGAATGAGAAGCCATATTTGTGTAGATGAAGCTAACAAAATTGATTAAAGGTTTTTTTAGGTCAGAAGATTTATCAAACTGCTTCTGCTTTCCCCAAAAGGCCTGGTATGTTGGCTGTAGATACTAGATCTAATAAAGATTGGTCTATTCTTTATGTAAAATATAGACATTGGTTATTTTATGACGACTGTTATAATCAGATTTGCAGATAATTTCCCAATCTGGTTTCATGTATAAGAGTAAGAAGGGAACTAGCATGAACCAAAAGCAGCAAAAAACAAAGCAATTAATGCATGTGGAAGTAGGCCTCTTCTTTTAAAACTCTGCTCTGTATTCAATAGGCCATCCCTCAGTTCTCCCCCTACTTGAAATTCCTCCATGAAATGCACTTCTTTGGAAGGATCAATAATCCTTTGTGGCACCAAATGTGTCTGACTGCTATGCTGGGTTTGTTGTGTTTTCTTCTAAAACCTAGGGGAGTCAGTTAAAAAAACATCTGGAGTGAACAACAGTAAGTTACACTTGATGAGCAGAGTTAATGAGAAGGTCCAACATGCTTCATTGTGAGGTTTGGCTGATTTTTAATTCTTTTTTTCAATTATGTTCTCTGAGTTTATTAAGAAATAGAATGAATACCATTGGGAAGAAGAAAAGAAAAAATAAAAGAAAAAATAAAAAAGAAAAGGAAGGGAAGGGAAGGGAAGGGAA
>VWZI01021228.1:919518-974349 GCA_013396835.1 Psilopogon haemacephalus | reverse complement strand
GGGCGGCGGATCCGGCAGCGGGGGCTCGCTCCGCCCCGCTCTCCCTCCCTCCCCCCGGTGCGTCCTCAGCCATTTTAGCAGCGGGAACAGCCGCGGGTACCGGCGTCTGCGGGTACCGGTGTGTGCGCGGCGCAGCGGCGGCAGCGCACCGGCCCAGCCCGGGGCAGGCCTGCACGTTGCCCCCTGGCAGCATCTGGAACAGGTGGGTTCGTCTCGCATGCAGGGAAGGGGGCGCGGGGCTCTCGCTCCCCTCCGGACTGTCCTCCGTCCCCTCCGGGGGTGGGACGGAGGCTGCTGTCCTGGGCGGAGGCAGCGGGGTCAGTTAAGGAAAGGAGCTGGGCTTTACGTCGGGTCGTGGCCCTCCCAACCTCCGTGGAGCCCCGGCCATAGGGATGCCCGGGCTAGGGGGATGCCCTGGGCCTCGGTACCATGGTGCTGGACTGGGGGCAGGCCCGGGGCGGGAGCCGGCACCGGCCGCTGCCCGAGAGCAGGTGGCTGGGCTCGGGAGGGTTAACAGAATAAACCCGCGCAGGAGCCTCCGTGCGGGCTGCTCCCCGCTCCGTCTGCCCAGCATCTCGGCATCCCCCTCCCCGACAGCTGCTCCCCAGCACAGCTCTCCGGCCAACACCGCCTCCTTTCGCGCTTCCCTGTCCCTTCTCCCGGACTCCCGAAGGATGAGGAGCAGCGGGAGGAGGCGGCACTGTCCCCAGCGCTGTTGCTTTTGGCCGGCAGCACCTTGTGTCTCAGCAGCATCCCTGACTGCACATCCGTGCTTTCCTGGGACCCCAGCGGATTTGTGGGCCAGCCTAATACATCAACAGTTCTATCTCCTCCCTCGGAGCCCCTCCGCCCCCTCCTTCCCGATGCAGAAAAGGAGGCTGGGCTCAGGATATGGTCTGATGCTGATGTAGCAGACACAGAAACCCAGGAAAGCGTGATTCATTGCTCAGCGATACGCACAGCCCATGCTTCCCGATCTCACGTCATAACACCTGTGAAAGTGGAACGAGAACATCTTCTCGTGTGCCTCCTAGATAAGCCTCACTTTGTGGTGTTCTAAAGTATCTCTGTATGCTTTGTGGGAGCTTTGTTGAAGCTTCTTGTCAAAGCAAGTGCAGATGCCTTCTGCAGTGGGCCCTTAGTGGGCCAAGGACAGACCTCCACTTAACTAATGCTTTAGTGAGACAATTGCACCAACATTTGCACTATTTTTTGCTACGTTCCCTATTGTGGGAACATAATTGTTTCTTTACTTGATTTCCCCCACCACCACCACCAAGGAGGATGCTCAATAGATAGAATGGGTTAGGCTGGAAGGGACCTTAAACATCACCTTGTTTCCAGCCTTCCTGCCAGGGGCAGGGACACCTCCCACTAGACATGTTGCTCAGAGCTCCATCCAGCCTGGCCTTGGACACTTTCAGAGACAGGACATCTGCAGATTCTCAGGGCAACCTATTCCATTGCCTCACCACCCTCACAGTGAAGAACTTTCTTCCTACCGTCTAATCCAAATACACTCTTTCAGAATAAAGCTATTCCCTATTGACACTGCATGCCTACGTGAAAATTAGGGGGAGGTTACAGAGAAAGCTGCTGCAAATGAAGAATTATTTCATGTAAAGTAAGTGGACAGCTGATTGTCAGATTAAAGAGAATACCTGCCCTTACTTAGATGAATATGACACACTCAGTCATTTACTGTTCTAGACAAAGTTGCATTTATAGCCTTGTAATTTGAAGTGTAAAAATGTGCAAGTAAAGCTACCAATAGGAAGTGCAAACATGACCTGTTTTTTCTTTTAGCTAAATTCTGCTCTTTGAATCTTTGCAATTTGTCATCTCAGACTAATTGCGTTGATTAAAGACATAGATTATTTGCTTCCTAAGATGTGAAAAATGTTACATTTTAAACAATCCCCACGTCCTCAATTCCAGAAATATTTCTTTTTTTTTTTTTCTTCTGCTCTTCATGCATGGATACAAAGTTGTGTTCTAATACATTTCCCCATAAAAATTCCCCCTAATAACTCCTTTATGGTAAGGTTTTTATGATGTAGTTTGGTTATCTGCATTTTGTGCAAACTTGACTCATCTGTTACCTTTAAGGCTTACTGCAACATACACTGGGCAAGCAAGTGACAGCGTTGCCCACTGTCTACTGATTTACTAAGCTAACATTTATCAGCAACTATACATTTTCTGGGTAATAAACTACGAGTGTTCAGAGGATGATGCATGAGGGTTACGCTAGCCCACTTGTAAGACTAGAGAAACCACTAAACAAATCACAATGGCAAAGCATTGGATACAAACATATTCCACATAATATTTTGATACATAGCTAGTAAAATAATGCAGCTCTCATGACACAGTGTTAAATCAAGTTAATACCTAAATGAAATACTAAACAGTAGCCTCAGCCAAGTAAACGTGCAAACCTATTGAAGTTAATGATTAATAAATACAGTTAGGTAGTCAATGAGACAGATGAATGAGTGCTTGTCTGTAGGAAAACTGTTCTGGATAAGGAATTACTTAAGCTAATAAAAAGAGCTGAACTTAATTAGATGAATTCTTAACTGTATCTGTAGCTAAGCATGTGGTCACTGTGCCTCAGGACAGTTTTTTCAAGAGATGGGAGTTTCATGGAAGGAGGGAAGCAGTTTCCTGAGAAACACAATTTATAATTTAGTTCCATTCATTGATACTGGATTGTTTATTAGATGGTGCAGTGTCTTTCACCCTTGCTGTGGAAGGCACATCTCAAAAGTTGGCCAGGCTGGTTAATTTCCCTGCATTCCACAGCCACTAGATAGTGCTTTGGTGTTCAGCTTCATTTGAAAGTTGCCTCCTCTTCTCTCTGTAACTAGGCTTTGCTCTGTCTCCTTTCCATTTGGAAGGTATGAAGTGGAATAGTCTGGTTAAAGGGAAGGGCCCAAAGGAAAGCCTGAAGTATTTCTTCTCTGGTAAAATAGAGCCTTGCTTTGTAGTGGATAGGAATTATTAGCACTTTGTTACTGCTTTTCTTCCGTTTCTGTACTATTTTTTTGGTTAGAGGAAGAAAATTGGGATTGCCCCTAATCCATTGACACAGTGTCTCTTTTTCCCCAAAATCTTTACTCTAGTTGGGCACACAAAAAACCCAGAAGCTGAATGCAGCCCTGATTGTTTCTCCTGTGGCCACTCACTCACAGAGTAACTTGTTTGGCACTGAAAGTAAAATACAGAGTGGAAGCAGTGCAACGGGTTCTGTGATGATCTCTGGTGAACGTGAGGCCTGCCAGCGCCAAGGCCACTTCTCATAGGCTGCTGTTTGTGGTCTCAGTGGTGGGTGGGAAGAGGTTTTACTTAATCCTGGATATGCTGGAGCAGAGAGAAGTTTTCACTTGTTGTAGGCAAACACGAACTAGATGCTGTATGGAATAAGACTTGTGCTTGCCAAGAGAAAGACTTCTGGCCAGCTGCCAGATTGCATGGGCGATGTGGTTTCAGTTTTCTACAGTCAGTATCTGGTGTGATCTGCATTGAGCTGCTTGTCTGGGATCAACAGAAATAATTGGACAGAACTGAAATAAACTGCAGCAGATCATTTTCTGCCCCAATTCTTCTGAGGACTATCAGCTCCTATCTCATACTTAATATAAAGTCAACTTGCAATCAAGATACAGCCTTCAATCATGTGCCAGATGTGCAGAACATTATTGCCCTGTCTATGTGCATGACACAGAGGTTAGGAATGAATGGTGGGGGTGGAAATGCCTGATGCTGGTGTTGTTGCCCTAGATAGGAGCCTTCTATTGTTCAGCCTACTGGGCTACTTCTGAGCTCTGCTGCTGTTTAGTCAGGACTAAACTTGGCTTGAACTTGATCTTCTGCAGAGGTATCATGTGTGCGTGAGGTGTGTTGGTATGTTGACTGGAGAGTTATTTTACATTTTAGTATTATCCCAAGTATAGTAGGAAAAATGGTTCAGTGTGTTTCTGAATTTTAGTAAAGAAATAAACAGCACAGGCAATTTTGAGAAATGGAGGAGCAGAACAAGTAAAGGAGGGCAGTTTGAGGCATGGGGCTGGGAGGGGTGGTAAATGTTTAAGCCACCAGAATGTCACTTTGTTTAATGGATGAGTTTGAAAGGTTGTATGAGTTGCTTATGATGAAGGTGAGGTTGGAGCAAATGCTACTGCATCAAGAATTTGGTGTGCATTTTATTTGCTTTTAGATTAATGACTGTAGTGGGAAGGATGTGAGGAATTGTTCCCCTCTTTCTTTGTTTCAGATGGAGCTAAGCACTTGGGCTTTCCATTGAAATCAGAGTACTTTTCAGTAAAGTGCTCTGCAAGGAATCCCAGATACTGAGAAAACAGCTTTTTTTTTTTTTTCCTCTGTATGTATGTTGGGCATGATTTTTTTTTTGTAGTACAGGTGATGCTAAATCAATGGATATTGTGCAGCTAGGAGTTCACTATGCTTCAAGGTGAGGTATCTTTATCTCCAAGGTAGAGATAAACTGATTGACCAATTATCACAGAATTAAAAGTCTCGGATTTAAAGTGATCCAAGGTGGATCTTTGGCTATGACTTTAAATCCGAGACTCTTAAACCTGTGATAATCAAATACCACTGTTGTTCAGTGAGGACAAAGCTGATGAAGCCGGATTTCATTCAGTGTACACTGATGTGATAGCTGATTCTCTTCATCACCTGAGCATCTTTTTCTAAAAGCATACTTGTAGCTTGCCTATTGGGTCATAGACTTTTTTTTTCCCCAATTCTTATTATAAATGAATTGGTGCTGTCAAGTACCAAAGAGCAGAGCAGAAATACCTGTATGCACACCTGTTTGATGATGCTGCAGCTCATCTCATGATTTTTGCTTATCACTTTTGTTAAGGTGCAGGGACAATGCCTGTGTTTCTATACATGGATAATCAGGAGTGTGGCAGTGAGAATACAAATGTATATATCAATTAAAAAATATCTAGGTATACTTGCATACTTGAGAATTAGAAACAGGTCAGCATACCAAGGGCAGACTTAAAATAGCACATGAGATTCCAGCACTTGTACTCCTACAATTTGTACTAATTAAAGAGACTTTTTGGTTTTCTGTTTTAACTCTCCTTACTGCAGAAAACAAGTGCATAGTACCAAGGCAGTTACATAAATGCTTGTGTTCAGAGTTTTGTTTTTTGTTTTTTTTTTTTAGTTTAATTGCATTCAGAATGCATAATTTATTTTTAAAATACCTGTAAATGGCACATATACCCTACCCTGTTCTGATTTTGGTACAACATTAGTATAAGCACAGCCAACATACAAATTTTTTTTTCTTAGCATCTAGCCAATGGTTTATACTTTGCAGAATTACTTGTTAGCAAATCTGACTTTTTTTTTTGTTTGTGGCTTTTTAGCTATTTTTTGGATACTGTGCAACCTGTTCTAAAGTCAAACTAGCATTAGTACAGTGCACTTGGATTCTTGTTCTGCTTAAGTAGATGCTTTGCCTAACTTTGTGGCATTTTAAATTTAAGTAATGCTCAAGACTTACACCTTAGGAGACACAACAATAGATTCAAGTAACATGAAAGGATGTTTACAGTTTGCTTTTTTTCCTAAGCCATTGTTTTTACACAGTGTAAGATACAGGATGTGCATTCTGAGCCACATCTTAACGGAGGTTTTCCTTTGTATGTGCAGTTACCCAGTTCCAACTACCTTTATTGCTTTTAGATGTCAGGTTTACAAAACTGTTTGCTGTGTACCTTTAGAAAAGTAACTTGAGCAGTAATAGAGGCTTTAGCTGATATTCCTGCTGACTGCTGTTCTTCCACAGCAGTCCACAAGCATTCTGTGTGTGCAAGGCTGGGCTCTGTGAGTGGTAAAACCCATCTGCACCCGTGTGTGGTTTGACGTGTCTGGGTTGTTGAGGTTACTGGGGACCGACCACTCCAAATCACTTTCATTTCCATGCTGACGTTTTTGACTCTTGAACGACACAACTCAAATGTCAAGTGTGCAAGAACTGCTGATTATTTCTTAACATACTTCCTCCTGTTCCCAAACAGTTGTATTTTCAGTCGCACCTATGCCCACCTGACCCTTTGCACTTCTGTAACTGTTACATCCCTTATACACCATCTACTCCACTCCAGTCAGAAATGGAGAGTCCAGTCCATAAAATAGAGTAATTGTCCTCTTTGGTAAGTGACCTGTGAGCCTTCTTTACACAAATCCTGCTCATAAAGATAGAAAAATATTAGCCTAGGGAGGAACTGAACATACCATTGAATCTGCAATGCTGCAAGGAGATGTTCTGTTCAGTGCCATTAGTTGTTTAAGCAATGGGGGGGCTGTATTTCCCACTTCAGTTTCTTGGAACAGTAACAGAAACCAAATAAATGGTTTCTGGCAGAGCACATGTGTGCCTCAAGGCTCTTTCATGGCTGCTAGAAAATCTTTGTTGGGTGTCACAGTAAGAACAGAGTTAACACCAATGTTTCGTTTTCTTCAACAGTCTGCTTAGTACAGTTGAATTTTTTTTACTGTCCCTTGACTGTGTGAATGTTTTTGCAGACAAATGGTGCTCTAGTGGTAGACCCCACAGGATTTCCTGTGACTATTTTCCAGTTTGCCCATTTCTTGGAGTTTTAAATACGATACTATTTCATACTTTTTTTTTTTTTTTATGTGTGTTTCTGTTCACTAGGTGCTACAGCTTGAACCAAAATGTCTAGAAGTGCAGTTGTGCTTAGAGCAACATTAGACTGAAATAATGAGTACTCATCTAATGCTCTGTGCTGCTGGTTTCTCACACTCAGTGACACATGAAGAGTGCTCACTCTCTGTCAGGTCAGGCTGCAGATGAGCAGGTAACACAAAAGGTTTGATCTAACTTTACAGGATGTTTGGATTCACAGTTCTGTACATACTTATGGCAGGTGGCACATAGAGCTACCTATTCTTTCCACATTTCAATGACAGCTGCCATCAGTTTGTAGGCTTGAGTGAAGCGTGAAGCTAGAGCTAAGATTACAAAGAGCCTGCATTGTGATACTTGCTGCTAAGAGGATGCAAGCATGTTGCTGAAAAAAAAAACAACCCAGCACAGTGATGTAATTGGTCAGATTCATTGAAACACTTCACAGTGCCTAGGCAATGGCAGGTACTTTGTTGTTTCCTCTCTAGTAGTTGCACATGCATTAATTTTTGAGATCTTATTATGTTCGATTACCTGAAGTGTGCGATAAGTCAAATACACAGTGAGTCAGTCTCAATAAATGTTCTCTTTTGGGAGCTACATTTGTTGAGCAGCTGTGGCATGCTGCTACTTCAAACATGCTAGTAAAGTTTGAGGAGCTGGGAACTCCTTTATTACTGCAAGCTGAATGCTGCCTCAGAGCAAAACTCCCAAATTTATGAATGAGGACATTCATTGCATAGCTTAAACTGTCGACTCAGTTGTCAGCTGCTGCTGCTTCCTGTCCCACACATCCACTTTGGATTGGGAAGGTTAACTCCTGAGCTTCGATAAAGAACAAATTATGGATGTTAAAGCATTTTGGAATATACAAAACTAATCTGTAGTAAAATTTTAATAAGACATTTCAGTCTTTGTGAATGGAGTTAGGGGTGGCTTTGGCTTTCAGTAAAGATAAAAGTAGGTTAGTTATCACACTGCAGCTTCTGGTTGCTTTTTTTCTAAATGCTGCACTTCCATGACTGCACTAACCTTGCAAAAGCTGCAGCCAGTACTCACTGTGGCTTCTGGCAAAAGGGGACAGTAGAAAATAGGTGGAGGGCAGTTCTATCAGCAGTAGATTGATTCCTTTTAGGCCTGTAGCTCCATTTCAATGCTGGTTTAAAGTTCTTGCAAAGGGTCATTGTAAAGATGCAAGTAATTCCATGTCAGCTGAACTAAACCTGAGTTCACTGCACTGGCACTTGGTGACTGAACAGGGAGCTCTCAGACAACTGGCTTGACTTCATCATAATATATAACTGGCTGCTCCCAAAATTTGCAGCCCAAGGGAATAGTCCAAATTTGGATTGAATTGGTGGCTGTGAACCTGAACTTGAAGACTGTGACAGAGAACCTGCAGGCTTGTTGTACTGGTTTCACTTTTCTTTTGGAGCCACCCATTATATTGAGGTCATGTTTCTTTCAATTCAATAAAGTGTTTTGCTCAAGTTGTACTTTAAGCACCAACCTCTCTGACCTCTTTCCTGTTCTTGTAGGGCATGGTTTGTTTTGTTTCCACAGTGAAAACGTGTATTAAAAGCAACACAATAATGTATGGGTAAGGTGCAGTTTTACAGCAATAGTTAACTTAGCTGTGAAAGTTGCCTAGAAGAGTTGAGAGAGTAAGTACGCAGCTAATGGCAATGTCAACAGTAAAGTGATAGCAACAGAAAAGAAAAGCAAGAAGGAAGCAAGAGCTGCTGGCTCGTGGTGCCTGCAGTCTTTTTGCACCAGGTGCTGAAGTGGGGAGTGAGGCTGGAGCAGTTTCTGTGTCCATAGTAGCCTGTTAGATTGTCATTTGCACATTGCCTTCCATGAGGACTTACGTATGTACAACCAAGTTATGCTGTGTATTTACACAGTGTAATTTACTACTGAACTCAAAGTAGCCTTGGTTCTGTGCCTTTGTTAGATGCACGTGTTTAATTTTCATTATGGAAATGGATTCTGTGTTTATTTCATAACCATGTAAATAGGTTTTGCATTTTCATGAGCTCCTCTGTTCAAACAACTTGGTCAAAAGTGCTTTCATTATGAAAAATATCACCACAGGGAAGAGAAACAACTGGAAAGTGAAACTGAGCCTGCTGTTGTTCAGTAAAACACAGGGCGAGGAAGGGGGAGTTGTAACAGGGATCTGAGCAAGATTTCAGTATTTCACTGAAGCTTGATCTGCCAGGCATGCTTTTCTTGCATACCCTTTAAACTTAGGCAGTGTACATTACACTTCCATAAAACTCAGCTGAAAAAGAGAGCAGCTGATGTGAAAAAAGAGAGCATGCTAAACACTCTGAAAGCTGAAGCCTAACAGAACTGAAGAGGAAAAACTTGAGCTGAATTGAGGTTTATTGATGCTCAAAGATGGTTTGATGAGTGATAATCACATGCACAGATGGATCAGAAATAAGTGTCACTCTTTCCAGATCACATTACCTAATGAAAAACATCAGATAGTGACTAGCCTTGGCTTTTTCCCTACTTTCACCCATTGTAAAATTACTGCAGGTATTCAGGTATGATGTACACCCACTTAAAAAGTTGTTGTTTGGAAAATAATTCTCATTTAACCTGGATTAAATCAGTCTGAATTGTAGTGGGGAGAGAGAGACGAGCAGGCAGAGACAGAAAGGATAATGGAGAAAAAGGGCTTTGGGAAAACCTTCAGGTGTTACTGAATATTCAGGTCACTTTCAGTGCAATTAGATCATCATTTCTAGAATATATGCATGGAAATAAGAAACAAACATTGCTAATACTATTTTATAGCTAAAGTATGAGACTTTAGGACCATACCAACTGTTTTAACAGTTTTCTTGCCTTTCTGAGTTGTGGTCTGTATCCAGATATTAGATGCAAATGTAAAGGGGGAGGGGAATGTGTGATCTTACTCTCTGAAAGGCCACAGTGGATAAAGTTTCTGTTGGCTGTTTATCTAAAGTAATACAGCTGTGTTTCTCAGAAAGACAAATTCGTTTAATACATTTGTTACATATTCCCTCTTAGATTATAAGTACGCTGTACCTTAGAAAACTGAAAATGAAAAATATTTCCAAAACTAAGGTAGCATAATGTAGATTTATCTTTAAGAATGTAGCATTTAAGTGTAAAATGAGCACATTATTGTAATGAGTTCTTTATGGTATCCTCTGACCTAAAGCAAGGTACATGATCAGCCTGTTCTGTGTTTTGAAGTAGCAGGTAGCATTTTGCAATAGTACAAGTGGTACTGACCACAGCAGCTGACAACGCTCCTGTTACTGATCCAGGAAAAGGCTGAATTGAGTAGTCTGGTCAGATGTGTTTGGAACCTAAGAGGTGCCTTGAATTTTCACTATTTAATGTTTTTAAAGGGTTTTTTGTTGGTGAATTTATTCACCTACTTAGCTAGAAGCATTTGAACTGTGCTTGCATTGAAGAGACACTTAAGTTTTTGTGTGCTAGTGAGCATTAAGACTGACACTAACTAGGGAGTGGGCACTTAACTCTTACTAAAACCTTCCAACAGGGAACTCTGTCGTGCCATCGCTGTAATGACCAGTCCCATTACTGATAGACTTCTGGTGAGTGGGAGCTGTGTGTTCTCAGGTTGAAAACTGAAACATTTTCTGACAATGACAGCATTTTGAGTTCTATTGCATTTATTACCACATTAAATCATATATATTTCAAAAATTACTGTTGCAATTAAACAGCAGTGTCACACTAAGGATTTTTCTGTCCCTTTCTCAGAGCAAAAGAACTCCTAAAATAAGTTGAAAGAATGGTCAACAGTGTCGGTTTCCTCTTTGTGCTTTCTTCCACATATGTTTAAGTCCGAGACCATTTTCTGTGCAGTATAGTGCTGCACATACAGCTTCTTTCTGCTGCAGGTGCTAGTGTGACTGCAGCTTTAGTCATAGGAAAGGTGATGTAGATACTAGTGAGTAGTTAGTATGGAGCCATGCCATGAAGGCACTCGAGTTTTAGCTGCGTGCTTCGCTGCCAATAGCCACACCCACTTTGGTTAAGTCTTCTGACGCAACAAATTCCTATCAGGAAGCGCCGTGGCTGTGCCGGTGCACTGCTGTCCTCTGCCTGTGTGTTGCTCTGTGGGGTAGGACACATCAGCACAGGCCCAGCCAGGTAAGACAGCGTTACCCAGCTGCTCGGCAAGAGCCAGCTTGCTCTCTGCTGCCTCTGCTCCCAGCTCCAGCTCTGAGCACGCAATAAATACTGTGACCCAGTCCTGTAAGTATGTCTGCTGCAGTTTTGCAAAAGCTGCTCAGGTATTTTGGACTAAGAACATCAAAAGGTGCCTGCCTCTGGATTGTATGCCCTTCAGCACGCTTGTGTCAGCAAAAGAAGAGTGGTAAATGTGCAAGAACATGTGTGAGGGGCTGGTAAAGTTCAAAACCTTGCTGTTTAAAACTCTCTCAGAGGTTGATTTTTTTTTTTTAATTTTTATTCCTACCTCTTCTTTTTTCACTTCTCTAAGAATTTTGCTACTTTCTACCTTGTTCTTCTGTTGTAGTAGGAGTCTTTCTGCTCAGACTATTTTTGCATTGTTTTTCTGTTGTGGTGTTAGGCTGCTCAGGAGATTGAACAAAGTAGTGTTTAGAGCTGTTAAGTCTAAAAATTTGAACGTACACTCTGCTTTGTAGAAGAAAAGGTACTGAAACTTCTGTGGTCATCTCACTTCCTCTTCGAAGTACAGATAAAAATCAAAGAACTATTAGGACAGAGTTAGGTCAGTAAGATTTCCTTCCCTAGTAGAAAATGCCATCACCAGTACTACCTACCTTGCTGATAGGTAAAACTCCCAACCTCTCTGACTAAACTGGTGTACACTATATTAAGTTTTATTGTCCATGTACAACTCATTCCATATGTATATCTCCAGATGTTTCTTATAAAAAAGTAGTACTTCAGTTGCTAAGTAAAGTTGTTAAAAGAAATGGCCCTAATGATACCTCGGTCTATCATAAAGCACATGAAGGTAGCAGAAAGCAAGTTCACTCGCAAAAAGTTTAAAGTGAGCAAGGAGCTGCAGGATGAAGCTTTATCTGGAGAAGTTTTATCTGGGATTTCCAGGTGTGGCTGTAGATGGATATCTAGAGGTGATGGATATCAAGACAGGCTCACCATGAACCAAGCAATACACTGTGCTAGCATTTTGCATTAAGACCACAATAATATTTAGTCCCTTAAACATAGGAAAGGCATCATCACTTTTTCACTGGAAAATACTGTCACTTTGCAAAATGTTAAATTATGCTTTCCCCCCATGTTCCTAATTTTTATTGACTCTCAAATCACCTTCCTCTGCAGCTTAACTAGTTACACAATTAAAATGGAAAATACAGATGACTCATGCTTGAAATCTCAGGGGCCACCATCTCAAATGACCATGGGTGGGAACAGTTTTCTTAACCTTGTATTTTTTTAAGTACCCACCCAGAGTCATCTGTATATCAAAACATCTGCAGGAAGAGAACTTCTCTAAATTGCGAGTAAGAAAATCTAATTAATTTTGCTTAGTCACAAAAAAAAGGGAAGAATTTGCCTTTGGATGTGAGGTCCTAAGAGAAAGTGTGTTTCCCACCTCTGGTGCTCCTCTTACTGACTGTGTCAACAGAATTTTGCAAAACCTGTTCGAACTTGTAGAAAGTTCCCTCCCTAGCCCCCAGTACACTTTTTGGTTGGCAAAAGACTGACAATGGAGGAACATTTAATTCTCTCCTCCACCTCCCTCTTTGTTCTTAAATGTGTAATTAATTTTACTACCTAAATTACGACCAATGTCTGAGAAGAAAGCAGCCTAATGCTGCTGATGAAAGACAGTGGAGGTTTTGAAAGGCAATGAAGGTAAATATAAAACTGGTGGCAAAATTTCTTGCCCAAATGAAAGCTGAAGAGACAGTCAGGTTTTCAGAAGTGATACAGAATTAGAATTTCAGTCTGTTAAATGACACAACAGTCCCTTTTGGCAAGACATTTAAGAAGTGATGTATGTCAGGGTAGCTACAGTAAAAGGCAGAAGGAGTTGTAGTACATTATTGTGTCTGGATTTCAAGAGATCACAGGAGGTTAATATTACTGGACTGTCTCAATAGAGCATTAAGAGGGATTATGATGATCTCTACTGTAACATTGCATCTTTGGTTGCCAGGCTGCACTTACGCTCCTGAACTTTAACATTTTACTGTTGAGTTGTTTCTTTCACAAGAAGGTTACTACAGAGCAGTGCTGCTAGATTTCAGGAAATCTATAAATAAAGGAAGCAGGTTTTAATCACTGGCTCTGCTGTGCTCATGTTACTCAGCTTTGATCAGATGAACCTGTTTGCTGAAGTCTATTTAAAAAAGAATGATTTGGTCTTTACTGTCTCCTAACTTCTGTTCTTATGTAGTAACAGAGTCATGTTACTATTTTATTTTACATTGGGAAATGCCCTTTTACTTCAACTCTTACCAGTACGTCATCACAAGAGTATGCACCATTCCTCCTAGCTCATGCTCTACAGATGTTTGGGTACATACCAGATTTGAGGCCAGGAAATAAGTGTTAATATTTAATCTATGCAGCTAGGGTAATGTCATGAATTTTTTTTTTCTTTGTTGAGTAAAACATCATTAACATTCATCCATCCCTAATACCACGATCAGTCTGAACTGGACTGCATGTAATCCAGGAACTGGGGAAGCAGTTGTATCCTACAGGCATAAGCATAAATACATTATCTCTGGGTAAATAGTGAAAGACTTCTACCCACAGAAATGTATTTCCTTTAGTCCTTCATCATTACTTGCAAAATAAAAGGCACCTGTTGTCCTAATAGGATAACATAAGAGGGGAGATGAGCACCCTAGTTCTGAAGTAACCAGTTGACCACACATATGCTCCTAATGCTGACAGTGCATTGAAAACATTAAAATGAATGTGCCATAGACCCAGGAAAGGCACCCAGCAATTAGAAGCAAACTATTAGTTACACAAGTTACATTTGCACTTTGTATCTGCAGTGCCCCCATCAGACATGCAATGTTACAGAAATAGGAACAGTGCATCTGACGTGGAAGACTCTAAAAGACAGTCTTTTAGAGTTAGTTATTTACTTTTATTGTGCTAGGGAAATGCAGGGAAGCCAAGTTCTTCACTTAAGAGACCCAGATTTGTCAGCTGTGTTCCAGTTAGGAGGCAGAGTAAAACCCAGACTATTCAAGTGAAACGAAATGGTGGCAAAGAAGTTACCCCAAGAACTAACTTGTGTGAGTACTTCTTGTCCCTTTCAGTCCAATGTAAAATTGTTCAACTTAGGACACCACAGAGCAGTATGGCAGTTTTCAGATACTGTATTCCACAAAAAAAAAAGTGAAGAGCCAAATCTCTTGTGTGCTTTTGCATTGGTTTACTTTTCCCTTTTCTAGCTGAACTTTCTTTTTACTTGTAATTGGTATCTTCAGTTACACTTTCGACTTAGAATCGCCTTTAAAAAAGAAAAAAATAAACATAATCTAGTTATAAAAATCAGGTTGAAATGCTTTGTAGTCATGCTAGAGACTGCTCAAACAGTTCATGATAAGAGTAGTCTGGATGTTTAGTACTCTCTTTAAATTTTATTTAACCTGCTTCGTTTGTAAAGCTTAAAAATTAAACAGAAATAAAGAGAGGAATTCTCTGGTCCCTAAGTTGCAAACTGATACACTATAGATGAATGTAAAGGTCTTCAGCACTGAAACAGAGATAGAGTAACAGGCTTTGTAATTTATCTGAAGTTGCCTGAAGTAAGAGAATGCTTCCAAAGGCTTGAACTTAGCAAGTCAGCACTCAAAAGGAGGCATGATTTTCATGTGAGGAACCATTTGACAGACCCTGTTTTGTAATGTGTGAAACTGCCTTTAGTATCAATTGTGTGTAGTGGGGGATTATGTGACTTGGAGTATTGGATTTCTCAAAGGCAGTATTTGCAGGCAAGAAAAACCTCATGGAAGATGTGGCAGATAGGGCTTTGCAGGTCTCAAATTGATTTTCTGGAGTGTATAATTCAACAGTTTTAGGACAGGCCACTAGCCAGGCATTTTTGCAAAGCAGTTTACTACTGAGAAAGAAGCAGAAGATTAAAAGCTGATGATAGTTGAAGTCTCACTGGTTGGATCATCAGAGCCATGCAAGCCATAACCTTTCCGTTGCAAAATGGTTGAGTGGCTAAAGACAGACCTAATCAGTCTGTCTATTTTGTATTGCAGACGGAAAGAAGGAGATTATTAATTCTAGTTTGATTGTTTACATAGCATTAGCTGGAGAATTTCCATAGCCACATAGCTTCTAAAATTAAAATTTGTCCTTGATCACACTGCTTGCCCTCTGATGTGCTTGTTTTGAAAAGCTGGGTGGAAAGAGTACAATTGTGTATCTCTGCTGTTGAAACATCAGAGGAAGAGTAACGTTTGCCGTAAGGGCTGGTTGAGATTGGGGTACATGTTGAGGGGACCAGGCTGAAGAATACTTCTGTAGAGTAGAATAGGCATTTTCCTTTTGAATTTTTATGCTTGTTTAGTCCAATTATATTTTGTAGATGTTGGAGTTTTGAGGTAACACGAGTATGTTTCAGTTGCAGGTTTTCTCCTTTTCCATCCTCTTTTGCAGCTACTGTCTGTCCCAGCCACCAGTCCTTACAGTGTTCATTAACTAGAACGGCAGTGAAATACCTCCTACTTCCTTTACAACGTGAAAGTGTGAAAACAGTCTGGCTATAGTGACTGCTGGCATTCCCAGTGCTGTGGCATAAACTGGATTGACTTGGGACCTTGTGTGCCATAACCAGTCACAGGCAGGCTTGTGAGAGAGGAAGTGCTGGGGAGAATTTGCCTCAGGTATTCAGTGTGGATTCTGGGTAGAATTTAATGAGGCAAAAGTAACAGAGGCAGGTCTAAAGGAAATTATTTCCCAGGTCAGTGTATTTTCAATAGTTTCCAGCTGTGGAATCTTGCCTTGGCCTTTCATGTTTTCTGCCTTTGGGGCACACAAACAGCTCTTACCCTTTCACCAAATATTTGCTTGCCCTTATGTTACAAGATTAGCAGAGAGAGTTTCACACTGGTCTGTTAGATAATTGAGAAGTACAGGTCAGCAAGGCAGGTCTGGTTTCCCTAACACCACTTGTTGCAGCAATGTGTGGTATCTGACACTGATTCACTTATTTTTTTTCTGATTGACTTTAACTGAATGTGTTCCGAGGAAGTAAAACACAACTAGTGAATACATAGGACAATACTGTTTTTCTTAAAACCAAAAATAAATCCGGTCTTTGTTTAGTGGCTAGGTAAAACATGGTATTTACTACTTCTTAAGCAGCAGTAGGAGAAAGATTTCCTAATACTACTCGTGGTTTTGCGATTTCAAACAGGATAAATATATTTAAACAAGGACACTGGACTTAATATCAGGATCCCCTGTGTATCTGACTGAGGATCCCTTCTCCCTGTTTGCTGGGACACAGGTATCAGTACTTAACACTCTGCAGACCTAGGCTGAGATTCTGAGAGCTCTTACTTTGAGCTACTATTGCACTGATAGAGCACAGAAATACTTCTGAAACCTGCTGGTGTTTGATTAGCTTACCTCTGGAGTTTTAATTGCCCTTTGATGTACAGCATTGTGTAAGAGGAAAGTATGTAGAAATCTGCCTGTGAGAAAGGAACAAAAATGGGACTTTGTGTACTTTTCCTTTTCCTACAATGAGTAACTTGCATTAGTACTGGCAGAGTTGTCAAAAGAATATGATGTAAGAACTGAATAATTTCCCTTCGTTTTTCTTTTAATCTTTCTGATCTCAAAAGAGTTGCAGTTAGCCACAAGAGTCTTCCAACTCTCACAGCTGTTTAATCACAGTCTTCTCACCTGAAGAAATGTTCTCTTGTTCTTACATGTGACAGGTATAAATCTGGGAGATGAAAATTTGGAGAGCCTTGTCATATACACTCATTTTTTAAAACTGTGTTTAAGCTTGCTGCATCTTCCTGGCAATGTGATATTTCTCAGTCTTTCTGTAATTTTTTTTTTTTTTTTCAATGCTATGCTCTTTCAGTTCTGGTACTGGAACAAATTCAGGACTAGCAGATAATGATTAAATTCCCTTCCAGAAAGCAATGCACCTATTCAGGTGAACTCATGTTTTTTTTCCACTGTGTAGAACCACTTTTCCACTTACTTAGTGTGGTTTCCAAAATGTTTAGATCTGTCTGAATGCTGGAGAAGTTTGGGAAACAGTTGTTACTTACTCATACTGGATTGTTTGGGAAGAGTTCAGAATTTCCTGAAAGGAGTCAGTCCCAAGTACTTAGAATAAACCCAGAATTGTGACTCCATTTGAAGTTGGCAAGAGCTTAGTTGCAGGGGAACCAGGACTTCCTCTGGTGTTGTTTTTAAACTAAACAACTTCTTACTTTGCAGATCCCAGATTTTCTTCACAAGCTAAAAAACTACCCTTTTCCTGCCTAATGCCATCTGGAAGACTTTCCTAATATAATGGAAAAAAAAAAAAACAGTTTTAAGAGTTGCAATTAATGTTTGAAGTATGTTTTCTTCTGATCATGCTGTTACACAGTAAACTGGATCCCTGGCGAGCTTTTTAGCAGGAGGCAGGGCAGTAAACACTGTCATCCATATACTTTCAGTATTAGACCTTCACAGTGTTTTGGGCTTGGGCTAATTAAAGCCTTTCTTAGAGAGGGTAATAATTTCCTGCCTTATTAAAATTAAACTGCAAAGGATAACATGTCTAGCTATAGATATTTCTTTGGGTTTTGAGTTACACTTAGAAATGCTAGTAGTGCAGGCAAGCACTGGGTAAGTTGATTCTGTTCCTTATGAATAGTTAAAGGCAGAGAAGATTGGGGCATTTCTTTCCCCCTCAACAGCCTCTTTCAGGGGTGTAAATCCTCTCCTTGTTCCCCACACACACTTTGCTCTTACTTAAGCTTTTTTAACTATTTACAAGCTATTTTTCTATATTAAAAAAGGAGAATTTACAGTAGTCTCTTAGATTTTCAGTTAAAATAATGAAAAATTATAAAGAGAGGTCCTTTTATCCCAGGACAAGAATGAAGTTTTGCATATTATCTGTCTCTGAACCTTTTAATTGAGGATATTAATGTCAGATTGCACTTGAAGAACATCTCTTCCATATGTGGCAGTCCACAAAATACAATGTCAGTACTTGTATGAGCACTCACACTGGTTGTTTCTTATGGTAAGCTTGGACCAGCAATTTTAAATACCCAATATATGATAGTAATGTGGAAAGCAGTACCTCAGGAGTGAGGTGTAACAACATTGCAAGTGATGAATGAGCTCTAGTCTAGAGATGTACCATTTCAAAACTGCTAGAAACTTATCCACCTGAGGAAAAGATGCTGAAAACAGAGATACTGAAAACAGAGCTATTTAGAGGAGAAACTACATCTATTTTGGGTTTGGTTGGGTTATTCTTAGACTGTCGTCATGCCTGCCATACATTGTTGCTGTTATGGGAATGTGAATTTGCTACATCAAGAACTGGATGCTTTGCTGCTTCCAAAATAGATAAGTATCAAAATTGGCTAGCTACTTTGCACATTAAGAGAAACAATGAACTGTAAGTCAGTATAAAATATTAGATATGCTAAATAGTCATGTATTGCCTAACAGTTCTATTTTTGACAATGAAGTTTTTCACGTGAGAGCTACATTTCCTTGGATTTGTGAGGAAAGAGGAAGTTTACTGAGAACAGAAGTGTTATGCCTTAGTAATATGTACTTGGCTTGCCTCAAGGGTATCCTTGATGGTTCATTGATGTGAGCATTGCATCTCATCCTTTTTCTTAAAGTGTAATTAAACTTAAATAAAAGCTGAGGATGTAAAGTGTAACTTGAAGAGCCAAGTTTGGCTTCTACCCAAATGGCATTGGTATGGAATGGAATCCTGGATGCTTGGTATGTCAGTCTGCAGTGCACTGTGTTTTGAAATATGATCAGTATTTATTTGGCAGAAAATAGGGATATTTCTGTTATGGATCAAAATCC
Source organism: Psilopogon haemacephalus (assembly GCA_013396835.1). Taxonomy (NCBI): domain Eukaryota; kingdom Metazoa; phylum Chordata; class Aves; order Piciformes; family Megalaimidae; genus Psilopogon; species Psilopogon haemacephalus. The sequence continues at coordinate 955,565 of VWZI01021228.1, read as the reverse complement.
CATACAGCCACATGCAGGTGCCAGTAACACCAGAAACACTGCTGTGCCTCTTATTTCATATTTCAAGGGAAAATGTTTGTAGAATTCTGTAAAGGATGTTTACAAAGTTTCTGTCTATAAAAACTGTTATGTTGATTGAAATCTCAGACTTCTATAGGAAGGCTAATGAAATACAACTAGGTGAAGCCTGTTTTCTATATATACTCAAATAGTTAATGAGTATGATTATCCAGTAGACTTTGAAGTCATATTTATGTATAATCATCTTCTTTTTTTCTAACACTAGTCACTGGTAGTAGTGGAGCCTCACTGCCTCCAAACCCATGCTTTTGTCCTGTAAACTCTCCTCTCACCTCAGTACCCAAATGACTTAATATTCTTTATGAGTCTTTTGGGCAGTGTATGCTATGGATAGTCCTGAGTTAATGCTTCCTGATACTCATCCATGGAGAATGATAAAGACCTTCTTGCTTCTGCCCTGAAGCAGAAGAATGGACCATATCTAATCTGAAAGTACTTTTCCTGCCTGGTTTTGTTAATTAAATTAAGCTTCTGTTTATAGCTTTATTCACAACATGTTTAAGCAGGGAGGGTTCCCATAAAAATTCCACTTCCTTGGAGTAGATTTCATCTTTATCTTTACACTGTAATGTGCAAGCTTTGTCTTTTCCAGTAGCAGAATTTTCTTCTCCTGTCTAGGTAACCTGTGCCACTCTGTCTAAACTTATAGGCTGTTCTTCAGGAGCATTAGAGATTCTAAAGACTCCTCTTTTCTGCAAAGCACAAACCATTCCTAACCTTCCTAACCTCTAATATTCTCTTTTTTTTGTTTTTGTTTTAATATAGGTATAATTGACAAAAACCCTTGATAATCACTGTCAGATACCTTGTAAGTAAACCTCTGTGTATCTGTGTGCACGTCTGTATTGGTTGTTATGTGATTGTGTTTAAAGGAAAAAGCCTTCACTCTCTGGGTCTTACTAAGTTTTTTCAGCTGATGCCTGTTAGGAGTTACAACTGATTTTGGTCAAGATAGATTTTTAAATTGCCATGAATGTGTACAAATGAGCAAAGTTTTTATATATTTATATATATATAATTAGTAATAGAATGTGAACCAGATATTGTGAAATACCTTTTTGTAGTAATTTAATTTACAATAATTTAATAATTCATTTGCAGCTCATCAGTGATTAACTGACAATAGGAGCAAGTCCACATCAATTTAGGTTGGGTAAGAGCTTTTCCCCTTCTTTACCATAGACTTCAATTAATTTCACTATTGCTCAGATGCACTAAGAAAGAGTGGAAAGATGAGATTATTTCAATAAATAGGTATTGATAGAGGCTATTAGTATAGATTTAATTAGAAAGTATTAAGCAAATCAGTGTGTGAACATAGGATCTTTAGTTCTTTGTGTCTGCTGTAGTAACTTTGACAGAAAATACTCTGAAAATGTTGTGTTCAGTTACTGTTACACAAGCTGCTAATCAGCTTAAATATAATGTATAAAATTAGTGAACAAACAAAGCGAATGGAAAAGTTAAGTGAAATGCCTTTTTAGAGTATTGGTCATTGGCTAAAGAATTTAAGTAAATGAGAGCCCCATCCTCTGCTCCCTGTCTACATTGGTCAGTTCTTGATTCAGTGATGAGTTTTTCACCAGTAGAACTTCTGAAGAAGCTGCTGTTCAGCCACAGTAAAGCTGTGGTACTGTCTCCTTGTGTTAAGATTGTTTGCATTAGTTCAGGTCTGCTTCTCATCCAAGTCATTGTCTCTGGTCATATGCTTTTTGTTGGAAGAAGAGCAGTGGGAGTTCTCCACGAGGTTGATCTGAATATGTAGTATTGTGTCTCATCATGGGTGTGCATTCAAGTTTCCTGACTAGTCTTAGCTCTGTGGCTGGCTTTTGTTTTAAATGCAAGCTTGACTGCTGCTTTTGGAGCACTGAATTAACTGGTATGAAAATATCATACAAGATTTGTAATAAAACCCAATAAACCTTCATTTTGGAGAGCTGGAACTTAGGGAATTAAAACTGTTCTGTTTCCTGCTGAGGTGTGACTGCCGAGCAGTTGAAGTTGATGAGGTTAACTAGAGCAGAATAAGCATGCATGTTTTTAAAAGAATGGAGCATTCCCTTTTTCCATTTAAAAATGCAAAATAATCTTTGTTATGAAGAAGTCTGAGTGTAGTTTAGCATTCAGTAATTGTATTCTACATATTTAATTACAAAATTAATGTGGTCATGTTATTTTCAGTATCTGCAGATCTCTTAATCTTACATTACATTAAATGCTATTGATAGTAGTTACAACACAGCTGCGGATGCTGAATTCTTCCTAAACCCCCAAAAACCTGTTAATAGATTTTTATTAATGGTGCTAGTAGCAGTTGTCTTGTTTAGCCTCCCTCATCACCTGTATGTTAATCAAGGTACACTTTGAGGTGTGCCCACATACTTTTAATTCTTGATAGAGCTCTGCAAGCTCCCCTGTTCCCATGGGTTCTGTTTATCAGAGTCTGTCCAGGACAGACTGGGCTCTGCAGTAAGCAGTCTATGTTACTCCCTGCCCTACAGACCTCTTCTCTTGGTGCACCTCTGGCTTTTGCTTTTTACATTGATGATATTTGCAAGCCATCTTCTACCCACTAGTGCAGGCTGGTTATAGACCAGCAGGGCATGCACAGCCGTGGTTTCCTGTAGTGCTTTTGTTTTTCTCCCCCTCACTTCTCTGGTATTTATTCAGGCTCAGTTCTCCCTAATGAGGAAAGATTTCTGACGTGCAGGCCAAATCTTGCAAAAGTGTGCTTTGTTTTAAATTGGATTAAATCAGTCAAATTGGATTCCATTTTTCATACCTGGACTTCTGAAATTCATATATCAAAGTAGCTTTTGGAGAGGGGAAAGATAATCCATGTAATCCTTTTCCAAGAGTCTGACGTTCATAGTTGAAACTTAACGGATCAAAATTTCAGTTGCTGGAGCCAAGTTAATAAAGCAGTTTGGGAATATTATATAGTTTTTAGATCACAGCACAGAGACTGTGGAAGACTCTGTCAAGTTCCATTTTAATCTGAATGTAAGTTGATGGAATATTCCGAAAAGCAGCAGTCTACTGCATGTTTTCTGTGTAGTACAAATATTTAGGGGGGAAGATAACTGTTGCCCTTTCCCATAATTATGCAATTGTAGCATTACTCAAGTGGCTTAAACACAATGTTATGATGCGAAGAACAGAACTAATCTCAACAGCCCTGAACTACTCAAACACAGAGAGTGGAGAGAAGTCTCTTAAAACTAAATATTTGTGAATGCAACAAACAAGTATGGAAAAGATTCCTCTTCCTAGTCTCAGAGCAGTGCACTGCTGTATCATGCCTCAGTTCAGTTACTTTAGTCTCCTTTGTCTTGATGCATTTGAAGTGAACTCTTAGGAGGACTAAACCTAATGGACTGTAATATTACTAATTCAGTTCTCTCTCTCTTTTTTTTTTTTTTCCTGCTCTCTGCTTGGCTCTGGTCTTCGCACACAGGTGTCCACTGTTGGCTCTCAAAGGTTACTAAAACTTTAGCAGCTACTCTGCAAGAGAACTACCTAAGCTTCACTTACTGTTGCTTCTTACACCGCACAGCACAGCTGCTTTGCTCTTGCCTGCTTCAGAACACAATAAGAGATTTTCTTTTTTAAAAACCCTGCAATGAAACTTAGGCTAGAAGTATGTGCCATTCTCTTGCTGCCTGTGTACTTGGTGATATATGTGTACAGTATGCTTGTATTTATTCCCTGGTATTTTCTTACCAATGCAAAGAAGAGAAAGGCTATGGCAAAACGTTTAAAAGCCAAACCCATCTCGGACAAACCTGGAAGTCCCTACCGTTCTGTCACGCATCTTGACTCACTAGCAAACATAAACATTCCTGGAGCAGACACCTTGGACAAGCTGTTTGACCATGCCTTAGCAAAGTTTGGGAAGAAAGACTGTCTTGGGACCAGAGAAGTACTGAGTGAAGAAAATGAAATGCAGCCAAATGGAAAAGTGTTCAAAAAGGTAAAACTTAGAATGTTGTGCTTAATTCTGATTTTGGTTTTGAGCTGCTTTATAGCTTGCCTCACATAATGGAGGTCTCCATAGAGGTCTGCCTTCATCATCATCTTACAACTTAAAGCGTCCAGTTTATAGGAGTTACAGAATAAGAGAATACAAGATGTGCCATTTGTTCTACTTCAAGAAGAAAATGAAAGCAATTTTCTCCTTCAATGAATGGCAGCACTTGGGGTGCTGCATACCAGCTCACGTGAGCTTGTACAGTTGTAGCAGTAGTTTTTTGTTACCACAATTTATTTTCTTGTTCTCGCCAGTTAATTTTAGGAACTTACAGATGGTTATCCTATGAAGAAGTAAATGAGAAAGTGAATCGCTTGGGGAGTGGACTGACTGCCCTGGGACTAACTCCAAAGAGTACTGTTGTCATATTCTGTGAGACACGAGCAGAATGGATGATTGTAGCTCTGACCTGCTTCAAGTACAACTTTCCTCGTGAGTGCAGGACTATTTTTTAACTTGTAATGCATTTTAGAACCATTTCTCAGCACTGGCTTGGCTGCTAAGTATTCTGAAGCTGCCAGTCCTGAAGGTATAAGAATTTCATAAATTTACTCTGCCTGCAATCTGATTCTTAGAAGCTTCCGATCTCTTCTGTGCATAGAGGAGATACCTCAAATTTACTTGCTCATACTTAGGAGACTGCTTTTTTCTGATTCTATTGTAGTAATGCTCTAGATAATGACAGAATAGTAGAGTTACTGTTTGGTTCTTTTTTAAAATGCTTTGAAGATGTCAGTTAATGACATTTCTGTCATTAACTGTCATTCTGCCCCCAGAGTGTGATTTCATAGTCTTTCCTGCCTGTATCCTGACTTATGCACCCAAAACATGAACCTGTTAGTAGAAGAGAGAAGAAAGGCAGAGTAATCAAAATCATATGCTAGTGTGACAAGTTTTTGGTGATGTTTTTAAGCTTCTCAAGTTCATTACAATTGTGTAGTTGGGATTTTTATAAACAAAACAAAACAAAACAAAAACAAACCCCCAACAATTAAGCTGTCAAAAATCCCTGATCTGACTTGATGCCTACAAACGTCTCAATGAGGTGGCAGAGGTCACTGTGCACTTCCACGCCCAATCTGCATACAGCACACTATGACCTATGGTTTACTTTTGTTGTCACTTCGTTTTCATTTGCACTAAGCTGCCTCGTCTTCTTCCAGTACTAATAGCAGCTACCTGTGTAGGGAGAAGGTGGGACAGCAGAGTATGCAGAGGGGCTGTTAAAGAGCAGTAATAGAAGAAGTGCTGTGAAGTAGGAGAGGATGGTTAATTAGATCTTGATACTTGTGTTTTAAGAGTCAGGAAGAATCAGCTATATAACATCACTCTGTCCTTTCCACATGAACCTTACTTCACAGGGATATTAAATTCCTTTAATGGTCTTTGAAGGTTCAAATTTAAGGTATACTACAGGCAGGGTTTTTTCAGCAGGGTGATGTTGCAAAGAGGTGAACTCCTTGGTGACTGGAAGGCACTTAATGGCATCACTGTAGCCAGTCAGGGTTAAAAATAATCTAGCAATATGAAAAACAGTCTAATTCCTTAGTCTGATTCTTTGCCTGCCTGCATCAGTAATTTCATGGGAGCAAACACAGCAGCTGACGCTGCTGAAAGAGCTGCTTGCAGAAGTGCATAGCTTTAAGAGGTGACTGCTGCTCAGAGATTGTAATGTCACCTGTCCTCAGGAGCTCCAGCTGCACAGAGCTTAGGGAGAGAACACATTTTGAGTTGCTTACTCTGATTCCATAGTGCATTCTTGTTGGGTTTTGATAGCTCTTTTTGCTTTGCTTTTTCTTCTTCTATAGGAAAGACTCAATTGGAAGGGACCTACAATGATCATGTAGTCCAACTGCCTGAACAATTCCAGGCTGACCAAACACTAAAGCATCGTATGAGGGCATTGTCCAAATCCCTCATAAATACTGACAGGTTAAGAGCCCACCTCTCTAGGAAGCCTGTTTCAGTGTTTGACCATCCTCTCTGTAAAGAAATCTGTCATATACAAGTGTTCTCCTTCTAGCATAAAACTGATGTGGAAAAATGAAAAGCCACCTTGTTTCCAAATAAGAAAATTCCTAATTGAGCTACTTTTATGCCCCCACTCCTCCCATAATGCTTTCCAGTAAGCTAAAGCAAGATGTTTTGCATTTAGTATTAATTTAACGTTTCTTTCATGCCTCCTGTCTTTCCTATACCAGTTGTTACATTGTATGCCACCCTGGGTGAAGAGGCAGTGACCTATGGTCTCAATGAGTGTGGAGCAGCATACTTGGTCACTAGTGTAGAACTTCTGGAGAGCAAACTTAAGGTAATTTAGTAGCACCTTCACCCTGCTGCAAGGAACCCTATAGTAATTTTACAGTGCAGTCAGTGCTAAAAGTTTGATTTCTTCTTTATAGAACTCATTGCCACAAGTCTCCTGTCTTAAACATATCATTTTTGTGGACAAGAAGACCATCACTAAATCAGAATACCCTGAAAATGTGGAGATCCACAGTATGCAGACAGTAGAGGAGCTGGGAGCCAAACCAGAAAACTGTGAGTGAATCATTTCACATGATACTGGTCAAGCAATGCTAACAGTGAAATCAGACCTAGGTGAAGAACAATGTGCAGCAGAAAATAACCCACCTGTGCAGGTCTCTTGACACAAGGGCAGTGGCAGTTTGCCAGTTCAGCCTCTGGCTCCCTTAAAATATATGAAATTTTATTTAGTCTCTGCTTATTTTCCTGCACCTTTCTTCAAGTGTCACATATTTCAGGACAAAGCTTTAATTTCTCAACCATAAACAGAATAATTCAAAGACTTCATCTTTGTTTTAGGAAGTAAAATAGAATTGGGTGCTCTGTTCTCTGTTATTCTTAATTTCACATTTTTTTTCCTCAGGAAAACAGGAGAAAGCACTTGAGGCTTTTATTTTTTTTGCTTGTTGGTTTGGAAATGTCTCTTTTCTTAACCAACCTGTAGCTAAAAAGCACCTTGGGCTAGAGAAATAACCACTACATCTCTTGCTACATGGCACAGTCAGAAGTGACTCTAAGCATCTGCTTTGAGGAAGGAAAAAGCCAACTTTGATCATCTCTTTTTCTTCAATCAGCAGGCCGTGCTTAGTGTTCCTCACTCTTGAAGGAAAGGGGAGATAAACTTGCAAAGCAGCTTTTTGCAGGGAAGCAAACTACTGCTTATCTCTGATTAGTTTAAGGTACAGACACCAACCCATAGCTTGCTTGAGAGGTGTTCCTTTATGGGGCATTTTCCCCTGGAAAGCCTGCTTCCCTTGCAGGCACTTCTGCTGCCTCCCTCAATGAGAAAGCCAGGAAAACTAAATTTCATTCTGTGAATAAATGCCAAGGGATTAAATTATAAAGTAAAAAGTCAGGTGCTGTCAGCTTGCTACTTTCCCAATTACTAGCAACTTTAGTAGTCTTGGCTTTGAAAGGCTAATTGACAGGAAAGTTGACTTGTGGCTTTTTGGGGTGTTGAGTATTTATTTTCTCAACCTGTTATTTCTCTTCAGTGCTATTATTTTCCCCCTTTACTGCCCTTGACAGGCTTACTTGGTCTTTAGAAGGCTCTGTCAATAGCTTTCAGTCAGTTAAAAGACATGATGGCAAAAGTATCACCCAGGTTGTGTAGATGCCCAAATACTTCCAAAATCTGCCTTCCCTCACTTGAAAATTGATCACTACTATCCATCTGCACACACCACTGAACACTTAGCACCACTTTAGCAGCTTGCCTTTCCTGAAGCACCTGTTTCACACCCATTTACAGACCATTTCACATTGATTAATCACAGAAATAACTATTAGAAAGTAAGGAAGAATCAATAACAATTTTTCTCCTGCATTTTGTAGCGAACATCCTGCCAAGCAGACCTGTTCCTACAGACTTGGCTTTAGTAATGTACACCAGTGGCTCTACTGGGAGACCTAAAGGAGTGATGATGATGCATAAAAACTTAATAGCTGGAATGACGGGACAGTGTGAGAGAATACCTGGGCTGGGGTAAGAAACCTGTCTTGTGTACAAAGAGAAAAACCAGAACCTCCAAAATCACACCAGTTTATTGAGAAATTGCTGCTGGTGTCAGCAAACTTCTTCACTTTATTGTAAGCCCACTAATCTTAAGTTAGTAAGAAACAGATCTTGGGTTTGTGGCCTTGCCCTCTTGTTTGAGAAAAATGCCATTCTAGCTCCTCTAACATGCTGGTTTGAGTTTTTCTTAGCGTTGGGTCTGTGATGGCTTTTTGCACTCTCTTCTGCATCAGAAGGTGCCACAGGATAAGGAGATTCCTTTTCTAATCAAACAAGGGAAATTTTTTGAAGATGTTCTCAGCTAGATTCACCTCAGGAAGTATCAGAGCCTACCACGTCCATTCACCTAGAGGCACAACCGTTGGATGGATAATGCACATGCTGCAGAGTCTGCCCATGTATACCTCACTCCCTGAGCAGAAAACTAGTAACCTGTGCACTAACAACTGCAAATGCCCTTACTGGCATTTTGAAGCAATTTTTCATGAGCATGGGTGTGTTTGGCACTGCATTCAGAAAGGGTTTAATAGCTGAAATAATCTACCTTGCTAAACTCCTGTTGTGATGGGCTATAAAACCAGTTTGGACTTGATGCTGAAAGCTTCCCTTAAGTGGCAGCTCTTATGTTTCTTCTTGAGAAGTCTCTGTGAAATATTTCCCAAAATAAGCCTCAGGACTTCAGGGATCAGCTCTAATACATTTTAGAAGGACATGCTACGATGGCTGTCAGGGATTTGTAAATTGTTGGTGATTATTTTAAAACACAGTGATTTCAGCCTTAATGGGGTACCTGGGATGAAATCTCCCATAAGGAGAAGAAATAGCAGTGGAGCTCTTATGAAATCTGTGAGCATTCTAGGAAACAAAGCAAATCCTGTAGTTCTTACTGACTTCAGTAAGGTAGGATTTTCTCCATTTTGTTTTAAAAGTGTGATTTGAAATCACACCTTTCTCCATGCAGAAGATTAAGCCTCACTTGTGACCCAAGTATTTCCAGAAGTAGTAATTAAGCACATAATAAAACTGTTAAACAGTCTTTTCATTCCAGTTGTGCATCAATAAATTAACTAATCCTTTCTTTTCCTAGACCAAAGGACACTTATATTGGCTATTTACCTCTGGCCCACGTGTTAGAGCTGACAGCAGAAATCTCCTGCATCACCTATGGCTGCAGGATTGGCTATTCCTCTCCACTCACCCTGTCGGATCAGGTAAGGGGGAAGCAAAAGCAAACGTAGCTTTGCGCTCCGTGTTCTCCTTGCTCAGCTTTCTTCTTCCTTTGAAGAAATGCTGATGTATATGGAATATTTTTTTCAGAAAATTATGCAAATTACCATCCCTGGTTTACTATAGCAGTGGGTCATAGTACAGAAATGCTATTCCAACCTTTACCTTCATGATACCTAGGAAATGTTAAGAGAAAACCACTAGAGACCAGGGTAAGGACAGCTATTGAGAGATGAGCTGAACATAAGGTTGTTTGAAGTGATGTTGACTTTTTGGTCTCGCTGTATCAATCCTCTGTTCTAATGGAAGAAAAGTAAGGTAAATAAGAACACATGAAGCTGGAAAGAAATGTTTTGCTGGTATAGAGATTGCATGAGGCAAAAAAAAACAGTCCTGGGGGAAGATAGAGGAAAAGCATGTGCTGGACAGAGGAAGAACGAGAAAGATATACAAAGTGGACTTGGAAAAGATATACACAATAGAGTTAACCGGGTTGAGCTTGTAAACCACCTAGCATTTTGGTTGAAATTGCTGTGAATCGTTACATTTTCCATCACAATGGGGGGAAAAAAATTACACAGGAAATGTCTGAGGGACAAAGGAAGAGATGTAAACAAATTACATGCTAATGTATTCCCCTCTTTTGTTAGTCCTTTGGTAAAGATGTTGGGTTTCCAGCTTCATAAACTGATGGATTTTTCCTTTTTACAGTCAAGTAAAATTAAGAAGGGAAGCAAAGGAGACTGTACTGTACTTAAGCCTACACTGATGGCAGCAGTGCCTGTAAGTATGCAGAAGCAGTATTTATCCAAAAAATGAAACTTTCTAACTTTTTTTTTTCCTCTTTGCATATACATAACTGTCACCCGTAGGGGAAAAAAAAGGCAGAATATAGAAATTCCAGTTGTCATTGTTTGAACTAAGTATTGATGCTGCAGCTCTGCACAGGAACATCTGTGTATTTTAGTGGTGAATGGAAAGGGATTTCTCATCTGTGACAGAGTTGTGGAGTTTTTGTTGAGTAACTAGAATTACTGCAACCACGTTGCTTTGGAAGCTGAAAAGTTTCTTCTGGAAAAGGAAATGGTGAAATTAAACCTTAGTTCATTCCCTCGTGCATGCCAATTGCTGTGTAAGAAGTACAGCCTCAGGACTCCTAAGTATGACAAATCTTGCATGGCATATATCAGCCTTCAGCAAAGAGACTTAAATGAACTCGATTGCAAAGTTTCCTAAATCAGTTTGTCATATTTTAAGTACAGGTGATGGTGTTACAGTGTAAATCATATAACAGCAGGTTTTATTTAGCTCACTATGATGTGTCACCCAGGATGTATAACTGTTGCTGACAGACATCTTCAGAATGAGGGGTGGGGAAGCATTTTAAAACCAATTTTTTTGAGGCTTAGAGGTGTTTATCGAAGTGCAAAGGATATGAGGAATTGCTGCAGCGTGCCTCAAGATACACAATGGTTACTCGGTGACTTGCTCTTGACTGACTTGGCTGCCTGAGTGAAGTTTTCTAATACAGGGTATATACTATGGCATAAGGGTTTTTCTTCTCTAGCAATACTGGTATGAGGAAAAAAAAAAGTTAATGGAAAGAAGTTAGGCAAATTTACTGTTTTCCTACTGCATTTTCAGTACTTGATCCCATCCATTTCAAATAGCTCCAAGCTGCAATGGTCTATAAATTGACTAATTAATCACACATTAAAAGCATTACAGTTATGCATTGCCTAAGTAACAATGCAGATATTTTCACTCAGTGTATTATTCATTTTAAAGAAAGAATAATAGGATTTATTTTATTTTTAACACAATTTAATGTACACATGCTCGGGTATTCCATGTAGTCATTTTCCTTGCTTTTTCTTTTTTAACACTTTATAGGAAATAATGGACAGAATTTATAAAAACGTCATGAGTAAGGTTCAAGAGATGAACTACATTCAGAGAACTCTGTTCAAGATAGGCTACGACTACAAATTGGAACAAATCAAAAGGGGATATGATGCACCTCTCTGTAACGTGTAAGTGTAATTTCCTTGTGATTTGTTAGGTCAATCTAAAAGAACAGCAAGCATAAGACTTCTGACATCAAACTCTTCTCATCCCACATGCAAGTATCATCTAATGACTAACTGAAAAAAATCAGAGTTCTTACTGGAAACGGAGAAGATATTTAGTGGTAGGGATGACTAATCCTTAGAGCAGATGGCTAGTTAGTTTTCATTGGATTGCTTTTTTTGAGTAATAAATTGGGAATGTTTGTGTAGATAAGTTATGGGAATTGTGCCATCTGCAAGAGGTAACATTTTTGGTTAACCCTGCCGCCCACTGAAATTTCTGAATGACCATGGTGTTCCAGATAGGAAAAAAGGTTTGTGTCTCTTTTTCTAAGAATGAGCTGTGTGAATGATTTTTAATGGTTGCCTCCTGCTTCTTTCAAGACTGTTGTTTAAGAAAGTAAAGGCACTGCTGGGAGGGAATATCCGTATGATGCTTTCTGGAGGAGCACCACTCTCACCTCAGACACAAAGATTTATGAACATCTGCTTTTGCTGTCCCGTTGGGCAAGGCTACGGACTAACAGAAACATGCGGAGCTGGAACAATTACAGAAGGTAGTTAAAATGCTTCTGGAAATACATAATTTAAGATCTAGGGTTTGGTGAGTTTTTGTGAAGTTGGGATAGCTGTAGTTCTAACCTTCAGTAGTCACTTAACTTACTCATGGCTTGAGTTTGTATTTCAAGTGACAAAATCTTTCTGTTCTTTCCGATTCCCTCCTGAAGTTGCCGATTACAGCACTGGCAGAGTTGGAGCTCCTCTTATTTGTTGTGAAATAAAATTGAGAGACTGGCAAGAAGGTGAGAGTATTACATGTTCTTATTTCAGAATAACTCATTTAGCCACTGTTCAGCTGGCTTCTTTTGCCTGTCTGCTTAGCCAGGTAGAGTGTATGAATCATAGAATAGAATCGTGGAATGGTTTAGGTTGGAAGGGACCTCAAAGCTCATCCAGTTCCAACCCCCCTGTGCCATAGGCAGGGACACCTCCCACTAGAACAGGTCACTCAAGGCCTCATCCAGCCTGGCCTTGAACACCTCCAGGGAGGGAGCATCTGCAACCTCTCTGGGCAAGTAATTGTTCTTTATCTTTTGTAAAAGCCTTCAAGTTCTATGCATTGACTTCAAGCTCAAGTTTGAAAACATTGCTGTGGCAGCAGAATATACAAATTAAAATTAACTGTGTGGGCATTGTCTTGTTTTCAGGGGGCTACACTAATAAAGACAAGCCTAATCCTAGGGGAGAGATTATAATTGGTGGGCCTAATGTCTCAATGGGATATTTCAAAAATGAAGAGAAGACAACAGAAGAGTTCACCATTGATGAGAATGGTCAGAGATGGTTCTGTACAGGAGATATAGGGGAATTTCATCCAGATGGGTGTTTGCAGATCATAGGTAAGCCTTAATTTTTTAATGTATTAATTTCTTGACTAAGTATAATTAAAAGGATGCTATAATGTTCTGTGATTCTGTAATCCTGTTGGGCTTTGCCAGGACTAACCTACTTTAAGGTTACCTGCTTGTAGAATGCCAGTGTAAAACACATTCCCCCAAAGTCCTCACAGCTATCAGAAAATTTTGAAGTGAGATGCCATTTTCTGTGACATTATCACTATTTAAAATTAGTATGTGGACTTTAATTCTTTAATTTTTTTATATTAATTATAAGGCTTTAAAATAGAGTCCCCATCACTTTCATACATGTGACAAGAAGTGTAGTGCTAGAAAAAGTTATTTAGAGCAGTCTTTGTGAAGCTGGCAGAACACATACGCGCTAGTAGCTCTTTAACGTTTTAGTAGGCTGCTTGAATTTACATTTCAGAATCTTGCATAGCATTGCACAAAATACATGTAGAGTGGCTTTGCAAATGAGTCTATGGAACTGCAAAAGTTTAAATGGAGTAAGATTTACATTTTTTCCTTCCTCCTTGACTTCTAGATCGTAAGAAAGACTTGGTAAAGCTACAAGCAGGAGAGTATGTATCTCTAGGCAAAGTAGAGGCAGCACTGAAGAACTGTTCATTGATTGATAATATCTGTGCTTATGCCAAGAGGTAAGAGTAGTATTTAGAAACTCCATTTAGAATAAACGTGAAATAAAGGCTATGACTCAGTTCTCTGGAAAACTATTGTTTTCCATGGTTTCCACTGAACAACTCCCTCTTGCCAGAGTGCAAGTCATAAACAGCATCTTTGAGGTAGCACAGGTGTCCAGACTCCTTGAAACCAGAAGAAATGACCTGTGTCTCACTGGCATTTCAATACACACCAATTTTGTCCCATCTTTGCTCCAAACAAGCCTTTCTGTCAGCATAGCAGAGAAAAGTTAATCTGGACACTTTGCACATGATCCAGAGCTCTCCAGTGAGTTTTGGAAGTAGCCCACATACCTCTTCTCTCCCCCCTCCACTTAAAGACACCACATGAGGAGAAGCTCAAGAACACAAGGTCAAACAGTGGAGGTAGCTGGGAAGCTAAACTGAGATGTGTACACATGAAGTTACAGCAGATCATAGAATCAGTCAGGGTTAGAAGGGACCACAAGGATCATCTAGTTCCAACCCCCCTGCTATGGGCAGTGACACCCTATCCTAGATTAGGCTGGACAGAGCCTCATCCAGCCTGGCCTTAAACACCTCCAGGGATCTGGCCCCAACCATCCCCCTGGGAATCATGACACCAATCAAACCTAATGTTGTAGAACAACTTAGAACAGTTGTCATCAGATGTAAAGACTTAATGTACATGAAGGATTCTGTATGGGGGAATAATTCAGAAAGCACCATGGATCTGTATATCTGACATCAAGTAAGCATTTTACACCTTGAAATGTACATCTCAACTGTTGGGACCTTTTTTCTTTTTCTTGCCATCCTGTGGCAGTGACCAGTCTTATGTGATTAGCTTCGTGGTTCCTAATCAGAAGAAGCTGATGGCATTAGCTGAGCAGAAAGGCATCAGTGGAACGTGGGCAGATATTTGTAACAACCCAACAATGGAAGCTGAAATCCTGCGAGAGATAAAAGAAGTGGCAAACAAGAGTAAGTAAAACCAAGCTTGTGGTGCTCAGTTACCCTCAACAACTGCTCACCTTCTTGTTGCTTCTGTATCTGCCAGAACATAGTTTAATCAGATGCAAAAACTACATGAGATTGTTGCCTATTACCCCAGGAAACTATCTACATTTTGGATGTATTAACTACTTGATTGGTTTTTATTATCTAAAAAAAGCAATCTGAAACTTATTTTAAACTAAATTCTAAAAAAAACCAGTTGCTTATCCAGAGGTTAGAATAAGATCTGAAAGAGCTGTCAGTTTGGAAGGATAGTTACAAAACATTTGCTAGTAAGGACACTTATTAAGCAGGATATTCCAAAACCAGTTTTCCCATGTAACTTTGTCACTTAAAACTTTGAACAACCACAGTCCTTGTGCTTGTAGTGGGTTAGATGCCTGCTGTTCCTTATGGCATAGAGTGATCAAAAACATCATCAATTCCTTTTATGGGGTCAAAAAATTAAGAAACTGAGGGGGAAAAGTGTCTAAAGCACATGGCAGCTCATACAAGGATGCAGCAAAACTGGACTTGAACAGTAAGTACTGTCTCCTGTACTTCAAAGAGGAAAATCTGCCCTTTGAGACCAGGACAATATGGATAAAAGATGCTATGAAGGCTTGCCTTTAAATCAATTTGTAGGTCTTAAACTTGGATATAAACATTATAAGCAATTTTGATGAAGTAGGCACATTACTATCCATATAGTTTTGTTTATCCAAACTTTTTTTGCCTTGGCAATAGTAATCTCGCCGTGAGATACAACGCATTTATTCAAAACTTTTTTCCAAAGCTGTTTTAAACTGTTTAACAGAACACAATGTACTTTCAGCAGAAGCAGGCATATATGTAAATAGGATGAAACAGTCCATAGCAACACTAGTTTGAAGTTAGGCAAACAGCATCGCTCCTCGGGACAGACCTAGAGCCAGATTCCTCAACTGTCTGACATCTGCTGCCACCTAGAGGTGTGCTGGCTTGGGCTGTCCTAGACAGGCTGCTAGCTGATGTCCATGGGGGATGCTGATAGCAAAATCCATAAAGTATTGCACACATGCAACAGCTCCTTCCTTATTCCACATGTCCCTGCCCTTCTCCTGAAGCAGCTACCTAAGCTACATCCTTACTTACTTCTATTTGGCAAGCGTTGCAGTGAGGCTGGGCATGTGCCAAGCCACTGCTTCTAACTGAAGGGAAAATATTTGACTAATTGAACTCTAAACAAACTCTTACTAAGGAATAGATTGGGAAAGAATACATAAAAGTACTTAATTACAGTTAAAATATGAAACACACTGGAGTAGTCTGCATTAATCTATTTCTTACTACATTGCTATAGTACAGACACAGCTCTACATTCCAGTATATTCTCTCATGCTAGCAGTCTCAGATCTTCAGGCTGCACTCTTGTTGCAAGCTTTAGATTTTACCCTGTCATTTTCAATGCAAGCTTTAAGTACAGTGTGTTAGTAGGATATTTGCACTCAGCATTGGTATAAGATTAAATTTGCATGTGGTCCTTTTGTAAGGTTACTTCGTTATGTAAGACACCACATCATCCAAGCTAAACCTCAGAGTTTTAGGTAGCATGAATTAGTATTGCATTTGACTATGTAATTGTAATAATGTCTTTGTTTCTTCTTGTCCCTGCAGTGAAATTAGAAAGGTTTGAAATACCGATTAAAGTAAGGTTAAGTCCTGAACCGTGGACTCCAGAGACTGGGTTAGTAACAGATGCTTTCAAGCTGAAAAGGAAAGAACTGAAAAACCATTACATCAATGACATAGAAAGAATGTATGGAGGCAAATAAAGAAGTTCTGGTGACCAGCAGCAGTGCAGATGGTTCCTTCTCATGCCTCAGATTTGGATGTCTGTGTATACTGTAGATATCACACAGTACAGAAAATACACCAAATGGATTAGTGTTTCTGTAATCTCTATCAAGCGCACCAGAGAGTATTTTAGACTCTAAATTCTTAGCTAGTAGCAGATTAGATACTGATGGTCCTCACAGAGTTTCATGTGATCATCTCCAGTTTCAAGACAGACATCATTATGTGAAGCAGTATGACCAGGTAATTTTATTGTTTCTCTATTGCATTCTGACTGCTTGCAACTTCTCTTTGTTCTGAAGTCTGGCCTACATTTCAAAGAGAAAAATTAGTGTAGCTGTGATGATTCTTCTGTCACAGTAAGAGAGAGAGAGAGAGGAAAACAAAAGTCTATTTAAAGTCTACCTTCTCCACTTAAAAAGAAACCCAAGATGACCAGGTTAATCGAGAACTTGTTAAAGATGACTAATAACGCACTGCTTGAGGATGGATGGACTCTTCTGCACATCAGTTAGTGTCTTCAATATTTACAGTGCCTAACCAAGAATAAAGTACACTTACTGAAATAAAGGTGAACTGAAAAATCTTTCTGAAACCAACCTATTTGAAATTTCATTCAAGAGCATTGAATTAACTATTTCAACTTCCAGATCACCAAGTAAGTTTTTACTTGTCAGTGTACTTTAACTCAAGTAGAGCTTTCCACTAGGACACACAGCACAAAAGAAAACAAAGACTTGCACTGCTACAGGAGGTGCCGATGAGAAATCCTCACCTGAATGCAGAATACAAAACTTGCATTTGTTGGGAGTTGTCCTTAAGCAGATTTGAAACTCAAAGGCATTTTTTGGTTTTTTGTTGCCTGTTGTGAGGTTTTTTTTAGGGGTGGTTGGTGGTTTTAAGGCACTGATCCTCTAGACAGACACATGAGTAACAGTGTAGGTTACAAGTGTGTAACATGGATGATCAGGACTGTATGGGCTTTACAGAAAGGTATTTCTGTTCACCTTTTATATCTGGCAAGCGTAACAAGGCAGCCAGACACCAACAGGAGCTTCCCCATGGAGTCCTGTTTTCTGTCTTATGGAACATGTGAAAAGGCTTTAAAGAAATTTATTACACCAATGTTCTCTTATTAACTGGAAGTCATAGATGTGAAGGAGTGGGAAGATATGGTTTAATAATAGTTCATCATTCTGTGTGCAGAATCCTGTACTGTGTCTTTTTGAACTGTAACTGAGCTCCTGCATCCCTGCTGGCTCTTGGCACTTGAACCATAAATGCTGTAAAAAGTGGAGGCTCTCGATACTGTTCTACTTTGCACTTTTCTTAATCGTTTTATATATGTTGCTTACATTTTGTACAGCTGTGGCCCTCAACTGCTATATATTGCAAATTCATTTTAAAGTATTTATAGATTTCTATTAATAATGTGTGTTGTGTATATGATGGTTAAAAAGAAACATTATTTGGTATTGTCTCTGTACAGGAAGTAAAGATTTTGTACGATGCTTCTCTTAAACACGCTAGCTTGCAGTTTCAGGGCAAGTTTTTCCTTTATCGCATGTATGTGTATTTTTTTTTTTCCCCAGTTCAAACAAATTTTGGCAAAAATAAATAATGCCTCTTTACTCATTAATTAAACTGGACCTTCTCCTTGGGACCAACTTTGAACCTCCCCAAGCCTAACTTTCTCTGGGCCGTCCAGAACACTGCCAGCTCATCTGCCAAGAACCCAAAACGAAAGGGAAAAACTCTGGTCTGTTAAGCTGTTGTACGTGGAACCACAGCAGTCACTAAAAGGACCAAGGAGATAGCTTTTCTAAAAAAAATTTTTTTTTAGAATACACTGGGTTCATGACAACAGGAAATACTTCCCATAGCAGAGGCAACATTTTCAATGACTCCTGAGCCACATTACCAATTTTTCCATGTTTAAAATTGGTCACTATTAAATAGCTTTCAGTCAGCCTGTCAGCATCACAAAAGCTAAAATACATGTAAGAAAGTTACTTGCACTTGAGTCTGTTAGCAGGTTGTATTTTTTAAACTATGAATGTATTTATATGAACTGTGTTTTATCTGGGCTGCAGGTATCTTCTGTGTTTTGGTTGACTAAGGATTGCTATTTAAAAATAAATAAATCTATATACACACACATACATGATGTTAACATTTTGAAAAGTGGAATACAATTTAAATGGTTTAATAAGTTTGTGTTCTGAGAGATCTTTAGATATTGCACAGGTTGTCTCTGAGTTACTGTTCGGCATGCCACAGTCTCTCTGAAACTCAGCATAGCTGACAACTTCCAAGAGCAGGCAGGACGAGCACACGCTCCAGCTGTTGAAAACAAAGCCCAGAGTGGGCCTAGTTTTCCTTTTAGTAAATGTGCATCAAACTGCCTTTTGTAGGACACCCACATCAGATTTTCAAGTGTTGTTAGAAAAGGGGAAGATCAGGGTGCCTTCAAAGATGGGGACTATTTGCAAATAAATACACTCAGTTTAGTAAGAAGTTTATGAATACTTTTAACAGAATCAGCATCTTTTTGCATCAGAACTTGAGGAGAAATGAAAAGGAGCAGATGCGCAGGAAGGTTACCCTTGCCACTAGAAATAAGGAACCAGGACGCAGGTGGCTTCAAAACTGCTTTTTGAAAGCTACAGATGATAACCTGTACTTGACCGAAGGGAAATAAAATGTGAAGGGTGAGGGAGCCATCCATTTAGTAAATGGGAAGATTCTAGAGAGCTTTAAGTACCTGCAAGTTCTTCAGAAAGCAAATTCAAATTTTAAAACTATCCTTGTAAGTCTGAGAAACAACTATAAAGACAAACAAAATCCAGTTCAGGCATCTCTGACACAAGGTTATCTTAAGACCCTCTACTTCAAAAATCCATGGGTTAGGTAGAAAAATTCAGAGTGTAACTCCAGTAGTGGAGTAGAAAGCTTGATCTATGAAAGGAGATTACAGTCAAGTGTAGCTGGCCTGAAGAGAAGTATCACAGGACAAGAGATGGCACAGGGTCCTTCACGTGGGCCAGAACAACCCTCATTATCAATACAGGCTGGGGAATGAGGTAAAAGAAAGGAGCTCTGTGAAAAAGGAATTGGGGGTTCTGGTGGATGAGCACACAGTGGGTGCTTGCAGCCCAGAAGGCCAACTGCGTACTAAAAGGAGCATGACCAGCAGATTGAGAGAGGTGATTCTGCCACTTTGCTCTGCTCTGGTAAGACCTCACCTGGAGTACTGCGTCCAGGTCTGGTGCCTTCAAGAAGGCCATGAACCTGATGGAGAGGGTGCAGAGGAGGGCAATGCAAATGACTGAGGGGCTGGAACACCTCTGCTATAAGGACAGACTGAGGGAGCTGGGTTGCTCAGCCTGGAGAAGGGAACACCCTGGGGAGACATAACAGCAGCTTTCCAGTACCTGAAGGGAGCCTACAAGAAGGTTGGAAAGAGACCATTTACAAAGGAACAAATTCATTCCCATGAGTGTGATGAAGCACACAACTTGGCCAGAGAAGCTGTGAAGGCTCCAGGCCTGTAAGTGTTCAGGGCCAGGTCAGATGAGACCTTGAGAAACCTGACAAAGTAAGAAGTGTTCTCCCTATAGCAGGAGAGTTGGAACTAGATGATCTTTGAAGTGCCTTCCAACCCGAACCGTTCTATGATTGTAATGTTGAGCCTATTTAAAACTAGCCTGACTACACCTCCAGGGGGTGAGCCTGCATATTGTTCCAGCACTTATAATAAAAGCCCCAGCCTTGGGAGGTGTTGCTGGGGTTTTTATTTGCTTTAAACAACATGGTATCTAACCTAAACCTTTACTGTTGGATATAGATCAGCTTATTGGTGTTCCCCTAGGGAGTAAACATGAGGAACAGATGACTGCTCTCTCTGGCTGCCTGCCCTGCCTCACTTTGCCTTTCAGCTGCAAGTAAACACAATCTCTACTGATGAGGTTTTATGAAATTTAATCACGACCATTTGACCAGGGCCATTCTGTCCTTATGTTCAAAATACAATCCCTGCCCCATCTGCCCTATACAGCTTGGCCTCCCAAAGCCTCTAACTTCATTCTAGAATATACTTGCCTCATATGTGGTAGTGTAACTCTTACTATATGACTATTTTCCCTTCTTATTTTTAAAACCTGCATCTCTGCACTCAACACCTTCAAAGCACAATAATCATATTGCTGTGAGGAGTGGAAATGCACAGGTGGTGACAGTGACTTCTGAAGGACAAGTGCTACACCACAAGCCAAGCTGAATTTCTAACAAGTCAGTCTTGTTAGCCCACTCTATGCATTTACTGGCAAGCAGAGTCTGTACTTTCAGAGGAAAGATGTCAAGAAAATTATTCACACTACCAAAATGCATACTGTAGAAGAGCAAATTAAAATTCGTTACTCTCTGAAGTAAAATCTACCAGACTCTTGAGTTTTGCCTTTTTTGAGATGGACGTTCAGTCCTTCCACCTGTAATAAAAACTATAATCTACTGTATTTTATTTTTATTTCTGTTGTTTAGCCACCAAATCAGTAAGTGACCTGTAGATAACAAAAATGCAAGTGGCTCACTATCTGAGCCAAAAATTTTGCCTAAGCAATGTGATTTTGTAAAAGGACTTACAAGAGAAAAAAACCCACCCTATATGTGTAACAGAAACACATCTTACTGACTAGGCAGTACCACACAAACCTGCCTTTCTAGCTGCCCTTAGGGATGGGCACTCACTCTGGCTTGCTGTTAAAATACATCTTTTTCTCTGAAAGCACTGAGGGAAAAACAGGAACCAATGCAATGATCAGCCCAAGCCACCTCCTGGAAATGGGCAAAGAAACTGCACAATGTAAAAGCGACACTAAATGCTGCAAAGACTCTGAATCTATAACACATGCAACTGCCACATTCACTCATAAGCACAATGACAACCACATGAAGAGCTACCAGATAAACAAGATAAGAGCAGGGGAAATCTGAGACCCTCAGAGCACTTGTAGAATTTCAAAATATCCATAATTAGCGGCATAGAACTTTGGAAGGGCAGGAGGGTGGTATGAAATTTACAAGAATAAAGAAAACTTGCCTGTTGCTACAATCTCCAGATCCTCTCCAGCACAGACATACTGAGCCAGCCTACAACCAGCCCTCTCCAGGACTTTCTGCTCAAGGAGCAGACCCTCTTTAGCTCCTTATCATTTGTTTTAATTACTCCAATTAATTCTGCCTTTTGGTGTCTAACCACCACAGCTGCTGCTGCTGAAGCTCCTATGCCTCATCAGCTTTCCTTGCTTTTCTGTTACATGCCCTCCTCAAGAGCAGACCTGCTCCCTGAGCCTGCCCAGGCTGTGCTGACCTGCTGCAGCTGTCACCAAGGTGCAGAGGGAGAGCCTTAGCTCAGCTGCAATCACCGAGCAGGTTCCCCCTAGCTCTGCCAGGCTGCCTGGGCAGGCAGGGCTCAGATGCCTGTGGGCTTTGCCACAAAAAGCCTTGTGACAAGACTGCTAAACTATCAAAACTCAAATTACTAGGACCAGCTCATTTCTGGCCTTATTTTGGTGGACTTACATTTTCCCAAGTACTTACTTTCATTACAGACTGTGCTTCTGTGATTCAAGGAGCCTGAATCACAATCACCTGCACTGCTCTCTGACTGAAATGGGACCTTTCTCAGTTCTTTCACTGTTCCCTTACAGAGGGAGAGTGACCCAGCTGGTGCACAGCAGCCTGCACAGGACCTGTTTCAAAGGGCAAAGGCATAAGCACTGCTCAGCTGCTTTTCTATGTAACTGTTTTTTTCCATCTGCTCTTTTCAAGCAGAATTAGGTTTTTGCATCCCTTCCAGGCTGGGAGCAGGCATATGAATAAAATTAGGCACTCAGGAAGTTAAATTAGCATTTTCAAACACCAGGCTCTTTCCTCCTATCTGGGAGGTGGCAGGAATCACATAGACAGCAGCATGCTGGTAAGAGGGCGCAGCCCTAAGTCACCAGGCAGTGAGGCTGTGGCTGGCACCTCAAACAAAGGACTCAGTCCTTGGATTTCTTGCATAAGCCATTTTATCTGAACTGCAGGCACAGAGTCATAGAATGGTTTGAATTGGAAAGGACTTGGAAGATCACTGAGTTCCAATTTCCCTGCCATGGGCAGGGACATCTCCCACTAGATCATATTGCTGAAAGCTCCATCCAACCTGGCCTTGGACACTCCCTGGGAGGGGACACCCACAACTTCTCTGGGCAACCTATTCCTCTGTCTCATCAACACTACAGTGAAGAGTTTCTTTCTAATACCTAATGTGAATCCACTCCTTTTCAGTTTGAAACTGTTCCCTTTTGTCCTGTCACTACACTCATTCAGGTTGGAAAAGAGCTTTAAAATCAAGTCCAACCGTCAACCCAACACCACCATGCTCACTAAACCACGTCCCGAAGTGCCACATCTAACACTTTTTGAGGACATCCAGGACAGTGACTCCACCACCTCCCTAGGCAGACTGTTTCAATACCTGACCACTCTTCCAGTAAAGACATTTTTTCCTAATATCGAACCTAAACCTCCCCTGGCACAATTTCAGGCCATTTCCCTCTCATTCTACCACTTGGTACTAGGAAGATGAGACCAACCCCAAACTGGCTCCAGCCTCCTCAGACAGTTGTAGAGAGCAATGAGGTCTTTCCCCTCAGTCTCCTTTTCTCCAGGCTTAACAACCCCAGATCCCTCAGCTGTTCCTCATAGCATTTGTTCTCTAGGTCCTTCACCAGCTTAGTTACCCTTCTTGGACCTCCTCCAGTACCTCAACATCTTTCTCACAGAGAAGGACTCAAAACTGAACCCAGTATTTAAGGTACAGTCTCACCAGGCCTGAGCACCAGGCATGATCACTTCCCTACTCCCGCTGGCCACCCTGATCCAGGATAGAATGCTGCTGGCCTTCTCAGCATCCTGGGCGCACTGCTGGCTGATGTTCAGCTGCCAAACCAGCACCCCCAGGAGCTTTCCCCTCCTCACAGCAGAGGTGCTCCAGCCCGCTATCATCTTCCTGACCCTGCTCTGGCCTGGTTCCAGCCCCATGCAAGCAATGACACAATTTCGCGGCTCTCCACGCCCAGTACCGGTGCGGGTTACCTAACCCACTCGCAGCTAGCGGCCCGCAGCAGGAAGGCTGTCGGCCGGCAGCTGCCCGGGCCGCTCCCGCCATGAACTGCAGCGAGCCGCGGCTGCCGGCGCTGCTCACCGCGCTGCTGCGGGAGCTGCGCCGCGGCCACAACGCCAGCGCCGGGGCCGGGCCCGGGGGCGACGCCTCGCTCTACATCCTGCTCATCATGATCTTCTACGGCTGCCTGGCCGGGGGGCTCATCCTGGCCTACACCCGCTCTCGGAAGCTGGAGTCCAAGCACGACCCCTACCACCTCTACATCGAGCGAGACTGGGGCCGCGGTACCGGGCCGGGACAGCCGGCCGAGGAGAGCGGCCCCGAGGGCCAGCAGCTGGTGTAAGCGCGGCCCCAGGAGCAGCAGGAACCGAGCTCGACGGCAGGAAGAGCCCTGCGGCCATTCGAGGCTGTTCCGCTGCTGCCGCCCCCCGCCGGCTGCTATGCTCCTGAGAGCACCGCGCACTGGGAGCGCCTTCTGCTGCCGGAACTGCGCCTGCATAGCCCATGGCTGGTGACAGACTGCTGCTGTACAGCGTTCTGGCCTTGCTTGGCACCGAGGGCTGCACCTCAACTCCCCGGATCGGTCTACATGGCTTTTCTACAATAAACCTTTGCATCACGTACGTACAAAGACCTCTCTCATAATTCATCTTTAGAGCTTAGTTTAACTCATATTATCCTTAGAGCTTCGTTTAACATCTTCCTCTTTAAAATCGGTCTGCATTCCACCTTATTCTTTGACCACAATGTTACTGCTGCGGGCATGGTTCAAAGCAGCCCCCGTATTGTTGTCTTAGGCACCCTTTGCCACTTCCGAGTATTGATGGCTCTGCCAAGTACAACCGGTGTCCTGTTAACACTGGATTGGTTTCGTTTAGGTGAAAGCGTTTAACAAATCGACAGTTGAGGAACTGAATTTGTTCCCATGAGGAGAGCGTCAGTACCTCATCTTGGCACTGTGGCTTTGCCAACGCACAGTAACTTTGAAAGCCTTTCACACAGAGAGAAATGCAATGCCAGAAGTATCTTTGTACAGGTGAAACCTACAGTTTAAAACAACACACAATATAATCTAGGCAGGTAAAGGCTGGTCCAGCTGTTGGAGCCGTGCTAACAGACTTCTTGTTTCCCAGGCTGGGTTTGCAGTGGGTTTTTCCAGATAAAGCAGACAATTCCAAGGAATAAGTACTGTCACTAGGAATGCTGTGCTACACAATCCAAACTACAGTTGGGATTTTATGCAAACCACACTGCAGTAACAGCTTTGACAGTAACTTGAAACAGGGAGAGATTTTTATGTTACAGACTCACAATTCCTAATGCTCAGGCATATTCTTTCCAACAGCAAAACAGGCTTGTATTTGGCAGCTACCACATCTTGCTCTCACTACAGTAACTTTGTGGGGACTGAGCGCAAACTGGGTACAGTGATAAGTTAAAAAAACAAAACAAAAGATTCTTGAAGAGACAACAGTTATCAGGTCAACTTTGTCATTGTAGACTGCAACACTGCAACATCCATAAATTCAGCAGTACCTTGTGAATCCCTGGACATTTTAGTCACTGGAAAGTATGAGGTGGGGAAAAACAAGCTCCAGAAACCATTTCAATGGGAGTGTGTGCACTTGTACTATGTGCCAGCATTGCATCAGTAGATGACCCTCAGGGGTCAGTGCTGGGACCAGTACTGTTTAACATCTTTGTCAGTGACATAGACAGAGGAATCGAGTGCACCCTCAGCAAGTCTGCAGATGGCACCAAGCTGTGTGGCACAGTCGACTTGATAGAGGGCAGGGATCCATCCAGAGGGACCTGCACAGGCTGGAGAGATGGGCCCAGGCTAACCTCATGAAATTCAACAAGGCCAAGTGTAAGGTCCTGCTGGGTCAGCGCAATCCCAAGCACAAATTGAGGCTGGGTGGAGCAGTCCTGAGGAAAAGGACCTGAGGGTCTGGGTGGGTGAGAAGCTGAACAGTGTGCACACATGGCCCAGACAGCAACTGTCTCCTGGGCTGCATTAAGAGAAGCATTACCAGCAGTGCAAGGGAGGTGATTCTCCCCCTTTACTCTGCTCTCGTCAAACCCCACCTGCAGCACTGTGTGCAGTTCTGGAGCCCCCAGCACAAGAAGGACATGGAACTGCTGGAGAGTCCAGAGGAGGGCCACGAAGATGATCAGAGGGCTGGAGCAGCTCTGCTATGAGGACAGGCTGAAGGAGTTGGGACTTTTCAGCCTGGAGAAGAGAAGGCTTCGAGGAGACCTTGTAGTAGCCTTCCAGCATCTGAAGAGGCCTACAGGAATGCTGGGGAGGGACTATTCACAAAGTCTTGTAATGACAGGATGAGGGGGAATGGGTTTAGACTGGCAGAGGGGAGATTGAAACTGGATGTTAGGAGGAAGTTCTTCACATTGAGGGTGGTGGGACACTGGAACAGGTTGCCTAGGGAGGCTGTGGCTGCTCCCTCCCTGGAGGTGTTCAAGGCCAGGCTGGATGAGGTCTTGAGTGACCTGTTCTAGTGGGAGGTGTCCCTGCCTATGGTGGGGGGTTGGAACTGGATGATCTTTGAAGTCTCTTCCAACCTAAACCATTCTATGATTCTATGTGAAATCTTTAGATCAGCAAAGAAAGCGTAGTAATCAGCACTGTGTGGGAAAAAGGATGTCAGAATAACCAGCAAACTGGCAATATCCTTAAAATTCCCTCACATAGCAAGACAACAGTAACAGTTCCAGACAGCTACTCCATCTGTGAGGACTCAGACACTATTTCTGGAAGATGCAAGTGCTAACTTCAGCCCGGACTTGCTGAAAAGCTGGAAGCAATATATATACATATACAGAAATCTGTCAAGCTGCAGAAGCTGTCTCATGAACTTTCACAATGGGGTAACTAAAATACTGTATCGGCCCCATTAGACTTTTTTATAAGGATTTCTTTCAGTACAATCAGAATTAAGCTAACCCCAACTCAAAGTTTCCCCCTGTAAGAAAGTTTTGCATACCTAAACCCTTTTATTTATCCTGTCTCAGTGACTAACATCTCTCCTTCTGCCTGGCCACTGCCGATCAGGAAGACTCTGGCCTCTAAGCAGCATTACAAACCAAGAGCTTGGAAAGTATCTGAGCACTGCAGTGCTGCTGGCACTGCTGAACCCAGCCTAGTTAGACAAGAACAGGGCAAGGGCTGGTACAGCTTAGCGTTCTGACAGATCTGCAGATATCATAGGTCCAGTGCAGGGCCACTATAATGTGTGCTTAACAACCTGTATTTAAATATCAGCTGGTTACCCTTTCCACTGCTTCATCCTATACACAGATCTGAAAGATTGTAATGGTCCATCAGTGCCCCACAAGTACCACTGTTTGCATATCATTATCATCCATTTGTTTCTCTCTCTGCCACAACCCCAAAATGTAAATCACAAGATACCATACTTGAGTCCTACTTCGAAAAAAAAGGACTGCTTTGGTGAAAATGTTCACCCTTCATGACACAGTTCACAAATAAGGAAAGCACAAGACCTGCTGCCAAGTAACTAGCAAAACATCGAATTATCTGCTGTTCTACCTGTACCTTTTAATACCTGCAAGGATCACAAAGTCTCTGTGTACTGAGGTAATTTGTGATTTACATCAGTCAATCTACTCTGAGTTACACTTCAACCAGATGTTTAATGAGAACATTATCATGCTTTAAGTGTAGCTCACACTGGAACGAGACATAGCCCATATATACAGATACACTTAAGTACAATATCCCTGTTTCTCATTGTGTAGTTCTTTCACAGTGTATCTTTTTCCCATAAATACACAGTACCTTTTTTTTTTTTTTGTTACAGTCCACGTGCTGTTTTAAATTCCATTAGACCACAAGTTAGAAGGAAGTGTACCATGGGATAGCAGGAGAGGAGAGTTAGAATCCCACAGGACACCAACTGGCAACAGAAATACCCACTTGAATGAAGCCCTGTTTCTTGAAGGCTCTCCAATGAAAGAGGCACCCTTGAGTTCAGTGGGAAACAGAAACAACATGAAACCAGATCAAACTGCTCAACCAAGCAGCACTGCATCGGGAGAAATAGAGCAGAATTCAGCCTTTCAGAGTAGCAGAACTCTCCTTCATTAGGAAATCAAGCCTCCTAAATCAATTCAGTTACACATTAAAACTCACAATGCCTCTATGAATCATTCCCTCCAGATGAGCCTAAGGACTCAGCATGGATGTGTTGAATTCTGAAGGAAAATGTGCTACAAATGCTCAGAACCTAGGAACATGCTGTAGCTGGCAGAAGCTCACGTAGCAGAACTGGTAATGCAAGTTTACAATGAGTTCTTTCTTACTCTGGTGTGTATGTTTATACCCACTAATTACTTTAGCACCTAAGAGGAATTCATATTGTGCTGTAGAGACCTCGATAAATCAGTATTAAGTCTGTCTGCAACATTCATCTATTTTGTGGCTGTTTGGTTACAATTGGTTTTGTTGGTTCTTTTTTTACTAAGTCCAACATATTGAGTATTGGTTGTAGAACTTAAAAACCATGAAGCTGCAAAGCCACTGAGACCGAACTGAATCAGATTGTAAGAAGATAAAAAAATAGCCACTAAAATTCACTACATTTTTTTTCTGTCAATGATATAGCCTAAGGCAGCTGTACTACTGATGCAGGACAAAATGACCACTTGGCCTACTATGTGGTCTGTTCAATCACTGGGCACAAAAGATAACAAGATTATTTATTTATAAATTTAAACCCAAAGGAATAAACTAAGCTATCATTGAGCTAACTTTCAGTTAGGATCAGAAAAGCCTGTTCAGAAACACTTAATTTTTCTTCATTCCAGAGGGACGGAATACAGAAAGCATTATTTGCTGGATTCACTCTCAACATACATGAAAAAAATATCTTGTTTTTGCCCTAATCATAATTTATTCTTCCTAGTGCTCCTAAACCTTTATGCTGAATCAGCTGTCAGAGCCTTGCACAGAATAATTTCATAAAGTGAGTGCTCGCAAAGCCTCACTGAAACCTGCACCTTTAAAAAGCAAAAACTTTACAATGTATTTGACACTGTTTCTAGAATATGTTTCTAAAACAGTTACCACATGAACCTTTCCTTATCTGAGCATTTGATTTTTTAGCAGACAAACAGCAGAGGCACAGCATCATGTTCGCAGTGGAAATATTTACAATGTAAGAACCCGACAAAAGTTTTGTTTGACTTCATCCTGGTAGTTGTTGGACAGCAATCTGAATTTCAGCGAATTTTAGAAACATCAGCTTGAGACTACTCCTCTGGCCAGTATGTTTACTGCCTGGCAGTGCTCTTGGTGAGGCACCTTCTATAGGGTTATTATTCTAGACACATTATTTTTACTGCAGCCCTGATTAAGAGCTCACAGCCAGCCTCTTCTGCATTGCCCCAGCACCATACTGCAACAATAACACATAACTC
Organism: Psilopogon haemacephalus; assembly: GCA_013396835.1. Taxonomy (NCBI): domain Eukaryota; kingdom Metazoa; phylum Chordata; class Aves; order Piciformes; family Megalaimidae; genus Psilopogon; species Psilopogon haemacephalus. The sequence goes on along the minus strand of VWZI01021228.1, from coordinate 926,597 downwards.
ATACCCAGAACACAAGTAGTCAAGATAAGAAAACCACAAATTATTTCTTGCACTGCACTGGTTTAGGCTGCCTGGCCTCGCCAAGAGGGAGGGACAGGAGCTAGGGGGCCTGGGCTACCTCCTCCACACAGTAGCAGAATAAGAGCAAGCTAGATCATATATTCTGCATGAAAGGGGTTGCCCAGGGTTCATGGGACTTGTAATGTATTCTACAGCTTGTGAAGTTTCACATACCCGGCTTTTTTGTGTTACTTCCCCAGTCTCCTTTTTTTGTTTTCCCTTTGTGTAATCTGATATCCCTCCAATATAGTAGTAAATTGTCCTTAACTGACATTTCAGCTTTCTGGACTCCTTTCCTCCTTATCCACCCAGACTGGGGGATGGGGAAGGAGAAAACCTCTATGTTGCAACTGGACTGCTGGGACTCAGCTGCCAGCTGAATTGAAACCAGGACAAGAACAAACTATGAAAACTTCAAATAATAAAAAAGCAGAAGATCAGGTAGGATTTTACAATTTGTTTTTGTTATTTTTTCCTTTTTTTTTTTTTTTTAATTAATCTTACAAGAAGTCTTAAACAATTTCAAAAACTTACAAAATATATTCAAGTGTGGAAAGTTACTTTACTGATAAAACAGCATTTCTTTATAATGTACTTTTCTCCCATCAGGATAAGGAAGTGTAGACATATCAAAACCATCAAACAAATCATTCACACCATCAGAACAAATAATTTTTCTCCATTTCAAGAAACAGCACAAGTATTTTGAGTCCATTTAACTGTACTATGCCAAAAGACCAAAGGAACATAAAAACAGTTACTGATAACACAAGGGAATACACACAAAAGAGATCTACCAAGTCTTCAGTAGCCACAGTTTAGTACGTGGAAGTGCTCAGCTCTTCAGCTGGCTTCATTTCACCAACTGGTTGTACATGAGTAAATTGGTATCAAACAGCCCAAAAAATGGTATTATTAACCCCTGCTTAAAGCATGAATATGTTCACTTTATAGATTCCCATTGTAAATTTGGCTATCAGAGCAGAGTCAGCAACAGGGAGCACTAAAGCTGTCACATGGTTTTATACTGAATCGAACACAAAGCATTTGTATGTTCTCTCCTGCTCATTTTAGCACAGAAATTCTAACAAACAGCACAATGCTGCAGCACCTTTAATTTCTCTTGCTAGTGTAGAAAAGATTTTTCATTTATGCCACTAATTACTCAGTTGTAAAATAATTGCTTTAATCCAACAGCTATGCGATCACTTGATATGCTCCATATTTTTATGGAGTAACCCTGCATTTTCAGTTATAAGGAGCAACAGCTAATCATTGTAGTACTGAATTACCTTAAATGAATGGAAGTGACAGTTTCAAACCAGCACTCATCCCAAGCCTGAAGCAAATCTGTTCTAATAAGTTTCTCTCCACAAACCCCTGTATGCTTACCGAGTTCAATTTCAGCTACAAATCTTACTAATTAAGTGTTTAAACTGGGTTTGTCCAGCTAGGCCTGTTAGTAAGTTTCCTAAATAGTCCTAGGTAGTGATTGTTCATTTGGTTTTGGGTTTTGTTTTTAATATTAATTACATAAATCAGATTTAAAAGCAGCCCACATTTTAATAGCAAGAAAACTGAGAACAACAACATTTGACTGAAACATGTATTTTAAATCTCCCACCCAGTCTGCCTAGAAAGAGCTTAAAAACTACTATACAAATTAAAATTTAGATAAAAATATCTAGTAAGTTCTCACTCCCAAGACAAGCTTGTCAGGCACACATACAAGTGTGTGTTCTGGTGACTGCCTTCAAAAGTTCAACATGCAAATGCGACAGTTACACCCATCACTACATTTCAATGGACAAAACCTCTTTCATGTACACAAAGCAGATCTGTAACACTACTCATACAATCAACAGCAAATGAAACCCCAGAAAAGCACACCACGCTGGCTCACAGTTCAGCAATGCTGTGTTGGTATTGGGCAAATAGAGGGTTAAGCTTTCTTTCCAAACTTGTAGAAGAAATACAAATATAGGAACCTCGCATATTCTGTTAGGAACAAACAGTAATTAAATAGAGTGCTCCTTTCTTCCCTACATACAGAAATAGAGCTGTATTTACAGTATTTACAGTTTTCAAAAACTCTGGACTTTCTCACACTGTTTTGCAGGAATTCAAATTCACCTGGCTGAAAAGTAGTTACACAATAGTTCAGAACAGCTTCTGTAGAGGGACAGGTTGGTTTGTTTAAATAAAGCCTAGGGTGCCTTAAATGGAAATAAAGCCACCCCTTTCACCTAAGCATCCCGTTCTTTGTGGGATTGTACAGATGTCTGAAGGAGTTTTACACAAGTCAGATATTGCTCATTTTTACAGTTTTCCCGATTTAAGTAAAAAAAATGAGCAAGCTGCAGCAATAACTGCTTTTGTATCCAGGCTGCTGCTGTCATTGCAACAGGTAGTAAGATCAGAGTTACAAGATTCCCCTCATGTGCTTACAGTTACAAGCAAACGTACTCACATATTTAACTAAATTAACTAAAACTTTTAAAACGTTTTAAATTTAGCTTAAATTCAGGTATTTTTTTAAGTCAGCTTAAAATGGAAACGTACCAGTTTGAAACAAATCTGCTGATACTGATTTACTCTTGAGTTCCCAAGTTAAGATGGAGAATCTTAACCTGCAGTCTTGAAAACTACTTTTTTAAGCAGCTGAAAGCCTTACAACTACAAATTTAAAGCAATACACACAACCCTCCCCCAATCAATAATTAAAGGTCATATTTAAAAATAACATGAAAACTACAGCAAAAATCTGCATGAGAGGAAGATGCTACTCATGTTTTGAGTTGAAAATAATCTAAGCACCTGTTCTGAGTAACAGTACTGAAGAGAAAAATTGAAGGCTTCACAGTAATACACACTTTCAGTGCCACTTATTTTATGATAATATTTCCTGGAAAGACAGTAGGGATTCAAAACTTGCAGACTGAATATGAGAAAAAATTGTCCAGACTGACTTCATAGCAACAGAATTAACAGTTAAAGCAAACAGAAATGGTGTAACTGACCTATTTCTTGCACGGTAAGACTTCAAAAGAAAAATAATCAATTTGAAGTCCTTCACGTGCAAGTGACAACAGTTGTTGGCATGGGAGCTCTGAATCATTCAGCATGCCCTACATATGAATCAATGTAAATTAACTATAACCAAAGCCTGAGAAGCTTAAGCCAAAAGGAAACCTGATGAGATTATTTAGTCCTTTCACATCAGGGAACGGACTAACTCTGTATTTGAGAGATTACACACTCAGGAGCTGTATTTGCTATTTTGCAAACAGCAGAAACCATTGCCAATCTTTCCTAGGCTCTTAAAATGAAGAGTAGGCAGCTTTGAGAATTCTTTTTACATGCCACAAGCATCTTCCTCCAAAGAAGGAAGACACTACGGTTAAACCAGATCTTTTCAAGTTGAAAAGGAATCACACGTTTGGTCAGAATTTTAGATTAAGAGGATTTTGTGTTCAAATAGGAGAGTTTCAGCATTCCATATAAGTCTGGAAGTGGCAGCATAGCTGCATGTAAGGCATTTTAGGAATGATTCCAACACAGCTCACTGCCTTTAGCATTTCATTATGTTCAACTAAGACAAGCAACCTCTCACGTTTGAAAATTGTTTACTACTAAACCCTTGGTCTCTGGGATCAACCCTGAAACCTCTGCAGACCTTCCGTGACAGAAGCAGCAGGAAGAGCGAGCATGACCCGTCCATGGAGCACGGCTGTCCATAGGGCTAACTTCAATCTGCGGAGGGAGAGAGGTCACTTCCCACAGCCAGTCCTCACTAACTGGCCCAGTCCTGAAAGCGGAAACAGTCACTGGCAATCTTCCACACTGTGTTGGTAGGTGTGGCCTGTGCTGTCAGCAAGAAGTTCTGGTTGAAGCTGCGCAGCTTGTCACCATCAAATTTTACTGTCCCACTTGTCACCACGAGCACTGTCGTCTGGCCTTGCGTAGCTTGCTCTTCACAAGGAGAAGTAGTATAAAGAAAACAACTCAAACAAAGACCAGCAGGTAAAGAAGTAGGAACTGTACATACCAGTTTTGTTCCATTCTGGTTATACTAGGCATTGGCTAACAGCTGGTTACACATTCATGACAAATACAGTTCTGTTGCCATCATTTCTATACAGACAATGGTGTGTTTGCTCACCAACACTGCTTTTTAATAGCCTTTCTCTTTTCATCTCATCTTGTTCATTTTAGAGCACTATAACAAACACCTGAGTTTTCACTTGGAAGAAGCTCTCATTATGACATGTACATAGACATATTTATATTTAGCATGTTTTTTTCCTCACTGTCAGAGATGGTATCTTTCACAGCAGAGCAAAGCAAGCACACTTAACCACAGGCTTTCTTCCTTAGTTAATTCCCCAAATATCCAATAGAAGTAATTGCTTAAGCTCTCCATTATGTAAGCTTTCCTCTAGCAGCTGTTGATCGGAAAACCTAAAGAACTTAACATCTACTCCAGATGTAAAGAAATCAAGGCACACACAGGTTAATGGTTTATTGCACATTATACTGCAGATAAGTATCAGAGGCTACACTTGAGGTTTCCTGACTCTTAGACCTTGTCAACAGCAACACAACCTGGTAAGCCGAGACTTTCCCATACATGAAAATACATTACATCTGGATATGAGCTTAACAAAAACATCCTTAGAATACTTCTCAGACAGAAGACAAAGCATGGAGCTGCTGCATTGCAATTTGTGCTTTACTTATGCACAACCTGACATTTCATCCCTAAGTGTTTTCTCTAAGCTTGTTTGAGAGGAAGCATTAAGCACTATCTTAATTGCAGTAGACTTTCAATAGCTATAAAAAGACTGAAAAATAACACAACCTTACCGTGAACGGGCTGGCAGTCCAACACATTCACCTGGAACTCACTAGACGGCAACATTTCAAAAAATTTGTTCAGCTCCTCTTGCCCAGACACTGCATTCCCATTCCAAACTAGTGTTGCTTTGTCCAGATAAAGTCTTGTTAAAGCCTGAGTGATTAGGAAATCACATATCTGAGGAAAACATGTAAACACTTACAATGGACAGCAGACAAAGCAATGCTCTTTGAATTCGTATGTTGGGAATTACCGATTTCTTCTGTTACTCTGGCAGATCAAATGCCCTCCTGATGCAACAGCTCCTTTTAACAATCAGTGCTCCTTTTAAAGTTGAATAGGGACTCTTATGCCTCCAAATTTACATACTTATGAGATTCCTTTGACAAAGCTAGTGATAGAACTGAACTAGTAACTAACAAAAGAATAGCACTACCTTTCTAGAGTAGTTTATCACCGATATTTTCAGAGGGGGTGTGCATGTGCGCGCAACACAAAGTATGTCAGGAAAGTATAATTTCAGGTTGAAACAAAAAAAGTGACCAAGACCACAAACCAGTGAAAACCTAATGAGGACAGTTATCTGCCCAGAACATGAAGGTGACACTTTGTAAAAGTGCCCCTTTTACAATACTGCTGCACAGTAACATAAAATCCTCTACAGGGCAATCTAAGAGGAAAAGAGGTCTCAGCCCAGACAATGCATGGTATCAAACTGTCAGCTGCTTTGAAGTGCAGTGCCAACTAGAAAAGCAAGCAAAACCCAGACAAGACAGTTCTAACTATTGTCAAAATATTTGCGTACCCTTCTTCTTTTATCCATTGTCTCATAATAAATATTGACAAATTCATCTGCTGCTCTACAAGCTTGATCCACATAAGTTTTGAAATCCTGAAAAGAAACAAGAAAACATACCAAATTACTTAAGTTAGGCAATTTTATGCAACCCAGTTGTCTATACAGTTTCTCCGGCAAGTCACTTTGGTCTTCCACATGCTGAACGTATTCCAGTATCAAATACTCCAGTGCTATATCCACAGGAAAAAAAAAAACAAACAAACAACATTCCTCATATCATTACTATTCTTACAAGTTTCTACTTTTATTCATCTAATGGTAACACATCACTGCACTGTGATCACACTCAATTATTTAGTCAATTTGTTTAGCCACCTGGCCCCTGATCAATCTGAGAACTTCAACTGTGATATCCTGTAAAGCACTGACTTGGAATTTTCTGTTCATGCACCTATAAAACTTGTTTCTGTTAATATATTCCAAGTTATCATTGCTCTGTTTCAGCATTATACTATCAAGATTTGCACATCAATCAGTACTTCACAATTTAACTACTTCCAATTGCTTGGCAGCTTTTATTGAATATACACCAGAACTACAAAGAATTCCTCCAGTGCTGCCACAAGAAACACTTCCCTTCAGAGAAGCCTCCATACTGCAGAATACTCACCAGCCTATCAAATAATCCCTCTTTACTCCACAAACCCAAATACTCTCATCTTATTGCATCCTATTCTTTTGATCTCCCTTTTTAAGAGCAAGAGCCAGCTCTTCACTTGCCTGTCTTCTGAACCTACAGGTCAATTAAAAGGGAACTCAGCCTGTTACGGGGTTTGTACGGAGTAGGTGGCTGTTACCCCTCAATCCACACACCTCCGCACACACCCTTCCTAGCCAGCAGCCAAACATACTACTGTTTAACTGTCAAACCGCCAGGCTGCGTGAGGCAGAGCATTAGAGAAAAGCCAGAAGACTGGAAGGAGCTCTCAAGATACCCACAGTAAAAGACAAGTGGAAAATAGGCTTTGTTGGACTTGAATCTCCAGACTAATTCACTACCACAGCCCAAAATGTTTTTAGTTTCTGAGAACAAGAATTCTCTGGTGATCGCCTGCTCCAAATATTTGCTCAGAGTAGAGGCAGCTTCAAAGCCTAATCTAAGTTCAAAGTTAGATCCGACTGCTCAGGGTCTCATCTCCAGTCATGTTTTGCATATCTCTAAGGATGGACATTTCCCAGTTTCTTTAGGCTCCTGCCCCAATGTCTAATAACTTCCTTCAGGAATATTTTTCCCTAGTATTTAGTAGGAGAGCCATACTTAAAAAACACAACCACCAACCCCACCCCTCCCACCCCCCCCAA
>VWZI01021228.1:863399-916974 GCA_013396835.1 Psilopogon haemacephalus | reverse complement strand
GGAGGGAGGGAGGAAGGAAATGAAAACCACCTCTCCTGTATTTAATTAAAAAGCTAAAAGCAGCAAGAAATGCAAAATGTTTGCAGGCGGTGTGAGAACTGATTAAAGACATTAGAAATATGGGATACTGAACAAATGAATACCACTTGGCAGGCAAGCTTCAGAAATGACTAGTAAAGTTCAGATTACTCAATAGCAGGCCAATGTGGAGAATTAAAATTACAGGGACGTCTTCCAAAACAATGAAGTTGTTTTCAAATGGAGGAAATAAAAAAGGGAAAACAAAACAAAACAAAAATAAAGTTTGACTACTAAGCTGTGGAAAAGAAGTGGAAGTAAAACAAATAAAAAATAGATCTGGGAAACATTTTACTAAGGCCAAAACACTATGAATGAAATTCCTTTCCAAACACATCAAAACCAAGGAATCTTGCCAGAAAATTTGTAAGGCAAACAAACGACCAGTGTGCACCAAGGGAAGACAAGGCTGTAGTGGAAACCTAAGCAAATTCTTTGTGTCTTGATCACCATGAAGGAATTTATCTTGTATCAGAGCCTTTGTCAAAAGGGAATGCAATGGAGGATCTGTCAGGAAGTGGAATGCCAGTACACTCCTATCTGCGGAGGTCACTTCCACCTCCTGCCATTCTATGATTCTAAAAGGTATTAGGAAAAAAAATCCCTAAAACAAATAGGGGCAAGTTGTATACCAGGTTACATGCTCCTAAAGAGGAGCAAGTTGTATACCATGGTATGGCATACAAGTAACCATGGTATGCAGTCTGTCCTCCAGGAATGGAAGCTGGCAAATTTGAGGCCAGCTTTCTAAAAATCTCCAAGATAGATTGCAAATGTGATGTTTGTTCTATGCAACTTGGTAGAAATTATACTGCAGAACTGAACACACGAGTTCTTGGACAAACACAATCAATGAGAGTAGAATCAGCATAGTTCTTCACCAGCATATTAATTCTTCAAAAGAGAAAAGAATTCTGGAGATGAAGAGCCTTCCTAGTGAAAAATTCTTCTTTCACTAAGTGATTTCCTTAAGCTACAATTCTACAGTTGTCACACTTGGAAGCAGTTAGGTAGTTTTTATACGAAACACTTTATTTTAATGTACAACTCCAAGTCCTATTCCAAGTGACATTAGGTAGAATAATGAGATTCCCTGCTTATCTGATCTCTCTTCTCCACCCAGCCCAGCTACTGGGAATCTTTGTAGATTTTTGCTGGAATTTTTGCCAGCTGAGCAAAATTTTACTTTCAGACCACTAACCTAAATCTGATTCCTTGAGAACACATTTTCTTAGAAAGTATCATTTGCAGAGGAAATAAAGAAGTCCATCTGGAACATAGCAAAGATTTTCTGCAGGGCCCCTCCTTCAGTTGCTTTCCTTTTACGAAGCCTTTAATGTGGGTGTTTAAGTCTTAAGAGTAGTATAATCTGGCAAAATTTCCACCTCATGTTGAGGAAATTTTAGCCATCCCTAAGTATGCGCTTGGATTTAGTTCAAGTAATAACCAAGTGCAACTCAAGATTTCTCTTAGAAAGTCCAGATCTTCCTAACAGTTTCTCAGCATTCCTCTGCAATATCTCAAGCCAACTCACTCATGTTCCCCACGAAGGAACACAGAAGAGAGAAATGCCACAATGACTCAGCAGCAATGACACTGAGCTCCCGTGTGAGGTTCGAGCAGTTTACATCAAGATGACTCATCAAAATACCTTTACATCTGAAGATGGTTCCTTGCCTATGGAGCTCTACTACACCCACTTACCATATGGAAGGGAAATTCTAAGTCAGTTCAGATCTCACAGAACAGATCAGAGGCAAAGAGTGTGGCTTTGTTGAAATAACTGGCATCAGCTGTCACACCTGAGAGATAGGGTATTTCTGATTCTCTAATTGATAATGCTAACCTTTAAAATCATTAGTTGCTGGAAAATTTCCCAATCAGCCATATGATAATTAATTAGAATTGTGATCACAATTAAATGGCAAATAGGACGATGTATCTCCACATCTGTATGTACACACTAAGTAATTCTTAGAAGTGACTGCTTTATAATTTCAGTCAAATTTACTCAGAATATTGTAAGTAATGATAAGTAGAATATATATTATGCTTTCAGGAAATACATTCATCAGTCTGGTCTAGGCCAGATTTCCATTTGGTTTCATCAGCTGATCAATTAAAGTCAATTAAAATGGACAGCAAAGTGGTGGGTAATTTCAGAATCACTAAAAAAGTGCATAGATTTTTATGGTGAATTGTTTTGATGCTGGGCAAATAATACCACAGAAACAGAGTTGGTCTCCAATGAGAAGAGAGTTCACATTTTTTTCCCATAGAATCCTCAGATGTGGATTAGTACTAATGTGTACACTTGCATTAGTGTCTGTGCAAAAAATGAAGCCAGATAGTATATAGCTGGGCCACTTCTCAGACTAACCTTGTACTATATCACAGAAAACTGTGGTATTTCTGCAATGACTTCACTAACAGGCTAACATGAGGTCCATAGCTCCTGATCACCCTGACACCAGGAATTGGCCTGAGGTTTGCTAGACTTAAATTAATGTGTGTAATTTTCAAGGTTTTATAATCTATTCCCTTTTAAGATTACAGAATGAATGTTGTCAGATTTCAAATCAAATCTCCTCTAGTAAAAGAACTCAATAGACTGCTGTGCTTTTTAATTTACTGCTTCAGAATGCATGTAATGTTATAGGAATGCCAAACTGTGCATGTTCAAAATCTCACTGCAGAGTTGAACAAAACACTCAAGGGCAAGTCCAGAAGGCAGCAGAAGTCTGCGTTCTTGCCACTTTGCTGAATAGAGACCAAAGAAATTACCTATGGCCTGTGTTAGTGATTAAAATTAAACTGGTAGGTTCAGCCTCTTATGATGAGGTTTATCAGCCTTCACTTACTGCAGGTTGTGTACAGCATCCTTCTTAACAATGTCCCATCCACAGTTCAAAGATTTAGCAGGAATAGCGACACTTACCAGAATTCCCTCAAGGTCAGTGATTCACAGAACACTTCAGCTTTCAAGCTGGTAAAGCAGTGTCTTTAAAAGCTCTCATACAGGCATATAGGTCATACACACTATAACACCTTGTATCTTTTTGAATAGTGAATGGTTCTAGTGAAGCACAGTATTCTCAACTCCTGTTAAAGTTACCAAAGGAGTGGCAATGTTACCCACATGTATAGAAATCTAAGGAGCTGTCTCCTGAAACAAGGGAGGCAACTGCCATTGGCCAGTTCCAGACAGGTTCTGATTAATGGCGTCTGTGAAGCTGGATCATGACTCAGACTTTTGCCTGAGCAAGGGTTGAATGGAAACTCAAAGATTTATCTGTTGATTTTATTAGAAAATGAGAGTAGGTCTCATGTGCTCAGCACATCCATGCTTTGACCTATATGCTACATACAGAAATACTGCTAAAGCTGGAGTCTGGATTCATGAAATCACAGTAGACTTCAGAAGGCCTGGTTTGGCCAGCTCAGTCTCAACAGAAAAGGCATATTGCTCAGGGCAGATCCAGGCAGAACCTGTGTTTGTTACATTCCCATGGTGACTCTGGATTGTGCACCACTCCACCTCCAATTCCTCTCATACCAAAACTGGAGGAATGTCATGACTCTTATCCTGATAAATACCCTTCTTGTTTTTAAAAGAATGACAGGAGTTGCTGTATATTGAAGGGGTGACTGTTCTACTGACCCACTGGGATATGATGAGATCAAGTACAAATAGCTGCTCTATTTTAATCCATACCAAAGCTCTCCCAAGTGGGGGATACATTTTCAGTTCAGGTCAGTTCAAAGCATCACCACAGTTGCTAGTTAAAGAAAATTTTTAATCCTACCCATTTCATTAGGTACTGAAACAGTATTTGAGCTCTTAGGAAAATCTGGCCATACATAAGTAAAACCTAGGTAAACATACCTGCATTATGTTGGGCTCCAGCACAGTTACATGTAGCAATCTGACAGCCAAAGCGTGTATATGGGCACACAGACATTTATATATTAGGAGGGAGCCTATAGTCTCACCTTGAAAGCTTTTAAGGTAGTTCTGTTCCCACTTGGCCTTTCATCCAAGAATTTCAGACTGAAATGTTGTTGATGGCCCCAGCAGTACACTGTATCACTTTGCAGTTGTGTCCTGTATAATCAAACCAAAAATGTTGCAAGTTGCAGTTATCAGGATATCTAAAGTATGAAATACTTTTACAATGCCTTGCTTCATACATATCAGCTGAGGCGCATTTTACAAGCATCACTTGCAGCACATGACCATGTTTTTCTTTCACAAAAATGCTCCAGCACACTTCAGCATCATTTCTCATTGGGGCTGCAAGCACTGTAGCCTGCAGTAGTCCAGCTGGTCCTTCTTCCTGTCTTTACCTAGTACTGCTACATTTTCTCTAAAGCCTGCAAAGAAGAAATCCTTTCTTGTGTCCAGTTTTCCCCTCACATAGCCTGCTGTGACATAGCCAGATTGCATCCTGAGGAAAAATGTTGTCTATAAAACAGTGGGAAGCAACCCCAGTTTTGGAGATCTAATAAAATGAGCCCAATTGTAGATCTCACTCTAGAAGATGTGTATCAGGCTGAGACACAACAAGAAGATTTTAATTTCAAATAGCAGTAGCACCTACTGCAGAACCAGAAGGAAAAAGCCTAAGCTAAAATGTAACTTCTAAACCAGTTCTAAGTTGTACTTGGGGTCCATCAGAATCTGAAAATAAAGGTACAGTGAGGCTTGATGGCCATGACTGTCCCCTCCTATCCATGACAGAGTAGCAGACATTTATGGGTAACAGAAGCTGGGAAATTAGTTCCTTTTCCATTGATACCTTCAATAAAACCAGCATTTTTAAAAGTCAGAAACACAAACATGAAATAAGGAAGTGTGTTTTGAGAACAAATTTTCAGGTGATTTTGGTTAAAAGAGTTTCTTTTCACTTTCAAAAAAAGAAAGACATACTTAGAGAAGTCTAATTTAGTTTAAAATTATTTTTCCTTAACAAAATATTTTTTTGATAGTATTTGGATCAGCTACTGACCACTCTGCCTTATAGGTCTAATGCAACTTACTGAGCAAAGCTCACTCAGATGAGAAAGGCCTGCAGGATCAGATTTATGGCTTCTATGCCATCTGAAATTGTTAGCTCAATTTTCATTTGGCTCAGACCTGAATGCTGGGCATCAGTAGGTAGACCACAGTAATTAACTGGTTAGGGGGATGACTTACCAACAAGCCAGTGCTAAATAATATTTCTCCAGGCCAAATGTACCTGTGGCCATTTAAGGAATCATTTTCCAGTGCAGAACCATTTACTTTCAACTGGAATAAGGAGTTTTGTCACTTTTTTTTTTTTTTTTTTAAATAAATGGAAGACTTAGGAAAATCTTGTATGATTATTAACAGAGTACATGACTTCAGATCTGTATGAAAATATTTTACTTTTATTCCTTGAACACTGTAAAATATTTAACATTGCTTGAACATCTGAACTGTGGTTCTGTGATCAGATGAGTAAAGCAAAGCCAAAGCCCAGAGAGAATGGACCCTACAAATGCCTGTAACCACCTAACTGCAACAGAATGACAACTGACAGAATCTACTAAGCATCAGCACCCCAAAACATTGTCTCACATACCTTTTGCTTCGTAAGTATTTGGAGAAAAATAGTTAGAAGGCAGCCTGATATCAGTGGAACACTTAAACAGGAGATGTAAAAACAGAGACCAGAGAAAGAAGAAACAGAATCACTCATCACCTTTTTTCTCTGGTTATATTTGCAATGCTTCAGTAATATTACCGTTCCTGACAGACATTGTGGGACACTGTTATTATTGTGGGGCCTCCTTCACCAAAGACATTAAAAATCTGCCCAAATGTATTCCTATGTGACCTCCTCTAGGTGGACCTGCACTGGCAGGGCAGTTGGGCTAGATAATCTTTCAAAGTCCCTTCTAACCCCTAACATTCTGTGATTCTGTCATTATTTCACAGCAGCGATCCATTATTTTACAGTTTGTCATCAACATTTTACACTGTACTTTTAAGAAAAGGAATTATTTAAAGAGACACACACACACACAAAAAAAAAAGCTTTATTTTGTTGTCATCACTTCCAGAATGTTTTACATATACAAGTAAAACTACTCATTTGGTAAATAAGTATCCTGTCTGCTAAGTGTTGACTGAAACCCAGACTGGGTTTTGAGCTGATATTAAACATGGAACCAAAAGAAACTCTTTTGACCCTATGCATGTACCATACAGGGCACCACTGTCAGTATTGGTAGGTTTGTGTGACATTTCAGTACTCTTTGCTAACTTAAAATGCAAGGACAGTGCTACTGAGTGCTCCCTAGAATACCAAAAGTCCAATAGGCAACTGTTGGCAAAAAAGGGATACACTCCCACTAACCCTAATAGAATTCAGATCTGGCCTTTGGTTTGTTTGTTCTATCTAAGAGAATAAAAGAAGTTTCTTCAAAATGTGACTTTAATCATACCTCAGTTACACAGCCTCATTGCTCAGGCTCCTGTTTCAGCAGCTATCTTGGCTAAATGTCAAACAATTCCATCAGCTCTTTGAAGACAAATATTAGACAGAGACTGCATCTGAAAGAGTTTCCCCAAGCACCATTCAATTAACCTACTTGGCTAAAAGGTGATACAAAAATCGATATTTTGTAACAGATGCTTGTGTTTCAGATTAAACTAATCAATAGGCACCAGAGCAATTTCAAGTTACAAATACAATTAAAATATCAAGCAAATCAATATAAACTATGTGCCAGGCCAACCCCATGCCAAGCCAAATCTCTGCCAAGCAGCTCTGCACAAGTCCAGCTCTGTCTCGATAGGACCCGTCCAGAGTGACCTGGGAAAAAACGGAGAAGCTGGCCCGTGTGAACTTCATGAAGAGGATTTTTTAAGCTAAATCTATGTTGTAACGGAACGTGACCGCAAATAAACAGCAGATACCTGCGTCTCCATCAATTATTCAGGCAAGGAGAACGTGGGTTGACTGATGCCAAATCTTTAACTTCACTGAATACAGAAAAGACCAAGAGAGAGATGAAAAGACAAATAAACTCCTGTTGTATTTTCCTGGACATCATTTTCCCTTTTCTCACCGAGAGGTGGCACCTGCGCAGCGCTCTGCCACAGCCCTCTCGGCACCACGCACTGCAGATGACAGCATGGCCTATTGCCACACTCCAGTAACGATTTCTGAGGTCAGACATGGGCTAAACATTCTTAGACTACCAAGCGGTATAATGCTTTGTGACTGAGGTCAAACATCAGGGTAACATTCAGTCATCACATGGCAGAGTAAAGTCTAAAGGACAAAATTTGGTTCAATGTGTTTACTTTCTGCCAATGGAGGAACTTTGGTTTCAAAGAGTAAGGAATGAAAACTGGAAGAGATCTTTGTAAATGTTCACTACTGTAGTCACACATCCCTGTTTAACTGTGGGTAAAAGTGTGGCTTTCAGCTGACTGGGCACTCATATTTAAGGTACTGACCACATCAAAACACTGATCCTGGCAGGCAGGTGTCAGAATTTTGCGTCCCAGAACTACCAAAGCTTAGAACATTTTACTAATCTTTGATGAAGACCTAAAAGATTTCTTATTTTATAAAGCTCATAAAACCTTTCAGATTGGGCTGGGACACTGACAAGAATTTCGCAAGCTTATGAGTACTGAGACAAAACAAAACAAAAACCTAAATCAAACAAACAAACCCACCAAAACAAACAAAAAAAAATCTAAAACTGTTCTTACAGAGTACATTTACCCCAGCAACTGCCAGCTTAGCCAAGCACTCAGGCTTCCCAACACCAGCTGCACATCACTGCAAAATTAGTAATTAACAGTAATATAAAACAAATTTAATTTCAAGCACTCTGTAAGAACTAGCAACTTCAGGGAGTCCACCTGGGGGTGACTGTTGCAATCTGATAGATCTTTCATCAGATGATGGTGAGAATTTGTAAAAAAACAAACTCAGAAGTCTCCAAAAAGAGATGGTGCTTTAGTGAAGATTCCTGATACATATTTGAGATACAAGGAGCAAAACGGGAAGGAAGAAGAATATTTATGTGAAGGTCTGACAATATTGTAGAATATTTTTTCCTTTTAGAATTCAGTAGATTGTACAAAATGTTCGATGTTTTCAAGAACATTATCGAGGAATCTTCTTGATACCAAAATGTTCTCTGAAACTACCCAAAAGAGGATACACACATCCCACACAGAGCTACAGCTTTTTAGTACATTAGGGCTCTAACATCCTAGTCAGGAAAATAAAATGGAATAGTATCAGTGAAATTTGGAAATCACATTGTGACAAAGGATCTTCAAATGCAGACAGTATCTTTGTCTCACATATTAAAGCAAAAGTAAAGGAAGACATTAGAAATCTGAATAGTTTTTATATTCACATGTATTTGGAATAATATTACATGAGACTTAAGTGCAGAATCAGAACAATTCCTTCCAAGTTCTTTCTCAGTTTCAGGCAGAAAGACAAGAAGGTAAATTGACAGTTGATGGCTTGCATCTTAACACAGGCAACTGCTGAGAAAGAGCAAAATACCCTGAAATTAGCAATACTGATAATAACTTAAAGGGAGCTCTGGAGTATGCCATAGCCTAATAGATTGATACAGAAAGGGAATTTTGGCATTATTTATGCCAGATGCCTTAGACACTGAAGACTGCTGAGAAGCAAGGGAATCTTGTCATTGATCACAGAGAGGTCTGCAAACAGAGCATCACTTCCTAGCAGCCTGCCCCTGGTTACTGTGCTCGTCCTTTGTCATTGTGCGCTGAAAGCAGCACTCGGTGGTGCTCTGGTGTATTCAGCAACGTTCTATATTCAACCAAGACTGTGAGTATTAGTGTCACTTGCTCTCTGGCTGGTCTCATTTAAGAAAGGAGACAGAAATGTGCACAAGGGACATGTTCTAATTTTTATTTTTAGACAGATCTTTACAACCTTGAACAACTATCATGAAAAAGAAGCCAGTGCTGTACACAAACTCAGATCTAGAAATTCTAAGGCAATTCTAATCCAGACAGCAGGGTCAAGAGGCTGCAAAGGGTCAGTGAAGTAAAATGCATGGGGCTTTCTCAGTTCTATTTCTGTATTGTTAGAGGAAGTCTCATGCAGCCATCCACCTGCAGGTAGGTACTATCTGGGAATTCTCAGTGTCAGCTGCTTTACAAGTCTATCTGCCTTTTGAGATCATACACACACAGGTTTAGAAATGTTACAGCACGCTAAAGCAGGCACTGGGAAATTATGACTTTATTTATGTCCCAGTGAAGACCTGAACTATAATGATAAGATGCTGCTTCACATGGAGGGAGGTTTACAGGGAAAGATCCTAGAAAGAGCACTGTTCTGTTGATTCTCCCAGGCTACTTTCAATTGTTTCCTAAAGTTGTGGTCATAAGGATGGGCTATTTTGGGAAACTTCCAGATGCAAAAGAGGAGTTGTAAAATAATGAGAACCTTTGAATAATAATAACTGTGCCATGTTCTGAACTTCATCCTCAAGCCAGCATCACCTCTCTGCAATGTGTGATTTCTGTTATTTCTGGGGCCCTGAAATGGCACAGGTTAACCTGCCACCACACTGGCAGCTATTGCTTGCACTGGTGGACATCCAGACCCTGGAAATACAGGCAGTATGTCTGCTTCCTAACAGATGAGAGAGCGAGAGTGCCTTGAAAGCAGACATACATAGCGGGAGAGAACTTTAATTTGCATCCCTTAATAAAATAGGCCTTTGTGTTTTTAAGTCCAAACATGGAAGCTTGCAAAGACAAAGCAATTTGGACACATGAAGAGAGAAAATATTCTGAGCAGCTACACTATTGTAAATCCTGAAATGAAAGTAGTTACTCACTGAGTTGGGAATCCAGCTCCTGGCATACTATCTATTTTTATTTATTCCCTAATACGGATTAAAATCTGTAGCCTCTATACAATGCTTAAGTTTCATGTTGAATTTGGAAGGAAGATGGTACCACTAATGATGAAGACCAACCTGCTTTCTGTGTCTGTGCTAGTGATTTGCAAAGCAACTTGCCCAAGTATTTGTGTCTCGTCTCACAATTGTTTCTACTTACCTCAAGGTATGTCAGTTCTTGAGGCACTTTTGGAATAGTAACATAGGTTTCTTTCAAGATGAAAGTGATACAAGAAAGGAGATCCACTCATTTCACACTGCTCCAAGAGGGAATCCTCTCAGCAGTTACCAGTCCACCAGGTACACATACAAGCTTCTCCACTTTGCAAAGACCTCTCGGCAGCACAGCAGGGTAATTGGCTTCTGCCTGTTGGACTTCACAGCTGTGTATAGTCTGTCTGTCAGAACTGGGGTTTATCTCTCTTCCATGATTCTTTTAACTTACTTTTTTACTTTTGGGTACCTTGTCCTTCTCAGCTTGCCTTCTCATGGAAATTTCATGACTTAACCCACTGTCTTCAGCATCTCTACCCTCCCCCCACCCCCCTTCACTCACATATATTGCTCCATTTAATTTACATTTCTTCCTTCTTTTCAACTTGTCTTTGCTAAGATCCCAGCCACAGTTCCCCAAAGGTACATCCTAGAAGCCAAACGATTTGGTTACATTGTGTTAGAAGACAGACAAAGGCTTCTTAGCTGTAAGGATTCTCAGGAGGCAATGGCTGACTGCTGGCTGCTCTGGGATTTCATCTGCACACACAGGGCTGCCAGTCTGGCACAGGAAAGACTGTGCTTGAAATCTTCATCTCTGGAACTGAGGATGGCAGCTTGGTATGATGTTGTAGTACACCAGTGCCTAACCATGCTCCTGGCCTCATTAATAACTGCAATATGAGAAATATGGGCAATAACAAAAGATAATCCATGCCTAGGCAAAAGCTGCACAGTCCACTGCTTGAATACACGGAAAACAAGCAAATAGGAACAGGGGGAGGAGCAGCAGCAAGCAACATGATCTTCCTGTTGTCAGCATCAGCAAGAGGAAGCTCCTTCCCTCCAGCCGCTGGCAGTGTTTGTTAGTAAGGCGTCTGGCTGCCGAAATGACCAGCATGGGACAAAATTCTGCTACAGAGGCCCAGACTGTGAAGAGAGAAATGTTTTTTTTCTGGGTGCTTTTGAAATAGACAGCAAACCACTGGGTACAGATTGACTTAAGTCAGACAGCACCTAACACCAAATAACCTTTCACACTAATCCTCAACAGAAATGTGAAGAAACTGGCAACAACTGTTTCATCACAGTAATTCAATTACTATGAAAAGCACAGTTGTCCATTTCACTGAGGGCAAACCACTGGGAGGAGTACAGGACACTGTCATACTGCAGGGCAGAGCACTAGGAGGGAGGCTATCTTGTTGCAAAGTAAAATGGTGAGGTAATGGTAACATTACTTTATAAACTGCATACTCATCAGTGACAACTTTAAGCTTAATACGCTGGAATGCCTTGAAATAACAGAAAAAGAATTCATCTGACCAGGTAAGAGGCAGAGAACACAGTTAATGACAATGCCAGAAATAAAACCAAGAGGAATTCTGTAGGCTTACATTGACCTGGGTTGCAGACCAACATTCCTTGTGTGTGCGTCAAACAGCTACTTATTTTCCCTCCCCAAAAAGGTTAGCAGAGGAAAATATAACAACATGTGTACCAGCAATGAAGGCTCATGGAAATCAGGCCCAGATTGTGCTGTATGTTCTAGAAGAAAATACACTGGGAGTTACTGAATGTACTTATAAAAGCAGTGTGATACAAATCAAAATAGTAACCATGTCCTGAGCACTCTGTTATTGTCCGACCAAAGCATTCGGGCTCTGTACTTCCTAAGAGCAACACCCAGAAAATTGGTGTGACCAGGGAAAACAGAGGTGTGGCCATGTCCAGTATGAAATGATGATGTTGACGATCACATGGTTTGTTATTTTGTCCTTTAATAAACTTTTCTGCATGGTAAGTAAATGCACATTACTCACCAAAATACAGAGAAGTCCTGCTAAAAACAGTAACTAGCATTTAGTAGTTCCTGTCAACTAGTACTGCTGGGGGTTGTAAATGATCATGACAAGGGTCAGTCCTGAGCAGCCACAGAAGCATTACCAAATGATGAGTTGTTACTGCAGTTCATTATGTGATCTCATGCTATTAATAATGTTGCTACTAATCTCTGTAGGAGCCTGTTAGGTCTAAAGCCATCCTATGATCTCCACTCTCTGTTAACTGACCCCAGCACTGCCCCAGCTGTTACAAAACTTCACATTCATTCAGAATGTATTTTATTCACCTTATTCATATGGCAAAGAGCTACGATTCAGTCTTTGCTCAGCTTCTCACACTGCACATATTTTGTCTCACAGGTGTTTAAGGGACCACCTCAACAAAGCCCTCCCACCATTTTCCAGCTGCCTTCAAGGCAGAATCACATCACTTTTTACCACTCTACTGTATCTCCCTGGCTTTTTACTAGCAAGACTGGATCATTTTTTCAATTATTTCTCTTGACTTTTCAAGCATTTGATTTTGAAGATACTGAGAACTTTCAATTACTACTGGCTTCTGTGGAACATAAAGATGTCAGCACTATGTGGGACTGACCCATTGAGTTTACCCAGGCCTTGCACCTGCAACCCTTGATCAGTTTAAGTTATTCCAATGCCTGGATGTGCTCTTCTTTACACATTCCAGGTGTACACTTTAATAGCAAATATTTTAATGGAACTATTAAAAAGCTTACCCTCTTTTGTTTTCTTTCTTCCTTTTCTGATTTATTTTCCTTTGTGTTTAACTTCTGGACTTCTGAGTTTCTTTGCTTTCCCAAAATACAGCCACTGCATTTTATGCTGTGAAATGCTTCCTGCATTGCCATCTTTATTCCTCCTTTCCCAGATAATGTCTTTTCAAGTTTCTCCTCATCCACAACCACAAGTGCTTTTGCATACCGAAATGCTGTTCAAACAGTGCTTTCATTAAAGTGGAGGAAGAGCTGCAACTGGCCTCTCCTGTTACAAAGCATTTAGAACTTGAAGAAGCAGCAGACACATCAGGCTGATGTTTCCTCTTGCCTTAGCCTCAACCTAAGGGCAAAAAAAGAAAAAAAGAAAAAAGGTGAGAATATTTGGAAAAGTTTCATATTGCTGCTTTTCACACTTTGGGGCCTGAAAACTAAATCATGTTTCCATCATGAAAGAATATTTTTGATGTTTTCCTTGACCACAGCTGATTCAAAAACAGCTTCAGTGTTGGATTTCCTTTTTCTTTGAATTGATGTATTAATTAAGGAAGTTGTAATTCTTAATAAATAAGCACATAGGCCAAAGAGAAACGAGTGCTACTCATTGTTTAGGGAAATAATTTGACATTTAACAAGTTCTTTGTGGCAGCTGAAGAGGAAAGTAATTAACAATTCATGTTGGGAGGGCCCCTGGCACTTCCTTCTAGCAAGCACAGTAGTTGTGTTTCTTTTTTAGAATAACAATCTTGCATATTTGTTCATGTTACCCTGACTTTTGTTAGATGGGCAAATTAAATCCATATGTAAAGCCAAACAATTAGAAAACAACTAAAATGTTAGATATGAAATGCTGATTTGGTTCTGTCTAGCCTGTAGTATGCTCTCATGAGCAATAGTTGAAGGATAAAGGGAAACTTGAAAGGGAATTGTATAAAAAAGTGAAGTTAGTTAGATTCTTCAACTCATCACCATGAATCCAAACCGGAATTACTGACACTGGAGGAATAATTATATGCTTAGTGGAGAGTCTGTTACATTTTTTATTGTTGTATTTTTATTATTGTTCCTGCTCTCTCTCGTTTGGAAAAATGGTAATTGATACAAAGTCTAGACCTGGAAATTTAGCCTGCCATTGACACATAGTCTAGAAAAAAAAAACGAGGAGGTAAAAAGTAGAAAACAGACCAAGAAAGACTGAAATGCTGTATGTTGTTGTCCAACACATACTGATATATTTTCACATTCTTAATTTGATTAAATGGAATCTAAAATTATTTTGATTTATTGTGCAAACCTGCTTCTAGCACAAAAATAATTTCAAAGATTGGTGCTCAACATTTTTTTTTAATATATCCAGGCTCAGAAAACAACAATACTGCATAACCACTGGGCATTGTGCTTCCCAAGCTCATAGTTAATTACCAACATTTGCAGGTAAATGAACACTCAAAAGTTTGCCTTCTTGTGTTTTTAATAGATCTAATGTATCTGAATAAATCCAGCTAAGTGAGCTAAGTGTTCCACTGACTAAACTTCTAGGTACCATCTAGACAAAAAGAGTGTAGATCGAATCAGTGACATNACCAACTTTTTTTTTTTCTTTCTTCAACTAATAGGCAAGAAGGCGTTTAGTGATGTGACACAGCAGGAGCATCACAGTAACACCAGGAGTGCATTACTCCCTGTCTGCTAGGGGTGAGCTCAGTACCCTTGTATGAAAGCAGGCAGTGCAGACTCAGACACAGGCTCTTCCTTTCCTGCCAAAAGGGAATGGAAGTGATCTGAAGTGCAAAAAGAGACAGAAACCACTGACTTCAGTGGAATGTGAGGCATGCTGTCTCCTTTGTTTTCCAGCGTGTTTGACTATTAAAAGAAAACATCGTCTCTAGCTCTGAATCTTTCCAACTGTAACAACGGCCAAAGCTAAAAGATCCTGAGTGTCTTCGGAGAAGGTGCAGAGCTTCAGTAATTCCCATTATGGCAGTGTAACAACAAAGGGACAGCCTTCAGACACTGAACCACGTTTGCAGCTTTCAAACTGTAACGTCTCTGTGTAATAAAACTGCCCTGCTGGTAGTAAATCTAATCAGTACCACGTGCCCCTTCTCTCATGTAAGCATATTTTGGAGAATACTTTCTACAATAGCTCATCTGTGGATTCAACCACAAATAAAATGTCTTGCTTATGCTGCACTCCCTTTCCTGCCTGTCTGCACACAGTTTCTTCAGTTATCAGGCAGCCTTGGCTTTCTCTCTTCTTCGGTCTGAACATATTCAGCATCCCTCCAGGGTCATGGTATTGTTAAATTCCCTATACGCACATATAGGCATACGCATGCAAATATATCATAATAGTTTCCCGTTGCCATGCAAACTGGAAACAAATATGGAAGAGTTCTGGCTTTAAAAGCCTTTGTGGGACAGTTTATCATTGAAAACTATTGGTCCTAATATATACCTAGCTGAAGTCTACAGAACCAGATGAATTGCTAAGTAATTTCCATAAAGAGGAACAGTATCTTTCCAGTCAGATCTTAACTCTTGTAAGGATAAAATTTTTTTTTCTTTTATTTTAATTACAATTGATCTGTTTTCTTGCTTACACACTCTCACTATCAACTAACTCATTTAGCCATTCACCAACATATTTGAGGAAGCTTTCTATCCACAGTTGGAGCTATTACTATTCCCCAAGAAACATGTTTTAGAAAAAAAAAAAAATTATCTTCCAACTGTATTAAAGGCTGTCAGGTTATTCTCTCACTTTTTATTTCATGGATTCCTGGGAAAAAAGGGCTTTTCTGACCCTTTCATATTGGCCTCTCTAGATGATTTCCTGTGATGAAGTTCTCTGTGTTTCTTTTGCTGTGGGTAGCAAGGTGCCCTAATTCTTGGTTACTTGGGACAACCAAAGACTGAATAAGATCCTTGTCCATTTGTGGTGGTATTACAATGAGACTGTCAGCCCAGCTCTCAGAACCTCCTACTGCTAAACTGAGTCAGATTTTGATACAAATCGTTGTTTCATTTTCTTAACTGAAATCAGAAGGGGCTTCTGGTATGCTTGTCCAGTATACTTGGAAAACAGTCACCTACCACTTTGGTTTTAATTGCCAGAGAGCTCGCCAGGCTTTCGAGGTTACTCTGCTGTTGTTTTCACTGTGTTTATACAGTGTCACTCCTGAATGGTAGCGAAGGACCCTCAAACAGGAAATCATTAAAATTCCTGGTATTCTTGAAGCAATCACAGGCACAGTTCCTGCCTCTCTCCACTACCCTCACACCAGCTGTAAAATACCAGCTACAACACCTAACAAATCTCTGCTATGAGATGATCTTTTCTCTGTGATTGACCAAAAGTATGTTTTAAAGTCAGTCAGCATATGTGAATTAATGACAGCCCAACGGAATGCAGTTAACATCTTCTCAACAATATCTTGCTGTCCCTAAAAGCTTTCTAAAGAACTATAAATACTTAAGTAACATTAATCGGTTACTCCTCATAACCCACTTGTCAGTTTTCTCCCATCTTTGAAGCTGAGGAAATAAAAGCAAGGAGATAGAACAGCTTCTCTGGAGTCACAATGGAAATAGAAATGTTTGTATTTCAGCAATATGCAGAGGCTGCATCTGATATTTGTGCCATAGAGTTTGCTTTGTGCAAACCCCACAGAACTGAAATTCTAAATAAAGAGTAAGAGGTTATGGTGAAAACAGAGGCACAAAGAGACAAAGTGACTGTCCAATGGTCACACAGACAGATCTCTGATGCCACAATAGATAAACACAGTATAAATGTCAAACCTATTTGCTAGAAAAAACCCAGACACATAATTCCATGCCAGAGGAACCATACTACCCTTTTCTTTCCCCCATCTACCTTTTCTCATTTTTCTTCCTTTTTTATATGGTCTTAATCCCATATGTTATTGCAAATGTTTTCTGGTACTTAGATATAGTCTTGGATGGGAAACAAAGCTTCAGCTTTCTCAGAGAAGAGAGCCACATTCTCCTGTAAAACAGATATAAAATCACCAGAAGAACATGACTCTGCCTTTAGATCTTGAAGCTGCCAACACTTTCTAACATATGTGCCATCAATGTTCTGGCAGAGCTATTCTAGAAATGATCACAAAGAAGCAATAAATTGCTTCTCTTACAAACACCTATTACAAAATTTCTTATGTGCAACTCCACCAGAAGACATAGTAAATGTTTGCATTTTTCCTACTCCTTTTATTTCAATTAAGAGCATATATAGACTGTGGAGGTGACTCAAATAAAATCAACAAGTCAAGGAGGATTTATAAACAGAGATAGCTTCATGGTAAGAAAAAAGCCATCAGGAAATTATCAGAATTATTAAGGCATTCTCTTTTCTACTATTTAATTCACTTCAGGATCTATGTGAAATCGCCTATATAGCAAGTATTGGGGTGTGCTATTAGGCATAATTGATTAGCAAGAGTCAGAGCCCTAGTGCAAATCATACTGCACAAAACTTGAGCCATTGTGCAGTAGCCCTCTGGTACCATGAAACCGACGGTGGCTCAGCCACATTCACAGCACAGCAAGAACCATCTGCCATACTCCTTCTCATTCCCTAACCAGACAACAAGCACAGAGACTCAGACAGCGGGTCAATCCTTGTTTCTGCTCATGACTAGAACATTGGGGAGCTCAAGCAAAATGTGAAATAAATACATTTTTTTCAAAGTGCAAGAACTTTGAAAGATGGCAGAAGACTATTTTCTGTTACCTGAGCTGCTCTCAAGAATGGCTCAGAAACAAGTCTTCTGTTGGACTTGCAAGACTGTCTTGTCAGGTTTGACCTAGGGCTTATACAAACTACTTAATACCTGAATAGTTGACTGTCTCTTTATAAAAAGTTTTCTTATTGTAATATTAAAGGAAAGTTTCCCTCCTCCTTCACCTAGATTTCACAAAGGCCTTTTTTTTTCTATAAGAGAAGTGTTTTTATACAAGGGCTAAGTCTTGTTCAATTGGGTCTAAAGCAATTAACCTATTTCTAACTGTTGGATTTAATTGTAATTTGACCTAATTGAAGGCTGAAAGCTGTGCTACACCTATCCAAATTACATTCTTGTATCGAGCCTGAAGAAACATCACAGCTGGAACAGGCTGTGCACAGAGGAATTAAACTCAAATGAGGTGCTGCTGTGCTTTTGGGTAAGTGTTTTGGAGGCTAAGTATTTCCAGGAGATAAAGAGATGTTATGTTGCTTTCAGTACTAGCTACAAGTGAAACAAATCATCTATTTTAAGGAATGACGCAGAATCTAGAGAAAACTTATCCAATCCACTTATTTGTAAAGGGTTTAGGTAACAGCATTAACTTACAGGTCCTGTTCCCCCTACCATTTATCACTCACTATTATGAAAACATGGAAACTTATTTGGAACATGACTACATGCACCTGGGAACAGAAGTAGTGTGACCAGGCATTCCACATTATATAGATCATTCATTTTCTTTCAGTTTAGGCTAAATCCTATCACCACGAATTCAGTGGGTAGTTTGTGTTATGGTTTTGGTTGGTTTAAAAAAGTATTTTGGCAAATGCTTTATTTTTAAAGACATAACTTGTTCAGCCTCACATCTGAATAATCAGCACATATTCAAACATAAAGGTATAAGTGTATGTCTATGACAAAATGTTACACCTATAAACAATTCAAAGACATTTTCTCTATACTACATCTCTTACGTATTTGAGCTTGTTCAGAGACTGCCCAGATGTGTTCCCTTTCTATTTTAGAGTCCTGCCTTAAATTACAGACAACCAAAAGTGGGAGGCAGTCTGAGGATTTGGGAAAAAAAAAAAAAAGAAAAAAAAAAAGTGTTATAAATACTTTGGAGCAGCTTGTTAGAGCAACAGAAATCAGTTGACTGGACCGAGGTTTGTAGCATTTGTCATTCTGGTGGAACTTGTTTTGACTACTCTGGAGGCTACATGGGATGATTGAGTATTTTGGTTTCTATCTCTTCTGCCTGAAAAAAAACGACCAGCAATCAGGACTATCACATTTTGACATATGGAAAATGACTGTTCAGCTGATCCTGGTTTTGTTTGTGTTTTAGTGGATGCTCAACGGTACACTTCTCCCTCTGCTGTATAGAATGTCCCTCGCATTGTAACAGGTAGGAAGGAGCAGGACAGAAGAGATTTTCTGAGATTTGACAGAGCTCATGTATTACTGACCCATAGCCTGACTGTACAAAGAGAGGCTCTGACCCCATAAATCCTGCAAGCTGTAAAAGGCCATGGCTATGTCAACTGATTCATTTCTCTGTTACTGGAAAACTGACTTTGCTACAGTAACATGCTGTACTTTAAAGGTCACAGTGAACAGGGCTCTGATAAATCAGGCTTGACAACCATAGAGTCTATGATAACAAAACAAGAAGCTTTAAAACAAGTAAACAATGAAGTAGGTAGAACAGCTAGAATTTTATTTTCGCCTGATTAGAACAGAAAACATGTTAAGCAGGAAAGTAGCACATTTTGTGCTGTCTGGGGCATTTTTCAGGTGGCCATCACAGTATTAATTCCAGAAGAAAAGGAATCTCTCATAGTTCTCTATCTCATACACTTACTACTAGTAGATACATGTAGACAATCTCCTTGTGTCTTCAGAGAAAAACTTTTAAATTCCTAAAAATAAATTATGCTTCAAATTTCCTGCCCCTAATGGTAACAGCAGTTGTCATTGAAACTGGAAATATAATTAAGATATCAAATACCAAAAGTTAAAATACCAGATCTATTGGAGTAACAAAGCAATGTTTTATAGATTACCGAGTTTACAAGTCAGAGAGTTTGGCAAGAATATGCTTCTGGCTTTCACAGAGAGCAAATACATTGTGTTTTACTCTCAAGATACACTAAACTGAGTATAGTGTTGTTGGTTATTGCTTTCTGTGTATTTTAAGCATGCATGGACTCAAATTTATATAGAATAAATAAAGTATTTCATCCAAACTGAAATGTTTCAGTAATTTTATGTTACTTTTTCATTGATGTGATATGAAAACTCCCACGGAAACATCTACATTTTATCTAAGACTTCCTTTTCCTCATTTAAAGCTGAATGATTTCCTTCTATGGTTTTATCAATGGGCCAGCAAGGCTGATAAGATTGCTTCCTTCCTCTGTTAGATATGCTTGGACTTCTGCCATCCCGTCTGGAAAAGTAATACATTTGCTTTCCTGTCCTGTGTAGAAGCAACAAGGGGGGAGGCAACTAGCTTCATTCATAAAATGTAGCTGGAAGATTAACGTAAGCAACAGAACATCAAACCAAAAGATTGCGTTTGTGCTACTCATTCTCACCAATCTACTGCTAGGACAACTGTGAGAACAGCATGAGGCAACTCTCTTCTCAGAAGACTGCCTGTGACCTATTGTGAACTCCCTTCAGGAGGGAGATGCTAAGAGTCCTAAAACTCTCCTCCTGCTTCTCCCACATTATTCTGCTCTTTCCTCCTCTTCGCCATCACACACTTTTGATACAGAGCTCTATTCTTATCAGTTCTTTACACACCAGAATGTAGTAGGTGTTGGGGGGATGAAAGCATGACCTCATTTAATGCCACACTGTACTTCCCCCTCCGAGGAAGAATTTCTAGGGCTGCAGCCAAAAGTGATACTGCAAAAGTGTGCCATAATGGGAAAGCTCTTTCCCTTCTCACTTCATCCTCACAGCAGGAAGAATAATTTTGGACTTAACAGAATCTTCAGTATTTATCATTCATGCTCCTGCATCCTATATGGGACTTCAGCCCAATAGTTGAGTGAGTGCAGCAGCTCCAGCGAGCTTGATGCAGCTCTTGTATATTCATGCTATGAAGTGTGAATCATCGCAGTTATCTATTTCCTGAACACAAGCACAAAAGCAGCAGCTGCTTTTCCAAGATAAATAATATCACTTCCTCCTGGACGTGAAAGAATCAGTCCTGAACTGCTCTGTATTGCTTTAAATAAAATTGCCCTCCCCACTCAATTAATAAAAATTAACCTTCCAGAGTTTGTTTTGGTGACAGTTTGAGCCATATTTAATTTGTGAGAGTGTCTTCTAATATAACCAGTCTCTACCTGATGTAGCACTCTCAACTCTTTGCCAAAAACACCTTGTGCAGCATTTAATGCAATCTGAATGTCATGCTTTCTCTCCAGAAATGGATGTACTTCAATAAGAATTGATCTCTCTTCACAAGGACATGACACATGAGCATGTCCATTACTGCATCATAGCTCACCAGCCCAGATAGCAAGGGTGATACAACAGGGATTTTTCACTGCCTCTCTCTTTTGGATCGCTGAGTTTCGGATGCAGCAGCATCAATGAAGCCATCGGTTGGTGCTGATTACCTACCCTGAGACATGCGCCCAACCTGGCAGCTACTCTGTGCAGCTTACCATGCACCTTCCTCAAGATGAAACAACCCCAAGCCCCCTGTCCAGTCCCTCTCCATTCCTGTTGGCACACCTCCTTTCCATTCTCCTCTAAATTCTCTTCTGTTTTCATACTCCAGCCTCCAGCCTCCTTGTTCTTGCCATTGTCTAGTCCTTTGCTCCTCTTTTCCTCTCCCCATATACTTCACTCTGCTTCATGTCCACCTTCACCCAGTCTCTGCATTCTTTCTGAACTATACTTGGATCAAAGAATAGTGCACGTAGAGTATTTGAGATGCTCTCCTTGTGAGGCTGAACTACAACCAACATTATATTCTCTATGGTTACTCCATCAAATGCTGAGATGCTGCAGAGCTCTGGGCATATCTGTGATTACCTTAGAAAACCGGTGACACGTTTCTTCACTAGAAAACTATTATGGGAAGGGTGGAATAGACTACATATGCTTAGGTCATATTACATAAGACATCCTTTTCATGCAGGGACTTTTTCTTAGGGGCAGTATCTGCATGACAATACAAATACAACATAAAACACTACCTAGGTTATTTTTGAAGGAAAGTATACATGTACATATACATATACTTAGCACATCTAGATAAGCACTGGATTAATTTGTTTGTTTGTTTGTTTGGTCTTTTTAAAAATTTCTTAAATTCTATAAAAGTCTAAACAAGCAAATTCTATTCCTCCCAAGCTTCAAAAAAAAAAACAAAACAAAAAAAACCAAAACAGTGCAGCAGTCACAAGAATATGAAACAAATTAAATTCCTAAATTATGACAGGGTTAAGTTAAATATGGCTTGGTTTTCCACTTCTAGTGAAATCAACCTCTTGAGGAAATTTAAGAGGTGAAGTCATAATGTGGGTTATTTTGTGCCAGAAGAAAACAGTATCATCCCATGTTGAAATGTTGATTGATTTGGCAGTAATTTGAATATTGGGGGCATTAAATGTAATTTTCTTCAAAAGATTTTACTTTCCAGATTCATCAAAAGCTGATAAAATCTGAACCTTTTATCTTTACCACAGCAAAATGCAAAGCAAACGGGGCAAGAGAACACATCAAAACATCTTGCAAAGTAATCAGCTTAAATTTTCCGTGACACACAACTCTGTGGTCTAGTGGTCTGGGTACAGTAGCAACAGCCAGGAATTTCACATTTCCAGTCCTTCCTGGATCAATCAATGGCCTTAGAAAAGCTCTGCTGCCCTATTACCTGTCTGAGCTTTTCAAAGTGGAGAATGTTCAGTAAGAAGCAATGAATCTAATGAAATTTTTACCACAAAGGAAGGTATCTATAGCTC
The DNA here is from genome assembly GCA_013396835.1 of Psilopogon haemacephalus. Taxonomy (NCBI): domain Eukaryota; kingdom Metazoa; phylum Chordata; class Aves; order Piciformes; family Megalaimidae; genus Psilopogon; species Psilopogon haemacephalus. Next base: position 894,412 of record VWZI01021228.1, on the reverse strand, counting down.
TTAAATGGGAGAGAAAGATTTCTTCACATTGGTACAATAAGGAGTAGAGAAGAAAAGATTTGCTTCTATTGTGGATCATAGCAGAAGTCAGACCTTTTAGGAAAAGGCCTAAAAAATGTAGCACAGGCTAAATCCTCACAGGTTCTACAGAGAAAAATGTTCTGGAGCAATATATATGATAAAGAATCATTCTTTCTTTGAAATTGTAGAAGTTTCTAGAAGAAATATAAATTTGTCTATATTGATTATGATGATAATTATGATCTAATATTTATGGATAGATTGAATTTTTTCTAATACAACTGGATAGCCATCAATAAAATAAGAAATTATTAAATCTCTGATGATTTAAGAAAGCAGCAGCTGTCTGCACTGCAAAGGCACAATGGTCCTTCTACTTCCTGGTATTTCCAGTAGACTTTGTTCATCAGTCACTGAATGTTCCAAGTGATTCTGTTTCCAGCACTTACTCTGTGAGAGCATTTCTCAATCTAATATGCCTCTGTGTCACAAAGTTCCTCCTACTATTCAGCGCACATTTTCTGTTTCCTTTTTAAAAAGCCATGTTGCTGTTTGCATTGCCCAATCCATCTCTTAGAATGAAATCCCTGATAGGAGCCAGAGTGGAGTGTTGAAGGTTGGGTTGTTTCACATTTGGAAGAGCTTTACAGGAAGTCATATGCTTCTCATAATTTTCTCATTGTGTATTTTGAAGTATAAACTAAATAAACAATTGTAATGAGCCACCAGGATGCTCAGCAACAGAAGAGTATCAGCCTGTAGTTACACAGAGAGAAAAAAATCTCCTCCTCCTAGGTTTAATCTGTAATATTTTTCTTTAGGTACTCCCCTGTTTGTCACTAGACTGCTCTTGCTGTCTTCAGTCTTGCATCATTTTTTGTTGACCACCCTAATGTGCAAATTCTATGATATTCTGACACTTTGTAAAAACTGTTCAACTTGTATCATGTTCCCTTTTTTTTCACTTAAGTAACTTGTGTGTGTGTGTGTTATAATTTGGGAGAAAATAGAGATGACCTGGACTGTTGCCTGTGTTCAGAGTAGATCAAAGCCTTTAAACACATAGCTGTTAAGTTACATACAGCAAGAGGAAAGAGATGTGCCTTACAATATTTTTGTACAATATTTTGGTAATTTGACATGATAATGAGCAACTGTGAAGCTCTGAGTGCCTGAAAATAACTTTAAAGTGTTGTATTTCAAGTCTCAGATTTTAGATCACTAGTTTAATAATTAGGTGACACAAGGGAACCTGAAACATTCTATTATTTGTTAACTGGGCATATATGTATTTTTCAACTCTACATTTTTCCTAATCCTTGAAGAGCCTGCACAGATAGAGTCTGACTTTAGATTTAAAGGACTAAATTAATTCCTGGACCAAATCTGCTGATGAACATCATCCCACATGGAACAAACATGCAACTCTCCAAACTTTAAAATAAGATGGGTCAGGTCCAAACAATGTCATATATTTAGTAAGACTGGACTCGAAGTGATCTCACTTTTATAAACTTACTGGTTTCTAGTTGATAAAGCTAAACCATTGCAGATGGAATCGTTATTCTGTGAGTCTATGTATGTCTACTGGTCACTGCAGTCTTCTTCAGACAGAAGAAATCCTGCTTATGATTAGAGTGAATGCACACTGGCTGCCAAACATCTGTGAGAAATTGAACAGTGTTCATTTATAATCTGAAACCTGAGCGGACAACTAGTTGTTGGCCTCTTCTGTCTAGACTGATGTTGTTCCCCACCCCCAGCTCCATGTAAAAGGGTCAGCCAGGAACCTGCAGGACAGAAAGGAAATGGTCCAAATGACTAACACTTTTCATTAGAGTAATCAGAGTTCACTTGCACATTCTTTTCTTCCACCTCCATCAAAACAGCAATAGGAGGAAAGCATGATTTTAAAGTTGACGGCTATGAAAATAAAATGCCTGGCAGAGGTTCTAAGAAAAGGCATGCCCTGGTTTTAATTTGTATTACGTAGAGAGCCTCTAAAAGTGAAAAAGCATGTGGTATGCTCAAGGCCCCTTGCAGCTAAAAAAATGGAATGAAAGTAAGTTCATTTATATCCTCACTTTATTTACAGTCCTTTCCACATGAAGCTACTTTTTAATCACTCACAAGTCTGATCCTTAACTCTTTGTTCAGGCTTTTACCTCTAATAGAAACCTGTCATACAGAGAACACTGTGGAGTGCTAGTTAAGCTTCCCAAAATGTGCTTAGGTTGAAAAAAGGTAAACTGGCAAACTGGTAAAGTGATTTATGGTAGCCTATTGTTAGAAAAAAATGGTGTGAGAGATGTTTAAATTCAACTACCTACATATGGAATGAAAAGCAACTATTGGTAGACAGAGGCTGAATTTCAAATTGTTGATCATTCAGAAATGCAACCAAGTTTCTTTACTAATTTACAACATAGACCTAGTGAAGCAATGGCATGATAGATCACAGTATCCATGGCAGATAGCTGCAGAAACATGCTGCTGATGGGGTCTCATGCATTTAATCCATTTAAAAAATGTATGTTTGCAAGTAAGAGCTGTGCTGCAGCACTTCAGTGCCTTCCTTTTTCTTCTGCGATGTGGGAGGGTATCAGCCTGCAAGGTGACCCATTGTTATTTAAGCAAAGGCCTTTAGCATGTAATTGTTACAATACAGTTTTGCACCATGTAGATTAGATAGAAGAATTTGTATAGGAACATCTGTGACTAACAAGACAAAATGTCTCTTTTTAGTTCCCATGGCATTATCTCTACAGAGAAATGGATTTTTTTTTCTTTGAAAAGTGTTGTTAAAAATCCGTGAAATCTATTGTACTTTCAGCCCTTTTGATAGTGTAAATGTTCTGATTCACGGGAAGCACTTTTTGCTTTTGATGACACAGTATCTGAATGGTTTGTGCTAAATCCTTATGCACATCCCTCCTCTTCAACTTTGGAGTATAAAACCAGAGATGGTCACAGAACTGCAAGCTTGGAGAAAGATCAAAGACACAGTTAAAAAAATAAAGTCAGTACACGTAACTGCAGTGAAGATTGCTGATAAGCACATCACAGCGAGTGCAGTCATCACACAGTCCAGTTATGACCATTCTTAAAGTCTGAGTCGAAACTTGGCATTTGGCTCAACAGAGACACAAAGCTTGTAAATACATTGCAGCCTACTTCTAGTAAAATCATTTTTTATTACCATAGAGTCCAGACCTAACTGAGATTGGAATTCAAATCTCCATAGGTACTGTGTAGTTAATACACTAGACAATATTTGACAAATATAGCAGCCCAAGAAAACACAATCCAAAAGGGACAGAAGGAAATCTGGAAGGAAAGTGGTGATTTTTTCCATTTTACAGGTTGGAAACTAAACCACAAAATGGTTTCAAGCTTAACCCAAAATATACTGATTTCCATGGGCTTTGGCAAGACTCTTGGATTATATCAAGACTGTTTCCAAATGTCACCTCAGCAACTGCCAGACTGTACACAGCACATTATGAGGGGTTTTGGCAAGGTGGTTTGATAGTGCAGGCTTCTTGATGGAACACGGGCTACAGGCAGCAGAGACATTGCTGAACATCTGCAGCAAGTCTACAAGGCCATACTAGAGGACTCTTTAAGCTCAGGTGTTTCTGGAGATTTACCTTAGTTTACCAACAATGTGTCTTTATGATTCCCCAATGGCAATCAAAACATAAGACTAAGACCACAAGGGAATTTGGCTTTAAGGACAGTGTCACCAGCAATTTTTGTCCACACACAATATAATTCAATGTTATATAAGTACTTGATTTTAGACCTAAGCTTCCCATAATTCAAAAATAACCTGTTCCTCTAGTCTGAATCCTTAAGAAATGAAACAGGTTAGCTCGTCCAAACACATGCAACTTTAAATGCTTCTTTAAGTCTCTGGAGTCTGCAAAAGAATGGTATGAAATCTTTAAAAATGTGTGGCAGCAGAAACAGACCTGACGAAGTGCTCCCTTTGCTCAAACCTCATTTTCCAGAAACCCCTTGGCTGGTCTGATACTATGTACATGACCCTGAGTAGATGTGCCTCAGCTATGTAGACATTCCCTCAACTCCCCAAAGCAGGGTCTACACTTCATGGAAGATACAGAACAATTTTCATTTCCATGACTTAAGAAAACTACAATTAATGAACTAAATCCATGAAAAAGTGAAATGAAACTAAATGAAGCTAAAGGATTCAAGGTCTTCTGTACATTTAATTCTTCACTAAAACCTTGCCAGTCAGTTCACACTTTTTGCAAATGCAGTGTGTTTGTGATTGCTAGATTTGCTTTTATACTTTATTGTCTGATTTTAATCACTACTTTGAAACTAAGAATGAATTCTGATATATAAATTATAATCTCACTTAGTCCACACTGCATTTCACAACATAGACTTGCAATTGTAGATGGAAATGGTTCTTCGTTAATACTGCATTGCCTGATGTGTTTATATACAGAACATCACAGCAGTGACATTGCAAGATTTTCGGTAAGTGTAGGAGGAAACACTTGCAAAAGATGTGTTCATTGTTTTCAATTTTCAGCAGGGCACATTAGGCCAACGTTTTAACCCTCAAAATAAATACACCCTTAAATCTCAAATGGACACCATGTTTTGCTTGAGATTTTAAAAAGTAATATCTAGCCACAGGTCCCCTGAAAAAACAAAGTTCAACCTTTTTACAACATGCCTTAAGAAATGGCCTTCAGTGCTGCGGGTTCTGCAGACATCATGTGGCCTCTTAGAAACTGCATAATGGGTCAAGAATTCTAAAGCACAGCATTTGTACTACATAGTGTTTTGTATGTCTTTTCCTTATTGCACTTGATCTCCTTGAATGTAAACAAGTTTTGTAATCCTGTAGTCTCTGACAGCTGCAACTGCTCTGCTGCCCGGGTTCTTTTTAAAAATGTCTATTACCACCTTTTTTTTCTTTAGCATTTTTTGAAGTTTCCAACACTGCAAATTACCTGCCTTTACAAAGTGATGTGCAGATAGGAGTAAATATCTATGACTCAGATCAGGATGCAACAATTATGATAATCTTGGAAATTATTATGTTGATATTCTTGCTATCGTTGACAATACTCCTCATATTAACAGGAGATGTTCATCCTCCAAGGGATATCTCCAGTAGAGAATGTAGCATGTCAATAGCATAACACAATGACATGCAGAGACAATGCACAGAATGAGAAATATACTAACAGTGCCTAGAGCCTCTTTTCATCATTTTCCCTGCCTCTTTTAAGAAAGTATGAAAGAATCAGTGTTTTTTAAATGGAAACCTAAAGCTCATGATCTAGTATTTGAACTGCTGTGAACAGTACCATAAGATGTCTAGCTTAGGGAAAAAACTCCTGTGAATTGCCCTAAGCTTCAAGTCAGACATTCAATCAAAATCTCTAAGAACTGTTTTGAACAATTCTGACACCATTCCTTCCTTGAAATGGCACAGCAGCCTGCCTCACTCTTTTCAGATTAGGCCTTTCTTCTCTTCTGTCTGAGCCCTGAAGGTTATATTATGCATAAATGTGTATAAATCACATTTATTTGCATATTACACAAATACTCATTCTATTTCCTCTGGAAGTCTACTCCACATGTTCAGTAGTATATTGACTTTGAATACAGATTTATTCAACTAGAATTTTCAGCCATCTGCTTACCTTACACAATTTATTCTGGAGTATTTACTCATTTATTTTAGAGGTAGACACCATAACAACTCTTTGCCACTGCTGCCATCTTACCCTTCTATACGTTCAGCTCACCAGACCTCTGGACTTGCAACTCCAGAGGTTGCAGAGGATGCCAAGGGCTCCTCAGTGTTTTATCTAAGTCACATCCCAGCCAGGACAGGAGGAAGTAGGGTAAGATCCACTCTCTTGCCAGTGTCAGGCTCTGTATAGCTCAGACAGCCAGTTCAATCATATAGAGAGGGTTCACACTTTTCCACACTGCTACTACTTTCTGTGGTTCCCAACTTCCAGGGGCAGTACTGGGTGCAAGCACCTCACTACCCACCCTGGGATTAAAGTCTAAGTTCTGCATTTATAGTCCAGGTTTGTTCCTCAAACAATAGTCACAGATTTGAGGACTGAAGATGAGAGTCAGCCCATGAGAAGTTTTACATGTTGGGAGCTTTGGACAAAGATCAGATCACTCCAGTCAGCCTGACAATTTGCTTTATATCATGTTTCTGTACTAAGTACATTTTTTGGTTTTTTTGTGGGTCGAAGTACCTCCTCTCCTACTAGTACTCAAGTCCAGACCTTCTGATGTAAATCCTAGTCTGCTTTCAGTTTGCTTTTGTGAATCTTGTGTATCAGTGTGTTTTTGGGGTTCCTGGAACAATACAAACACATCTGTATTTTTAGCACACGGTATGTCTCTTCCCTCTGTGAGACACTTATTTAAGCTACTTCTCTCTTCTACTGGCTAAACTATTTTATTATGACTGATTGATTAGATGGGCTTATTATCATATTCCTATTAAATGCATGAGATGATATTAGAACTTCTGCCTTCATATAACAGGCCAACAAACCAGGATATCAGAAATAAAAAGAACATTTAAATTAGTATATCTTACACTTTTAGCATTTGTTACCACTGGAATAATACATACCGCTTCTGAACAATTTAGCAGTTTAAGGTCCTCCAATCCCAGTGCACAGAACAGATGCTGAATACACTGCTGGAACAGGGTGCAAATGTGAACTCTGTAGAGGCCACCTCCAAGATGAGGAGAGAATACGTAGGTAGAAAAGGAGTAGGGGAAGAGCCAGGCATTAGAGGTGCAATGCATGCTGGAGGGTAAGCTGGTCATAACAACTGGGCTAATCAACAGTCTAACCTATCTCCTGCTAAGCTGACATTGCCTTTCAGTTGATAATGCAACTTCTCAGCACCGCTGTGTTTCAGAACAAGTTGTACTTGGCAGTCTGCCATAGTGCTGAGTGATCCTTCTCCTGAGGGATTCCAGAGCTTCCACAAACACAACAGGTCACTTTCCACCAATGTGACATAAAAGAAAGAGATTGAAAATGTCTACGTTGACACTGGCCGCCCCCTGAAATCAGCATGCAGAAAAAAGTTCTACTTACAATGCCCAAGTTAAAGGGAAGTCACAGAACTCCCACTTCCCTCACCCAATTCACCTCTCCCACACAGACACACTACCAAACGGAACAGCTGGCTGAAGGCTGAAAAGAGTGGCCACAAAGTGATGAATTTAAATATTTTTTAATGAGCGCACATCTAGCTTTAGACCAGTAATGGCTGAATACCACACACTGTACTGCCTGACTACCAGGAATAACCTTATTCTGCCTGGGTTACTGGAAAGAACACATAAGTATCAAGCAACATCGTGTGGGTGGATGTTTGTCTCCACCTGTTTACCAGGGAAAACAACTTTTGTAACATTTTGTATATGTGATTTTTTTTTTTTCCTGTAAAATACTGAGTGAATGTGAAGTGATACCTTGGTTGTAAATCAGTACTGCATGGAGTGTCTTTTAAGTTTTTGAACGGCAAGAAACGCCTCAGTCTTAACCAGTTGGCCTAGTAATGAATTTAAAGATACTGAAGGCCATGTTAGCGAAATGCTTATTGTCTTTTCAGATCAATTTCAATGTCTCTTTCAGATCACACAAGTAAAAACAGTACTTGAAGTCTGAATATTAAGTATGAATGAGTAGAATTTATATGAATAAACTGTTGATCTGCAAAAATTATCTACCTTTTAATGCTGGAAAATACGAACACAAAATTATCAAATGGAAGATGAAAAGTGTTAAGACGCTTTGGAAAACAATCCATCCATGTTGCTATTGGTATGACCCACACTATGCTTCAGAAGAAGCTATGCCAAAACACACAGAGGGTCTATTGATGTAGCTGGCTTACAGCTATCTATGTTTCCCTCCTAAAGACATGCTGTGTTCATATCAAGAAGAGTAAACTCTTAATAAAAATCAGGAGAACTAGATCAATGCACACAACTGCAGCTACAATCCTGAGTATTCATGAAAGACTAAACATTTAAATCTGGGTGGTTTTGCTTCCTAAACAGATTTTTGAAACAGCCAAAACCTCAGCAGGCCACTCAGTAAGGAATACCACTATATAAATCGCAATAATATTTTAATCATGACCCATCTTCTAGATCTTATTATTTTTACATTAATGAGTAAATGAACTGTGAGTTGAAAAACACAGGTGAGAGAACACACATTGGATAGCCAGACAGCTTTATGGAGATTTTAAACATTTCATTTGTGCCATGCTTCTGCTGGCTACTTGTACAGCACCAGCATGAACTGGCTTACCACTGGCTGCTTCTATCATTTGTTTCTTTGTACCCACTTGTGTTAGCACCCCAGCTGGCTGCTAACCCATTTCACTAGCTCCATGGCTTAGCTCCTCTATTTTGATACGCATTTTCTGAAGCTCTGAGGCAACTGCATATTAAAAAACAGTCATTTTTGAATCCAAGAAGTAAATTTAGGGATTCAGTTAGTCAAAATTTCTCCTACTGTGGAAGTAGGATGAAAATGTAATCACAACCCTTTCTGTTTTGAAAACAGTGTGAGAAACTGGTAATGCAACATTTTAAATGGAACGTTGGTCTTAAAATTCTCATGGCTTTGTTCTGCTCTCAAATATTGTTCAATAGATATATTATTAATTTGCATTCTCTCAATATTATCCTATAGACTATTCATTGAGACCCTTGTCATAGTAGCAGAGATAAAGAAGAATATACATTTTCCTCCTGTGCTGGTACTTCTTCATCCCATTTCTATGAAAAAGTGGTCTGGTACACAGGTTCATCTTCAATTAAAATTAGATTCATGTTTATGTATATATATTCTCAAACACAGTTATTGTAAGGATAAAATTTGACTCTCAGTGGCTTTTGTGTTGCTGAAGTTTTGAATCTCCTTTTCGACTGGACTGACCTAGTGTGTTTCATAAACATGAAACATTAGAAGCAAAGGGAAGAAAACCACAGGATTAACTGAAGTTCTCTCATTTATTACACTTTAATTACTATTATTGCAACAGCTTATGCCAGTTTTCCTCTGTGGATCTAAGGATGGAAAGTTTGAGTAGTACTTCTTTTCCAAATGCTAGCCTAACTCCCAACCAGTCTGAGAAAATGCAATCTCATAAAGATTTTTTCTTTCACAAATATGTAAAACCTACTCAATTTAAAAAAAAGTCAGGTGGCAAGACTGCACAGAGCTACAGACTCTAACAGCTACAGAACCCTCTGTGAGAACTGGCCACTGATTCCTCATCTGTCTCTTAACTGCTTCATCACCCAGGTGAGGATCTTCCCTCTTAACTTCTATGGAAACCTTTGATAAGTGTGGGGTTTTTAATTCGCTTTTACAAATAGAAGTCAGCTGTGTCAACTCTTGCATTCTCAATCACCTACTCACAGACTTAAAATTTTCAATAGATTTGTGACTAAAGTTGACTTTTCTTGAATATATATAGTATTTATTACTGTGTGAACTTAACTCCACCTGAAGTAGTTTCAGCTTTCAACACAGTAGGCCTATTATCCTAAGAGAGGGAAAAACTAGGCATACTTTCTCTTGCATATCACCAAGACAGATTTCCAAGACAGACTTCCATTTAGCCATAACTACTACACATCAGTTAGCAGCTGGGCTCTTGCATAACTCACTTGACTGTTAGGTAGTTGATTAGAGCACTTCCAAAATGCCCTATTAGTTTACAAAAAAACAATTCTAGCTACTTAAGAGTGCAAGGAATCATTCAGAGTAAGAGAATCCACCAGAAAAAATATTCAAAAAGCAAAACAGGAACATGTGCAAGTTAGTGAGAGTATTTTCTATATGTTTTATTCTATTTTGCTCAGTTACAAGGTATGTAGTTTAAAAAAATCAAAAGGATAGAGTATCGCTGTCCTGCAGGCTGAAATGTATCATGGCAATACTCAAGCCTGTCATAGCTTTAGCTGAGGTGCCAAAAGCAGTCAAGCCAGGGAGTCAGGGAACTCAGGCAACTTACCAAACAGAACCCTACCCTTGTTTAAGATGACTCAAATCACCCATTATAACAATAACTCAGGAATGCTGGGCAGTTTACAATGGAATTATCATGTTTTTTTATCTAATAACAACATATTAATACTTAATTAAGATCATCTGAAACCAAAGATTTGTCCACAGTACAAAGTAGGACATTGCAGAACTACCTGCCACTACTTATGCTATATTTGAACTGGACGTTATAGGGAATGTTTGCCTAGCACCACGTTGGGCAAATTAGCTGTAAAGTTATTTTGCACAGGCTGTTGACCTAACAAGTCTTAGCAGTATGCTCTTTGACTATAGCTACACCACTTTCAGGACCTAAGATATCTCTGCACTGACAGCACCACTCAAATGTCCTTGAGACCCTGTTTATTCACAGGTCAGGCATGGCAAGCATAACCATATGAGCTTCTCCTATCACTTTTCTCATGAAGGCCCTTCAAAGGAAGTATTTCTCTATGCAAGAAAGCAGACCAAGGCTGTAAGGCCACGTAGTATCACAGAATGGCAGAGATTGGAGAGAACATCAAATCGTCTTGCCCAACTCTCTGCTACAGCAGGTTCACCTACTCCACTGACACTACCAACTGCTTTCTTGAGAAAAGCCAAGCTGGGAGGTGCACCAGCTGTGGGTCAGCCCAGTGTTAGAGCTAAACTCAGTGTTAAATTGTGCTGAAAAAATGTTACTCTCCCTGCCTGTTAGCCTCTGCTGCATATTCCCAGTCTCTTTCTTGCAGTGGAATAGCCTAAAAATGCTGACATCCTTTCTCTAAATTCCTGGTACAGAAATTAAACTGTTTGCTTGTGTCTTACAACTCCAGTAGTTGCAAATAGAAGGTCTTGCTCAATCTCTGATGGTGTATCCAACAGAGAATCTTCTGACCATCAAGTCTGTGAAACCAAAGGCTAGCCTTGCTTGACAAATACATATCTATTTTCCTGACAAGATACCACACTCTCTTCTGAGGAAAAAAATGCTGCTTTTAATTATGTGCTCTCAGTCCTCTGTTCCTGATTCCTCTCTCATAACACATCTTTCCAAGGTTAAGATCATGCTACAGTTATATGTAGAGTCACATAGTTTAGAGTAGAAATACGAGACAATGAACATTTAACAAAAAGTACTTTAAAATGAGCTTTGATTCTTTGCTTTTAGTGATCTTGTGCCTTTTTGGTTTTCTTTTGTTAACAACAGTTTATTATTTGTAGAAGAAGGATTTGCTGACTAGGCAGAACCATCAGGAATAGCTTAGAGCAAAAATTACTCTCAAGTTGGGAAAGACAATTGAAAGGAGCATTACAGCTTGCCAAAAGCTTACAAGATGAACATTAAAGAACATGGGAAGTACACTATGAACTGAGATTATGGACCTGGTATGTTCAAGTCTCGAGGTTGTTTTCCCCATAAACTCTACTTCTAGATGAAAAGTGAAAGGACTGCCTCATCTAGTCCTTGGAGTGCATTTCTGTCTTGTAGCAACTAGAGATGAGGCATTTAGCAATGATTGTTACTTTAGCTGTGGCAGGACATTAGGAGACAAACAAAAGGTTCATAGTGCTTCTGTTCCTTAAATCCCAGCCTGCACTCATAAGATGGTCTTCATTCTTTTCATTCTATCAAGCCAAACTCACAGAATCAGTTATCTTTGATTCAGCAGTATGACTGGAAAAAAGGCAAATGGCATTTCTGTCAGCTAAGACTCTAAATCAGAGCCACACTTCAATTTTTTGTGTACTCAGCAACACAAACTCCTACAGAGCTCTGTCTTAAGAGACACTGATCTTCTGTTGGGTCTTGCAGTCTGGTTTCGGTAACAAATAAAAATACAGAGCATTCCTCTGGGGAATTATTGATGTGAATCATCTTATTTAAGAAAAGGTGTATTAGAAGTGAATGAATCATTGTTTGCTCTATGCAGTTTCCAGCACATCGTAGGTACAAGTATTATTCAGCCAGATGTGTACTAACTTTACTAAAACACACTTCTTAATTATTTTAGCCATAGACATATTCTCCTCCTGGAATTTACAACCACCTCACTTTGAGAACAGATAGTCCATTCTCTACATACTGACAGAAACAAAGTCACTGTAAGCAAAACAGTCTCTCTGGTATTATCAGGACTGTGTGTCTGTTTTTCTCTTGGTAGTCTGCCCACACAGACTGAAAGTGCTGAGTTACATTTGATCTTGGAAACTAAACATTACTAACCCCAGTTAACATTTAGATAGAGACCACAAAATACAGAATCACAAATGATGCAGAACAAAGAATTGGGACTGACTATTCAATAAATGTTAGGCCTCACATATTTAAAGATAACTTTATTTACACCTACTGTTGCTGTTAAACTGCCATGAAAGTAATAGAAAACAAGAATGCTCCTATGCTCTAGAAATGTAGCAATCTTACAGACAAATTCTAGCAGTTCCATTTCTAGAAAAGACAGGCAAGGAAAGTAAAAATTATCAGGATCACTACTTTCTTCCTTTGTGATTTCACAATGAAGAAAAATCAATTTAGTTTTCAAAAGTGAAAATACACGGTGTTAACAGTTTGGTTATGAGTAAAGACATACCTTCAGAAAAAAAAAATTATATATATATTAAAAAATTATTTCAAGAAACATATATATAACATTTTCTTAACCCAAACCAGTGCTCTCTTCAGTTAATTACAAAAAGGCATCTGTGAAAATACAAATAAAACCATCTGCAACTGAAGTTAGCCTAAAGGTTTTCAGTGTTTGCCTCTGTAATAGCATATCTTTACAGTTACTAACTTGAGTGAAAAGAGAAATTATTATTACTTGCCCATAGGATGAAAGAGGGACAATGGTACATTATTGTAATTAGGGACTTGTATCCTTCTGCAAAACAAAAGCTGTTCTTCCCTTAAAGTAGACATCAATATTTTATATCTTATCAATTACAGACATTTCAGTATATATATAAATATATAAAATTCTGGTGACTGAATGAAACATAAATACAGCAATTTAAATACCAATCTTTTTTTATCAATTGAGAGTAAATTATTTATTCTGTTTACTACCAGGCAGATGGCACTTTGATACACTTAATGGACAGCTGGAAAAGTAATTGGTAATAAAATGCACTTAAAAGATTTTGGAGGGACTGATCCTATCAGCACCATCTGAGCTGAGCACAGCATCTCTGTGAATTCACTTCACTTCATGAGGTGTTCTCTATACATATATAGTAGATGGATGTATGATATGGGATCTTCTTAACTGTACACGTGCACACCCTCTCAAAATACAATTTGTCCATATTTTCATAGTATCTTAAAGGAAATTGGAAATCAAGATTCTTTAGAGGTTTAGTTTAATTATTTATATTAATCTTAGCTGAGTTTATGGCTTAATTTAGACTGATTTTAGTCAAATATTATAATATTTATTGTCTACCAAAGACTAGAAAACCATTCAGTCACAACTTTGCCTGAATAAAACCTGTCCTGGAAAGCTTCAAATAACATTCTTACATATTGTTAATATCTTTTCACAACTCAGAACTTTTCTGCAAACTTTCACAAAATTCTTTATGTCCAGGAGGTAAATGCATCACAGATACTAGACAGTGTACTATGGACATTTGACTAGCAAATGACTGGGTGGGCTTTGCCCATAACAGGACCAAGATCAACAAGAAAACAATCCACTTCCCTTTTATTATACAGCTGGTGGAGGCAGGCTACACGTAGACACATCATTACACAAGAGCAGTGTAAATGCCCAGTTTTTAGTTAATACAAAAACCAAACAACAGAAATTGTGCTTCTAGATTGAATTGCTCTTGCAAATTCAGAAATATTTTACAAAGTCGCAGAAAGCAGTCAACTTCTGGGGCAGACTGATGCTGTTCTGTGACCACAGCTGGCTGCATTCCAGCCAATATTGACTCATGAACTCAGTGCCCTCTGATAATGCCTGTAGCACTTTGCTCTCGTGTGTGAGTCAAAAGCTTTGGATTCTCTTATACAATAAATTTCTAGAACCTCGATCTCTGCTGTCAGCTAATCATCGGTGAACTCCCTGCAAATATTTAAAAAACAAGCCACAACAGTGGTGTTGACTCAGCAGTGCACTACAGAACCTTTTGGCCAGGTACTGTGAACAGGAGTTTCGCACTACAGCCACTGCGAAGGGCCACATTCTGACCCTTTCTGGCAATCCAGAAGAATAGCTCTATTAGATGCTTCAAAAATTAGAGAAAAGTATTCAGTCTCTGCTGCCCTTACTTGCTTTTTCTTGTACAGACAGGCTCTAGCACTTTTTTTCTCCTTGAAATGAAACCCTAAACAGATCAAAACACGAAAAAATGAAGGCCATTTACCCAAACCTCTACTACCTTTCCTTTTCATAATTCTAAATATCTGAATCTTTAGAAAATCTTACTTTCACTAATTTAGTCTTTTTTCATGCATTGATTGTTACACGTGCATAAATATTTAAATTTGCGCAGACAGATCATAGCTAATTATTTTAGAACTCCAGAGATTTAACAGCAATCCCAAAGATACATCAACAGCCATGGAAATAAAGGGCCCAAATTCTTGGCACACAAATTTAGATAAGCAAATTCAGACTGTATATAAACATCCATGGGCGTAAAATCTTCTGGAAGATGCTTATGAAAAATATGTTTCTCATCAAAGATTCAACAGAGTAGATTTTCCTATTGCTTTTGGAATAAAAACTTAGAGTCTTTTACACTTGTTCTTCAGTTTTGAGCAAATTTATTTCCGAGTTTTAGCAATGCAATTTTCGGCATTACCAGCTCTCAATTCTCTGCTCTCCTAACCAGTTGTAGCTCATTAAGCAATATTCAGAAATATTTCCTGTAACATTAATCAACAAATCACTTCACAAACACGATCATAGAAAAAGCATATGGCACTGCATTTGTGTGAAGACACCAAAGTTCAGGTGCAACGGTGAAGCAGGTGACACACAGACAAACAGCAAATTTCAAAATACAAAAATTGTAATTTACTTTAATTTGTAAAATCTTTCTTTTCTTTATTAAGGGGTCTTAACTTTCTGTGAAACTAGATTTACTATGCAGCTAAGAACAGAAAAAGCTCTCAGACAAAGGGGACTGAAGTACACTCACATTTTATGACAGATGTAATTTTTTTTGCAATGAAAGCCCAACTTTGCCTCCCTTTTTGCTCTTAAGACGGGAAGACAAAATTCTCTTTCTGTAGTTTTCAGAAGGAAGATTCACTAACACGCACAAGCACATGACTCCACTCTAGCCTCCCACTTTAGGCTGCACCCACTACCAACACTCCCAAAACAGCAGTGACTGTGCCACTCAGTGTCAATCCACACAGCAGCAACTCCAGTGGGTATATTTTACACTGAGCTGTAGACACAAGAGAGTATTTTATTAGCTGTGTGAACAGTAAAAAGATTAAGTTTAATTTACAACTGAATAAAAACCCCAAGCATGTTTACCTAAGAAATATTTGCTTACAAGACTTTTGAGAATGAATAAACACGTGTTTCAGCTTTGCTCAGGCAAATGTGAGCAGCCTTCAGCAATCTTCTTTGTTATCTGCACTTATTCATTACTCAAACACATAATTATTTAAAAAAAAAATCCTGATGACATGATGTTGTTGCAGAATATTATCTGGTATTCATCTGAAAACTAATCTCTGTCAGATCCTTCATGAAAGAAATAAGATTTTGTATGAACAAACCCTACCTAGTCGAAGTACCATTTCTTCTACTATACAACAACTTCTTTCACTCCAAAAATTTGGAAAAAAACCCCAAAGCCTCTTTGAAAGTACTGGTTTTCCTTCTCCACACATGTAAGCAGAGGCAAAGACAGTTCAAGTGATTTAAGTATGAAAACAATCCAACAACCCGTTATAAACACTGTGTTACACTACCTTACCAGAAAGGACCTAAGGAGTGAGGAAATGGTTCCTGATTGCACATGTATTTGTCACGCTATTCCCAAAAGATATTATGAAACACTGTTCTGGTTTTTGAACCTTCAGATTTATGATCAATAATGTTAATTAGCTTTATTAGTGACATTTAAATCTTATTGCCACATACAAGCAAACTAGTTTGCACACCTTCTAACTGTGGATCACAGCTTCTTTTCGGCACTTCTATTACAAAGCGTAGTACTGGTTCCTAAACTTGAGGTTTATTCCCAAAAAGTGTGGCTTTGCCAGATCACAGAGAACTACAAAGGAGTAAAAACACAACAACTCCAGAAGTGGTTAATCACACACTGTATTACATGCATCATCTTTTGAGTTACTCACATCAACAGGAAATACAGCAGATAATACAGTAAACACTGTGTACAGGATGTAAACAGTAGTATCTTTAAAGAAATATTAATTACCTCTTATTTGACAAGCCTGCCTTGATTTCCTCTGAAGGGAATGACAGTTCAAGATAGAGAAAAGTGATAAAAGAGGGGGATATATTTATCAACTGGGTAGGAACAGGAGTTTTCTGGATCAAGTTAAAGGGCTTTTGACTTAGTCCATAGGAACAAACCAAACATGAACAGAGGAAATTATTTTTTAGTGAAAACTTCCTGACATTTTTATTTTCCAAAGTTTCAGAAATGTACTTTCCCTTTTATCTTTGGCAATCTCAATGTTACTTGAAGATATTTATGGCCCAAATGTGTCCCTGTCTTCGTTTGAAAGATTAGGCTGATAGCTATACATCAATGACAGAGCTAACCATCAGCAGAAATTAAATTCTCTGGACTTCAAAGCAGCTTTGGAAAAACTAGTAAAAACCAATTCAATCTAATAAAGACAAGAACGACAATAATATCTGTTGTGTATCCACAACGGTGAATCTGACATCACAGCAGCAACTTCTATCTCCAAAACAAGGCAATTTCCAATGCGCACTGATGATACTCTGAATGAAAAGGTTATTATTAACTAATTGATTGATTCTGTTCAAATACCATCAAATATTCTCTAGCCGAGCCATTAACAGACTTTCCTAATTCTCTGTTCATTTGAATTGTTATTTAGAATAGAACAAAATAGAACAGTACAGAATCAGCCCGGTTGGAAGAGACCTCCAAAATCACCCAGTCCAAACTATCACCCAGCCCTATCCAATCAACTAGACCATGGCACTAAGTTCTCCATCCAGTCTTTTACTGAATACCTCCAGGGATGGTGAATTCACCACCTCCCTGGGTAGCCCATTCCAATGCCAATCACTCTCCCTGTCAAGAACTTCTTCCTAATATCCAGCCTATAGCTCCCCTGGCACAACTTGAGACTGCGTCTCCTTGTTCTGCTGCTGGTTGCCTGGGCGAAAAGACCAACCGCACCCGGCTACAACCTCCCTTTAGGTAGTTGTAGACAGCAATGAGGTCACCCCTGAAACTCCTCCAGGATAAACAACCCCAGCTCCCTCAGTCTCTCCTCACAGGGCTGTACTCCAGGCCCCTCGACATCTTCATTGCCCTTCTCTGTACACCTCAATATTTCTCTTGAATTGAGGGGACCAGAACTGGACACAGCACTCAAGGTGTGGCCTGACCAGTGCCAAGTACAGGGGAAGGATAACCTCCCTTGTCCTGCTGGCCATGCTATTCCTGATCCAGGCCAGGATGCCATTGGCTCTTCTGGCCACCTGGGCACACTGCTGGCTCATGTTCAGCCTAGTATCTACCAGCACCTCCAGGTCCCTCTCTGCCTGGCTGCTCTCCAGCCACTCTGTCCCCAGACTGTAGCACTGCCTGGGGTTGTTGTGGCCAAAGTGTAGAACCCTACACTTAGCCTTGTTAAATCTCATCCCATTGGCCTCTGCCCACCCATCCAGCCTGTCCAGGTCCCTCTGCAGGGCCCTCCAACAGATCAACACCTGCTCCTAACTTGGTGTCATCTGCAAACTTACTGATGACGGACTCAATTCCATCATCCAGGTCATCAGTAAAGATATTGAACAGGATCGGACCCAGCACTGATCCCTGGGGCACACAATGAACGTTTCATTTTTCTTCCACTTTCCTTTCATGAAGTTTACTCTTCTTTTCTTTTTTTTTCACAAGTAAAAAATTTGGAGCAACAAAGAAATGGGGCAGAGAAACTGTAATGATGACCATGTCCTCCTACTGAGTTATGCTGAAGACAAAAGGGAAGATGTTGAGCAATTAATAACTAAAATACATTTCTATTACTTTAAGACTATATTCTTTGGTCAAACTTTGCACAATTTCTACTGTTGCCATGAAGACACTAATGTGAAAATGAGACAAAAAGCTTTCCTAAATGGAATGCCACAGACCATGGATCCCAATTTAAGTCTAGCCACTGAATGGATCTGGGATCCAGTTCTAGCAGTAGACTGTTTCCTTACCACCACAGTGGGCATGACTTCAGCCCTGACTCAGCTGGAATGATGAAACCTTTGAAACCACTGACATCCTTTCTCTCAATATGATGCATTTTTCTTACACATCTCCCATTCAAGTACAGACGAGGACCAACTCTGCTGAGTTTCTGAGATATCACATGATCCTTCCTCAAACACAAAAGCATTTAAACTCATGTACTTAATAGCTTTCTTAACATTAAAGTGATTAACATGTTACCTCTTGCTAATTGTGTGACTCAAAAAAAAGACATTCAGCATTGCTCATTTCTGGAGCTTTATTAGATTTATTTACTCTTTTCACTACTGCAGCAATTGCCACCTATATGAAATCAGACACCAACAGAGATACCATTTCAATAAAAATCTTTTTCAATACCTAAATATATACATGGTAATTACAGGGATGCAGTAGCATGTGTATAACAAACCAAGTTATTACCTCAAGTCCTATAACACATTCAATGTTACCATTGATTATCTAATGGCTAAATCAGCTAACCTAGATACCCATAATTTCTGTTTATAAATTCTGCATCAAGGTTAATTTCTGCTCTAGAATACTTGTTCCCTAGTGAAGGTGCCCTGCATGTGGATACTGGGCACTACTGAACAGATATGCTAGCAGACCTGTACTCACACTGCTGAGATAAATGCTGAGGTAAACCAGCTTGGGCCAAAAAAAGGGGCACAGGCTAACCAGCCCTGTTGAATGGTTGGACTCCTTAGTCTGGGCACACTACTATGCCAATGGACCCATATGGCTTTTTGGTGCCACACAGCGTTTCTCAGCTCCCCAATAGCACTGAATTAATGCTTCTGAGAGACATTGTGGTTGGCTCTTTCCAACTATAGGCACAAAATCTTGCATCTGTCTGCAGAGACACACCCAGATCTATTCTACTAAAGACTTAAAATACACTGCAAACATTTTTATGTCTTCAAATAAATATATAGGACCAAATACTACTCTTACTGACATAACAGCAAATCAGGAAAACTCACTATTTTCATATTTAATTTACAGATCACTAATTTCAGGTCTAGTGCAACTGAAAGAAAGACCTGCTCCTGTAAATTGGAGGTAGCAGAAGCAATCACTCATTCATTTCAGACTCCAGCTTAACTTATACTAATATTTACCCTTAAGATAGAAGATCATACATTTTTAACACAAACAGATTTGCTGAATAAAGTAGGTTCAATGTTAATCTTTATTTTAATTATTTATTTAAACTTAGAATGTGAAGGACTAATTAAGGGTAGCTAGAACATTTCAAGAACAGCCAAATTATTAAATATCTTCTTTAACCTCTCCCCTACACATCCTAATGCTACCAATTCCACATTTATACTTTCTGTCACCAGCAAATGATTGCTTTCACTCTCTCTCTCTGTGGCATTCTTAGTAGGCAGGATAAGATTTTTGCCTTTTATTATTTCTTTCTTTCCTCACTTTAACTTCTGATTCCACTTTGCTAGTCTTCTAGAGATTTTTAATTACCCTATCAGCCACACTTTGATGTTAAACAGTGTTACCAAGGTCATTCTGACAGAAGGACCAGAAGTGATGTTTGTTTTGAAACCGAGCGTGCTGTTCAAATCTGTTTATTTCTGTACTAAGTCTAGGCACTTTGAGCTGTCATGATGACTCAGAGCAAAGTTGCAAAGCCTCACTTCTACACAGAGATTAGTCACTTTGTTATTTTGCACTGAGCTGCTCTGAGTCAGCTTCAAATTGTAGCACAGAGTACCTGGGTACATCTCTAAATGGTGCAGGTAACTTCAGTGCAAATTTCTGAAAGAAAACCAGTCTCTGTAGGTCTGAGCAAATAACTAAGCCTATCTTCTCTTACACTCCACAAAAAGAAGTGGGCTTTAGAATGAAAGAAATAACAACGCAAATGTGGATATACATTTTTTTCCCTTGGCCAAGGAGAAATTTCAGGGTTAGCAGCCTGAGTGTAATAAGCTCTGAGTATATTAAACAATTGATCTGTGCTCTTACTTCAGGGGTTAAAAATGTAAACACCAAATATTCTGCTTTATTTTTGGTCCTTTCAGTCAATGGAAATATTTTTTCTGCTTTTTAACTTCAGTAAACTGAGAATGAGGTCCACACAATTAGGCCAGCTGCCGTACTTGACAGTGATTCTAAGTTTAACATGATTCTAAACAAGTGACTGACAGGTATAGGTCTGTTTTTTATTAATTGTCTGGAGCAGATCTTTTCTTTTACTCTAAGTACATACATTTGTAGTGTGTGTATATGTGTGTGTATATAAATATGAACGTATGCATGCATGAATCCATACTATTCATTTTATAATGACCAGAGTTGATGTCTGTACAATGTATACCATCTAAATACAATCACACCATTTACAGTATATGTCAAAACTCTGCATTTGCAACATAGACTGTGAAAATTAAGTGGATCTTCAATTTTAAAAAAAATTAGTATTTACAGTTGCAAATGCAATAGAAATGAAATAAAGATACACTAACCTAAACAGGCCATCTAACCAGCATCATCATTCTGATTCTTTTTGGAGGAAAAAAAAAATCACAAGAGACATCTTAGAAGAAACTGTTAGATTTCGCTGTATCACACAGCTGTAGAAAAGCTTTTGTGTGGGTCTGCAAAGCATGTAAAAATAACTTGAAGGCTAAGAATAGTAAAATTTAAAGAACCCAGTCCACTTTTAAGTAAAGAAAAATTACTGTTGGTCTAATGCCATTTTGAGTGATTTCCACCTGTATGGGGCTTGTACTTGCTTCTTTTTCCTAACAGTACATTAGTTACTTTTCCGTATTTTCTTCAGACCTTTTCTCTTTTGACACATTCTGCTGGTTTACTAGCATTCAGAAGCCTTTAGTATGCCTTCTAATCATACCATGTTAATGAACCCAGATTGGCTTTATCAGCTCTACCTTTTACCCCATATCATTCTCCTAACAGGCATACCATTCAGAGTGACTGTTAGGTTCCTAAAAAACACAGCCACATAATAGTTTTTATAATTATGATAATTTATTACTTTTTGTAAAGTGATGATAAGTAAAGCTTGGCAAGCTAGAAAGATTAAGAAGAATAACAGAATAGCCCTGATAACTGAGTATCAGGAGAAAGAGCAAAGACTTAGTGACAATCTCCTGCTGCTTCAATTTATTGCAGCGTTATTTCTCCCCCCTTCCTCACCCCAGCTTCATAATACACTGTTTTCTTTTGTAAATATTTTCAGTTGCTGTTTCACTATCTGTGAAAGCTCTTTCTGAAGAACAAACGTAGGTGTAAGGATCATACAGAATGGAATTTCAAGTTACATACCTAACATGAGATTGCACAATCTGTATTTGTGTTGGTTAGCAGCTACTTACCCAAGCAGTCATGCTGGCTGAACTGAACAAATTGATGTTTCTTTATGCATTTCTTCCTGTATTGATAGGTGTATAATGTGTTGCTTAAGTACACGGCTCAGGTAAATGTTCTTAAAATTTCACTGTAATAGTATAGATGTCTAACGCTGCAATTACCAATTTCAATATAGACTATCTATCCTATCAACTTTAGATTTTTCTCCTTCATAACCCAGGAAAGAAAAGAAATACCATTTGCCGTCTGGATTCATAGAGAATTCCTATTGCTACTGAATTTGGAAATGAATGCTTGATTCCCAGTAGATTACCAGAATCATTAACCTCTTTAGCCAAGAGCAAGGGACCATTGCATTGCTGGCTGATCTAATAATAATAAATGAATAGTTTAACCTTCATTATTTACAGGTAAATCACTGTTCATCTGTAAAGTCTGGTGACTGAAACTGTAAACAGTCATTGCAGGTCTGACTGATTGCTTATGCTATTTACAATTCTTACTATTTTTCTTGGTATGTCAGTACAACTCCTCTTTTTTTTTTTTTTTAATATTACCAAGAACTCCAATTTCTTGCCAAAATCTACCTGGAATCAAACTCAAACACCACTGTGCAAGCCATGCAGGTGTTGCTGATCTGCGGTCCCACTACAACAGGTTTGGCTCCTATAGGATGAAAAGTGAATGACCAAGGAATAAGCACTGGTTTCGGATCTGACGAGTGAGTACCTACCCACAAACGAACGCTAAAGCATACTTAATACTCCCAGCGTCTCACAGTCTCAAAGTTCCGTATGGCAGTTGAATGCAAGAATGCATTAAAACTTTGTCATCATGCCATCCTTCCTGAAAGCTGTACTAAAGGCACATTAACAACCTAACCTTGAAAAGGCATTACTTCCTTCCGTGAGCAAGTGGAGAAGTCGGGGGAAATTTGGTCAGAAGTAAACCCAATCGTCATTTTGCTCCCTGCTGTGTCAGCCAAGAGCTGACTGGACATGGGATAGGGAACATGCTTCATCTGGCAAAGGGCTGATAGCACACTCCCCACTTGTGCAATGCTCCATACAGCTCAGGGGGAATATGATTAAGGACTGTTTCTGAGTCATCATTTCTCTGTGAGCTCCTGCTAAAGCGGGAAGGCTTCGTTTTCTCCCATACTTGGAACCACAAGCAAATATTCCATCTTACCCTACATATTGAAGTGCCACTGAGTTCTAAGGCACCGTCTTTGCATGGAGCACCAACAGACGTTACTTTCTACCAAGCATTATTTCACTTCGAGTCATTAAATAAGACTTAACAGAAATCATATTGCACAAATGACTTCGAACAGTACAGCAGCCCCTTTAGAATCTGTGTTTCAAAACTGTCTGTACTATCCTCTACGCATTTAAGATTATTGCATATCTCAAGGCACAGAAGCTACCCATGATCCACAGAAGGCTGAGCCGTTAATTACCGGTAGTCCCCAAGCTGCTACAGGCCGGGACTGGGGCACGGCCGGCGGCTGAGGGCGGCAGGTCCCGACGCACCAGCGGGCTCCTGAGGGCAGGCTGGCGGGAGGCGCAGATCTCGCGAGAGCTGCCGCCGAGCCCTGGCGTTGCCAGGGAACCGCTGCCCCATACAGCAGCTGCGGCCGCGCATCCACCTTCGCTGGTGTGGGGTCCACCATGGGCAGCAGGTGCACCGCCTGCCTCACCGTGGTCTTCACCATAAGGCTGCAGAAAAATCTCTGCTCTAGAACCTGGAGCACCTCTTCCCCCTCCTTCGCTGACCTTGGTGTCTGCAGAGCTGTTTATCTCACATATTCTCACTCCCTGCTCCCAGATGCTTTTGCACAGCAGGTTATTTTCTCCTTCCTAAATATATTATCCCACAAGTGCTACCATCATCACTGACGGGCCCAGTCTCGGCCAGCAGAGTCCATCTTGGAGACAGCCAGCATTGGCTCTATTGAACATAGGAATGCTTCTGGCATCTTCTCACAGAATCCACTTCTGTAGACCCCTTGTTACCAAATCATTGCCCTGAAAACCCAGTACAGTCACAGATGATGATGAACACTGCATTCTGACTTTTATTAATGGTTATGGAAGGCATTTTTCCGTCAGTGTACTATGGATAGAACTCAGGGGAGAATACAGACATTTTGAAATGCCTTACTTCACAAGGCCCAAGTGCACAAGCATCATTGCCTGCATTGCTGTAGATGACTTTCAGTATTACTAGTTCTCTCTGGTACTGGATACTTTTATCTGCAGTTGTCCACTTTCCTGGGTAGTTTAAAAGTTCTTCCTTGATTTGGTATCTTGCCCTCATAAATGACTGCAAATTATTGCCTCTTTTCCAGTTTCTCTCTCAATTCCCTGGTTTCTATTAAGAGATCCCAGCTGTTTGGCTTCCTTTGTAGTTGCTGACTGTTGGCCCCATTATCCCAGTATCTGAGCAGCTAGGCAGCAATTTGCTCACCTGGCTGGCAGCTGTCATCTTTCTGCACGTCTCAAAGTTCTGACAAGGTCAGAGATGAAGTACTTTCTTCTTCCTGTCTGATTTTTCTCGACTCTTTCCTGACCTTTCTTTGCCAAGTGACTAGCTTCTTGATCAAAGTCTTCCTCTTTCCCCCTCTCTCTTCACTACTGACCTTGGTGTCTGCATAGGTGTTTCACATGCATAATCCTTGAAATTCAGCAGTATCCTGAAATACTAACAAAAGCTTCTGCATTTAGATGACCTTGTAAACCCAGTTTTGACAAAACTGTTTCTTGAGATACCCAACCCACATGACAGTTCATGGATCACCAAAGATAATCCATTTGGCAAGCTGAATGTTTACATTACACTGACAAGAGACATCACAGAGCAAAGGTTTCAGGTTGTCCACAGCAAAGCTTTTTTTTTTTGTAATGAATCACAGGAAAGACAAAATTAAAAATCTGACTTATATTGATTACTCCACATTTTTCCCTTTGAGGTCACCTGCTAGCCAGCAATATCCTCCTGCTACCTATCTTCCTCACCAAACAGTTCAGTACAGCATGAAAGGCGCAGTGCTGAGAACATTAAGTCCATACTACATGGATTTCCAAGGTATTACTTTATACAAACTTTAATCTGGTTCTGTAGATTTACTCTTCATTAGCAGCTGAAGTGCATTATGTGTATGTCTGCATAATCAAGAATTAGAGAGCAGGAGAGCAGATCTGGAGGGCAGAGGCAATGCTGAAAACTTGATGTCCACTCTACATGCATTTGCAGTTTACATGACATTAGTTCTATAATGGTTCAAAGAATGGACATTCCATTATCAAACTTCTGGGCTTTTGGTCCAATTTTCAAAGGAAGACAGATATTGCTGGAGAAACTCAGGTTGAAGCCAATATGACCTCCACTGGAGTTCAAGTACTGACACTCTAGGACTGAATCTGTATATCGCACAAACAACTGTCGTTTTCAAACTTCTCTTTGCTACCCTTACTGCTAAAGAAACTTCCATCAGGAAAGGAAGATACAGATTACCTGCAACCTCCCACATCTAGAAGTAAAACTGCAAGGCAATTACTTTTTTTCTGACTTAAGGCACTTTTACAAGCAAGGCTGGACACCACAATTGCAGAAGCTATAGCATTCAGCTTAAAGCTGAAATGTCTCATTCACAAACTGTCTAAAGGACATTAACTTCTAATTTTTTTTTTTTTAAATCAAAGGATTCAAGGCATGCTGGCTAATCAGTACATGACAACTTTTTGGTAGATATGTTGCACTAGTAAAGAAGGTAATAGGAAAGGTTCATTTGCACTGAGTTTGGGGGAAAATTGCTTTTGTTTTATGCAAAGAGCCCTGTCTGATCATTAATATTTGAAAACTGACACTAATTATACCACTTTTTATTCCCAGTTATGTAAGTGAGTATCTTTACTTTCTGTTCCACCCTGCTATTCTCCAAAGACAGTCTGTGAAATTAGTGAATAAAGGTCGGGTTTCTTTAGCAGTTTCCATATCTCACTGACCTGGACATATGGCTAAAATTCACTTATTGCAAAAAAAGGGCACATCTATATCTCTTTCACTAAAGCAGTTGCATAATATTTCATATAATCCCAAAGCTACCAGCACTATATAACCCAAATAGCAACTGTCCTTAAATAGGAAAACAAACAGGCAGAAGAATCTTACTATTCATTCCTGATCAATGAGAAAATGTTTTGCACATTGCAGCATATGTCTTTGAAAACCAGCATTCTGTGGGGCTTTTCACTGCGTGGTGACACTATCTCCAGTTATACAAGACAGTAAAGAAACCAAGCAACTATTTTCTGTAGACAATTATGTGATAGGATTAGATAGATGGTGGAAGGAGTATAATGGAACAAGTAAACAACAAGATCTGCATTATCAGAGAGGTGCTGAGCACCCGCAGCTCCCTCTAAATTAAATTGGATGATTCTTTAATATGTCTGCCTTTAATCTTTGTGCCTAAACATCTTAAATTCAAATAGACACATTTTCATAAATGAACATCGTCATAAATGCTGTGAAGGTTCTGGTACCTGTTTTCAGCACAGCAAGGAAGGCCTGGATGAAAGAAATAAAAGCTCAGGCAGCACATGCCTGGAAAACACATTTAGGGGGCTCTAGATACAGAGCATGTTTGTAGGGATAAAGGAAGCCCTCAGGTTGGATTTTACAATTATTTTTATATAACCTTTGATACCATCACACCTGAAGTTCTCATTAGCAGATTTTATCTCCAAAGCCACTCTTGAGAAAGGGAGGAATTATTATTTCCATTTAATGACTAAAGAACTGAAGAACAGGATAGATGGAGAGATCTGCCCTGGAACGTAGAGAAAACCTGCTACAAACGGAGGTAACAGCTCTGTATTTGTGACCTGTGCCTTTAACACAAGCATTTTTGCCCTCTAGATCTTGGTTAAGAATTGTCACAATCATTTCATTGTCTCATTCCAGTGACATACAATGAATGGGGAAGTTTCCCTGTCTGCAGAATAACCCTGTTATGCCTGAATAATTTCAACCCACCATTCTATTTGATTTCTTGTAAAACTCACTATGTCCATACCGAAAATGGAACTGCTGAGAAGTTGTAGAGAGCAGGCTGCTTTGGAGATGTAAAGACAAAATGAGTCTTCTTCTAGGGGAAGAGTCTGAGCTACAAATATACATTGTGAAGAATTATGTTATCTTGCTATAGTAGTTAATAAAATGTTATTTTGAATAGAATATAATAGAATCAGCCAGGTTGGAAGAGACCTCCAAGAGTGAAACAGTGCAACACATAAAATGAGAAACTGTGACACTTATCTTTCACTCAACATCCTTTGGTTTCTATATACTTCTGGGATAATTTTATTCTAAATTTCTACAGAGAGGTAACGTGGAGTGCCTTTCCTTTTTATGAATGTGTCATGTGTAAGACTGAGCTAGGATCGTGGTTTAGTACTCAACAAAACTTTTTCTGTCCTTTATCAGGTTATTACTCCTGCAGATGCAGCTGAGGATGGGCATAATATAGATTGGTGAAACTAGAAGAAATGAGCAATAAATTGTATGACATGGTGTCCAAACCCATCTACCTTTTATATCTTGGATGAGTTAATAATATTTCTATTTTTGGAATTTCATGGACACCTGCAGGAACATATTACTTGTCCCTTGATATTTCTGCAGCAGATGGCATGTATTACCCTCCATTTGAGCCAACTGTATGACTACCAATTGCTTCATTACTTCATAGTATCGACATTATAGCCACTTGTGGAAAGTATAATGAAAGAAATGGCTTCAGATTTCAGGTCATTAACAGTTCCTGCCTCATACAGACACTTGGAAAGGTAGAAAAAGCAGAAAATGAAACACAAAGCAAACACCTCCAGCTCTAAGAACTACAGGTTCATCAAGTCTTGTGAACATCAAGAGACATGAAGAGGGGATCCTGATTTCCCTTCAGAGCTGCTGGAAGACAACGTAACCACAGTTAAGGAAGCATTTTAGACTCAGGCTACGTTGGCTTCTATAACCAAAACTGAAAAATACAAAACTGATTGTATGTAATTCTGTGTTAGAGTAAACTCTGAAACCTCCATGAAGGTTCTAGTAGTTTGTGATATAAAAAATAGTAGAATCAGGTCCTATTCCACAGGCAATTATTTCAGTAATGGAACGATGTTAGATCCTAGCAGCTATTCCTAGATACTTTACAATCTACTAAAACGAACAAAACAAAACAAAATCTACAAAAACCCAAACAACCACCCCCCAAAACTACCGGAGAAAACCAGTATGTTCAATTCAATAGTTGAAGATACTTCCTACTAAGATTGCTACTGAGAAAGCATATGCAAATTAATGATGAGTGTGCAGTTTGAGGAAGTATTTCGTAACAGTCATGTAGAAAAACATGAACACTAAGCACTCTTTTTAATCCAGAGAAGACCTATGAGAAAAATCCACAGCTACTAGTGGATCATGCGTGACCACTGCCTCAAAATTCTACATGACTGAATTAGACACGTTGCATTCTTAACTGCTTAGCAAAACCACTGCAAGGGCAACATAACAGCAGACTTTAAGAGACCAGAAAACACTGATACATTTCTTCTCACACACAGAGACAGCTTATTCATAGTTACTGTCAAGCAAGCCCAGAGGTTGATGACTAAAAAAACTCATAAACAAACTTGAAAACCTAAGCCCTTTCCTTCAAATAGTTTCCTTTCTTCCTCCCACATGAATCCTTCAGTAAGCGGCTGGAATAAGCATGCAATGAACAGTTTACCCTGATCTCCAGTTTCAAGCCTTTAGTAGATAAAAAACTTTAAAATCACTTTGAATGTTCATGTAAAAGTATAGAAAGAAACCCAAAGAACACATGGAAATGCACAAGCGATCTCAGCTCCACCAAACAGGCAGAGCAGATAGGAAAGAATGAAAAATGAAAGGAACAAATCCCCAAAACCTGGCTTAATTCTGCCAGGGGCTATTAACAGTAAAATGCAATATAACTATATAGCTATTGCATGATAGTATTAGATAGCAGAATCAATGTTAACTGGGGTATTCACTTGTGTATTTTGATACTAATATCCTTGAATTTCTTTAAACAATGAATTTAATCTCAGTTTCCTGATGTTTATAATACTTGCTTTAGGAATAATTAAATTTCTGTAGCTACAACTTATTCACTGCATTGCCACAACATTTAGGAGCTATAATCACGGACAAGAACATATTGTGCTAGATGCTGTAAAAACACACACACACACACAAAAAAAGATTGCAGCTTAAACACATGATGAGCAGGCAGTGAACAAACAGAGAATGGAGAAGTACAAGGGAATAATGAGGCATTAACAATCAATATGGCAAGTACAAGATTTGGTGTGCCAGCTTCCAAATTGAGTTCCTGGAGACTCAAAAAAAAAAAAAAATCTTTTCCCACATCTGAGGAGGCAAAAGGAAAGAAAACATTGAGCTGTTTATCCAAAAAAATTAACAAGTGGGTGGTGGAAACTGGTGTCAGGAATTGGTGAGAGTTGTCATCTAAATAATGAATCATAGGCGAGGTAGACAAAGAATGACCTTGAAAGCAAATAAAGTGCATTCTGTTTGAATGACAGAAAAGAGAGAGTCGGTAAAGAGACACAGTCAAAATCAGTGGCTGGGGAAATAATCTTTGCAGCGCTATTATGGAAAAAAACATTATTTCTACACTCATATGACTGATACACACAAACTCCTAACTATATCTCTTCGCAGAGGCACTTTTATTAAAAACGTGAAGGCACCAGGGACTGCATCAGTGAGCAACACCCTGACCTCCGCTACTGCCGTGCTGCAGCACAAGGTAAGAGCTGCTTCTGTTCTTGGCTGTGACAGTCCGCAGATGGGGTCACAAACTGTTCTGCTTTTATGCCAATTAAATGCTCTATTAGGACACTTGGTGAGCTGGCAGAGGAAAGAATTAATTACGAGAGGAAAAAAAAGCGTTATGGACATAGGTGAAGGTCCCACACCCTCCAAAACTCTAAAGGGTAAAGTATCTGTACATCTGGTAACATTTAGCTCTACATTTTAAGAATACATTTGTGTGGCACTTTGAGGAGAGGACACAAGTGCCCATTCCCAATTTGACTGCAAAACAAAAGATTTTGCTCCTCATTCATCATATTTTGATCTAAAATCGAGGGATTATGACAATGGCCTGCTTGGATATCACAGCCAGGAGATCACACGCAGTTATCAAGTAGGTACCTAAGTAACGCATGCCGGACCCTGTGGCTGGCATCTGTCAATACCCAAATTGGGACAATTGTCCAGGGACACAACAGTTTGTAAGAAACACTACAAAACACTGTGCCACACAACACAGCCTTTAACAACAACCCGTCGTGTCAGAGCTGCGAGATTAGTGGGGACTTACGGCGTGCAAGAGGCCGAAGGAGCCGAGGCAGAAGGCGGGTGCATAGAGGCCGCGCTTTGGCAGCGCGGAGGCGACAGCGGCGGTGTGGGCCGCCAGCCCCCTCAGCCCCTCACAGCTCCCTCAGCCCCTCACAGCCCCTGCCCGCCACCCCAACTCGCGCGCCTTTGCACTCGGCTTCAACGGTCGCTCGCGCGCTGACGGGTTGTTTACTTCCTCCGCCGCGCGCGCCCGCTCACCCCGCCCGCCGCGCGCGCCCGGCCGCCCCTCTCCCGCCAATGGGGTCCGCCCCCGGCCGCGCGCGGAGAGGCGGGATGCTCCGGGGAAAAGCCGGGCGAGGACAGCGTCAGCCGGGAGCGCTCGTCGAACCGGGCTCGGCCGCGATTGCCCGCGGAACCTGCCCATCTACCCAAAGCCCTGCCTTCCGTCTTACTCCCGCCGCCGAACACACATCACTGCCCGCTCTCGCCTCCCCTATCTGTGTGTGTGAGACGCGGATTGGCTAACGCTCGGGCCGATCGCCTCCCCCCTCCTTCCACCGGTCAGTGCCGGCCCCACCCACTCATGCGTCCCCAGCGCAGGAAACACCCTGGTAGATCGCGGCCAGCCCGGGACTGCTGCCACCTCCCATTGGTCCACTCCGCTGCCCATCCGGCCAGAGCCCC